>VZTN01037569.1:84230-199000 GCA_013400515.1 Erpornis zantholeuca | reverse complement strand
ACAGATGGATTCTGCTATAGATACACTTTGTCAAAGTACTCACAAGGCTGGCTGTTTTCAGGCCATCCTACTTTGTCACCAGTGATGTCTTAGGATATTGTAGCCAGTGTCCTCATTTCCAATGGAATGGTTTATTTTGGAGGCATAAAGCTTTTGAGTCAGTGACTGTAAACTTTGGTTCTGTGGTAAGGGTCAAAAGCACCAGTGACCTAAGTCATTATCAGCTTTTGAAAGAAGCAGAGAGATGCTGATGTGCCAGCAATGTATTTGTTATTTTGTCTTTGTGCAGCTGATATGTTTTTTTTTTCTTAGATTAATATTTAACTGATCTTGCCTCCATCCCTTTTCTAAAACTGGCATTCTCTTTTCAAGTTTCTTACCTGGAAACAAACTCATTTTGTTCCTTCTGTAAGTGCAATCCCAGTCTCAGCCATTATTTATGGCTAGGCACACTGTAGTTACAGCACATGAAAGAACATCAGCAATGACTTATTGTAAATGGGACAGACTTCTTGGGAATGCACTGGGGATTAGATGTCCAAAAGAATGAAGCACTGCTCTCTTTCCATCTGGCCACTTCATTTCACTGCCTGTTTGGGACTAGTACTTCTAAAATCAAGTTTGCAAAGTCAAATATTGATTTAATTTGTTTTGTTCTTAAAAGATGGAGTAAACCTGGGAAAGTTTTAGTTGTGCAGGGTCACAGGAGGGACAGGCAGGGAACAACTGAAAGAAATGCTTTCTGCAAGTTGTCAATTTTCTGATTGGTTGATTAAAAAAAGCTAAGAAAATCTTCGGTTTAAAGTTTAGATTGGACTCGATAACTTTTAAAATGTCAGTTTTGGCATGAAAAATTGGAATCTCGTTGGGGATATAGCCATATTAAAAATATATTTTAGTATATTAATATTTTCTCCATCCTCTGTTTTTTCAGTAAATAGTCTTTAGGATGCAAACTAAGAAAGTTAATACAAAGTGAAGGATTTTAGTTATTAGTTTCCTTACGTTTTACAGAGTTTAAACAAAGAAATCAGAAAGTATTCCACCCTAACCCTGTGTCATGATGGGGTGTGAGTCAACCCCCATTTTCCAAACACACTTCAAAACACCTTTCGTGACATTGCAGTTGAAATACTAATTCTGTATTTGTTATTTCTTCTAAAATAAGCTAATTCAGATGTCAAGATTTCAACATTTTTAAGCTATAAACAACTTAAGCTTCAGCCCCCTATGTAGATCTCATGTCCTGGGTTAGTTCTCCAGAAAAAGTACTTCTGGGAGAGCACAGGAAGGGTTTCCCTTGGGAATGGTGGTCCAGGCTGGAGTACATCCATGCAGGATGAGGGCACCAGTGACATAATGGCTGTTGCAGGTTTTGTTCCCAATGGAAGGGTTTCCATTTCTTCAGCTGTGTTCATTTCCATTGTTCTTTGGGAACAGTGTGTCCATCTGCAGAAGGGCATGGAAAGCTGTCACATACCTCCTTGGAACCATGCACTTTTGGTCTATCTGAGCTTTTACTTTAGAGTTTTTCTGTTCTTTACTGAGCAAGTTAGTTTGATAAAATAGATTTTTTTTTTCCTTTCTGTGGCAACTTTGATGTTACAGAACATCACATCTTGTTGGTCCCTGTTGCATTAGCTGACTGACAATGCCAATAATGTAGCCACCATTATAAATGGATAAAAGACTAGTAGACCTTGGGATATTTTGCTTTGAGGAACTATATATGCAGCCTTTTTAATTCCTTCCATAGTTTCTTTTGGATGGTGTTTATATGCTTCTTAGCTCAGGTGTATTGTGACTAGTTTCTGGAAAAGTGTTTGGATTGAAATCTTGGCCTTGTTGAAATCACTGAAAGTTTCAGCAGTTACTTAAGTGGTGTCAGGTTTTAATTGTGATGTTTTCAGCAGCAGAAATAAATTTGTCATACAGTGACATACACTGTTTAGAAAAAAAAAAAGAAAAATCAAGGTTAATTTATTTATTTATTTATTTGTCCTCATGTGTGTAATCTCATCTTTTCTCTGTGCTCTGCATGATTCAGATAGCTGAGAACACATTGGATCCTCTTGTTTATGCTCTGGCAACTGAGAGTGTCAGCTTGAAATGACATGGGATTATCCTAAAACTGAAATTAGAGTAACTACATGCAGTTTGCATGATAATTTCCATGTGGAGGAAGTGTTTGAGGGATGAGGGTGAAAAAATCCAAACCTGCAAGCAAACCTCTATGTCCCACGTACCTATACTAGCAGAACTTGTGTTCCACAGTAGAGCTCTGTGTTACAACATTAATAACCCATGTTTTATCAGACCCATATGTTCAAAGTCATTGTGAGTTTTAAGAATGGAAGATGGTGTCTAAAGAAGTTGCTGCTGTTGCTCTTACTCAGAACAGCATCCCCCATGTTAGCAGAGCTGTGCCATTTTAGGCCATATCAGTCTGGATTTCAGGAATGCATTTGTCTTAGTAAGGTGATCTAAATGCTTTTTTCACCTAGGCCATTCAGAGTAACTTTTAAAAGTTACTCTGAAGTTTTGAATAATAGTTCAGTAATACCTTTATTGCAGCATGAATGGAGGGAGAAAATAGCTACCATATAAAACATAAAATTTCAGGAATGCTGAAGTATGCATGGGTGTGTGTGTGCTTCTGTACCTGGAGAGCAAATGTTCCATCTTCCCCTTCTGATTATATCAGTACATGGGGAAAATGGCCAGACCCATTTTCCTTGTCCTACGAATTTCCATGTGTCTCCATTGGTCTTTGAACTGCCAGGCATAGGCAACTAAATTCATACCATCTTGGAAACAGAACTGTTTATATCCTCTCCTCACTCTTAACATGCCTGTGCAGTCTGAGCCACAGATTGACCCCTATTGATCTGATTGGACTACACTTCTGTGGAGTAGACAAACAGTGCAAGAGAATCCAGGGACTCTAATTCACAGTACTCTATTTAGGTTCCTAGGTAATAATTCTTATTTGCATTAATCACATTCATCAGCAGAACCCGAGGCTGCCTCTTGCCTTATATGCCTGACAAGAGAATAAAAAGGTATCTGCTCTGAAGAGAGAGTGTTTTAAGTATATTGACACTTGATACCTAATAGTTGCAAAACTTAACTATCAGAAAGAAGACATTTTTTCAAATCAATGGCTCACGCATTACTGTAAAATATATCGATTAAAAACAAAGCATAATGTTAGTCATTTAGTCAGTGGAGTGATGCAATACTGAAATAAATTTATCCTTTGACTTTTGCATTAACCTTTTATTGACTGCTTGCATACACATAATTAACACATACTTTAGCTAGCTTGGTTAATTTTAGCATCGTGTTCAGTGTCCTCTAATGTAGATGACACCCTGATCATCAAAAATCAGTGCAGCCCAGGGAACCATAGCCAGGCAAGCATCTTCAGTGAAAGTGCCCCTGCCCATGGGGATATCAGCCACCTTCCAGGGAAGGCATCATGTGTTGTTATGCAAATAGTCAAACAGTCATACCAACGTTTGTCATCACTTACTTGAACATGGGTAAATATTAACGAGCAAAGTCCATTTGTCAAAGTCAGACAAAAAGGTTAGGAAAAAGCTGAGAACTTTAGAGGGTAGAGGTGGTGAGAACATGCACTTCAACAGTAACTAAAAGTGGTCTTTTTTAATTGAAACTGTTACAAGTCTTGATTGTTTTAGTAAGAAAGTAGGGACCATGGAGTTTTTTACATTCAATAAACAAACAATTCTTTCTATAATATGTTGTTGAACACTTACTGTCAAGGTGTTGCAGCTAAATTGCTCTGAAATATATCATGGCAGTTTTCTCCTGCTGCAGATAAAGTATTGAAGGCATCTGTTCTGTATTTCAGAGCTTGTGTGATTTCCACTCTTTACACATTTTTTTTACATATAATATGCACAGGTTAGTTCTATTTACTTTTGGAGTTTTAACTCTATTAACTCAAGTAACAGTTTTTTAATTGATATGGAATATTTTCATTAACTTAAAATATTTCAAATCTTTGTACTTTCACATTACCACCACAACTCAATGTTTGCAGTCTTTTTTTGGGTTTTTTGGTTTATCAGGAGTTATTATTTCTAATTCATATTAACTGTCAGATACAAAGAATTCTAAATAATTTTGTACAATCATTTAGGTTCCTTTGATTGTTCTGCTTCAAGTTTGAAATGTTGCTCTGCTTTTGCAAGATCTTCTGCTCCATTCCACTGCTACAAATTAAAGACCATTGTAGGAAATATTTCTCCTGTAGATTTTTTTTTAATCAGTAATACACTCATCTGAAAAGGTCTGATTTTTGCACCCTAATTCTGAGTGAGAAAGCACATCTTTGACCATGTACTGGATTTTGGGAGCTGTTCAGCTGAACTGTGTATTGAACTGCCAGGTGCTGTGGTCCCTGCCTAGAAAACCAGCTCCACACCTTTGAATATGAGAAACTTATGAGTTAACTGACTTTGGTGTCAGTGGATCTGACACGGGGATTGCAATTTTGGTCAAAATACATGATTCACAAACTATAAAAATGTATCATTCCCTGCTGTTCTTGCTGTTATGGAGCAGAGCAGTAGAAATCTGACAGAAGGACAAAGGCACCATGGGATCACTGGACTTGGGGTGTTAGGCACTACTTTCCCTTTTTTATGGTTTTACAGTACATTAATGCCTTTCTGTCATCAGACTGGCACAGCAAGTCTGAGGACCTGCACACTTCCATTCCTCTAATCCCTCACATGGAATATGCCATGGATAAAACTTCCCAAGTGCATGATTGCCTGGCACGTGCTTGGTTGTGGGGAGAGCTCTCAGTGATGGCTCTGCTGGTAAGAAATATAGAAAAGGGAAAGTATCAAGTAGGGGCTCCTGGGCTGTCCAAGCACAGCATCACTGTGACTGCAACCACATTTACAGCAACACAAACATCCAGATGTGAGGGGAAGGCTGGTCAACCTGTTTGTGTGAGACAGCAAGGAAAAAAAAGACATGAAAAGTAAAAAGAGTGCTCTGAAATGGTGAGAAAGCTAAAGGTTGATATGTCTTTTCTCTCAGTGAAAACTGTTGTTAATAGCAGATGTGGGAGAGAGAGAAAATGTTTATTATTGTTAGCTGAGTTTTGCAGGTCACATAATGTGCCTGCAGTGTTTACTGGCTGAGCTTTGTAATTTGTCATCTGCAATAATTTCTACATGGTTAATTTATCCACTTTTAGATGGAAATGCTTAAACTGGAATGTCTTATACTACCCACCAAACTCAGTGTATTATTTTGCACCAAGACAGAAAATAAAGCAAAATTTTAAAAGCTTTGTAGAGTTATGCTGTAATTAGTTTCAACTTCTCCTGCATATTAATTTTCTCCTGTTCCTTTATATAATTTGGAAAATGTCTTCCAAACATGATGGCACAATCAGTTAAGTACCTCTCAGAACTCACACACTAAACTGCATTTGCTCTAACAAGTATTATAAAGCAGCCAGCAAAACAAATCTTCTGTAATTCTGTACAGTGCAGCTTATCAATGCAAACAGTTTAATATTTATGCTAAGAGGATTGTCACAAGTAGCTTCTGTTCCTTTAATTCTTGTTTTAAATAAATAATGAGAACATTTAAACACATTACTCTTCCCAGGGCCCGGAGGTCGGCTAATCTTATTATTTATGAAGTGATGTGCTACATAATAGTACTTAGTTCATGTTAACAGATGCTATTATCAGGGGCTGATGTGGAGAGCTGAAGATATATTGGAATGCTATGTGTTAATACTGTCCTTGTAGTGTAATGTACGATGGATTGAGTGCCCAGGATGCTGGTGCAGCAATTAACCACCCACCAACATGGGTGTAAAGCTGAAGTATGTTTTCTCATGGGGATTACACTGCTATTAATAATTCCCAGGAGAAGAACACGTCTTTCATTTGGCAACAGTCTCTTCCAGAAGGTCAGTGGTGTGGACAGGGAAGTTGCATGTGTCAGTATTCTTAGAGTTCATTCTACTGAGATGAAACACACATATATGTTTAAAACAACTTTAAATTTCTTACAAAAATTATGTACTTTATAGAACACAAATTTTAAAAAATGTCATTCAAGAGATAAAAGTGCATTTCTGCAATTTGGTTGTTATCTCTTTAAGGAGCTCTATGGACCTGCAGTATATACCAAAATTAAGGTAATTCTCAGCATTTTTCTTTGTGTTGCCCTATTGTAAACATTAACTTGCATAATCAGCAATGTGCAAGTTGTTGGAGGGAAGGGAGAGGAGAGGGGGAGAAATCCTTCTTGAACTGTGGCAATGGTTTTGATGCACCATGTATTACAGTCTAATCTTAAGAGATGTGATGGTTGCCACTTATAAAAACTTTCCTCTGCAGATTGCAGTTCAGTTGAATATTATAATTAGACTTCACTAGTATTGATGAATAATCCATTTAATAAAAAACATTGTAATTTAAACATTTCCTCTGGGGACGAACATACACTAACCTCTTAATTTAATTTTATTGAAGTTTTGCCCGCCTATTCATCATTGGAGGTTGTTATTAACCTCCATTTCCATTTTTCTTTATAGAATTTTCTCTTTTTATATTGCCTTTTTCAGTGCTAAGCAGGTTGATACACTTGTAAATCTCCAGAATCTACAAAGCTAGTCCAGCTTCTTTAATGTTGTTTAATCTATCCCCCCTGACCTTAATGCAGTAAATTCAGTTTAATCTTTCTCAATAATCTAGTAATACATTGGAAACTGGCAAACATTTAAATCTGATAATGGTTTAATCACATACTTTAAATAACAGCTGAGATAATGAAAAAAATAATTCACAATATAAAGGAACACTAACTGAGTTTTCTCTGTGATTGGGTTTTTGAGAAATCCCCGTAGAAAATACAAAGTCTACAACAGAAATCAACTTCACTGGAAATGTGCAATCCATTTGGTGTCAGAAGATGTTGTATTTCTTTTTTATTATCATCTTTCTCTTTAAATTAATGCTCAAATGTATCCTTGCTGAGTATTCAGTTTCTTGATACAGTTTTACTTAAGTAGTTTATCTGCTTACCTTTCTTTTCAGATGCCAGTCAGACGCAGCAGAGAGCTTGCCAGAAGACCAGAAACCAGAATGCCATCCCTTCTGGACAGATGATGATGAATGTAATATGCCTCTGCCATATGATCTAGAAGAAGTAATTGCTTATCTACAAAATCTTGTTCAATGGATAGAATAACAAGTGACCTTCCATCCTAGAATTATTGATGCTGGTCATCTGGGGAGAAGCTTTGTAGTTATCGTAAATCTTTTCAGCTTTATGATTCCTGTTATTTTATGTGTCGATGCAGATTTTACCAGTCTTTACACAACAGCTTAGTTACTGTCTCATAATAAAAAAGGCCAGCCCCCAAATTTACAGAAGCATGTGTTTTCTAAGACCTGAAGTCCAGAACACCAGCCTTAGTTCCCTTCTCCTCCTCTGCTTTAATTCCCATTGACCATACAGCCCAGGGTCGTCTGTGTTCCACAGATTCACAGGATGGGTCAGGCTGGAAGGGACCACAGTGGGATCATCTGGTCCAACCTCCCTGCTCAGGCAGGGCCATCCCAGAGCACAGGACACAGGATTGTGTCCAGACAGTTCTGGAGTATCCCCAGTGAGGGAGACTCCACAGCCTCTGGCCAATCTGTTCAGTGCTCGGTCACTGCACAGCAAAGAAGTTCTTGCTCATGTCCAGGTGGAACTTCCTGGGCATCAGTTTGTGCCTGTTCCTCTTGTCCCATTGCTGGGCACCACGAGCAGAGCCTGGTCCCTGCTCTGAGCCCTCCTGCAGACACTGAGAGACATCAATAACATCCCCTCTCAGCCATCTCTTATTGAGGCTGAGCAGCCCAACTCAGCCAGTGTTTTGACAGGTTCCCTCAGTATCTAAATGTCAGATTCTATGAGTGCCTAGTACTGTCTCTGGCCTGGCAGGTTTGAGCAACCCAAGGTGTAGCTCACACTTTTAGCAAAGCAGACAGCATGATCTGGGCATCCTAATGAGAGGGCAGCTTGGGGTGAACCTGCTGGAGATCTTCAAAACAGAGCTGTGAATTCTTCATCCAGTAACACAAAGGTTCAGGAGATGGTGGAGATAATCCTTTGTGCAGTGGCTCCTTCTTAGACCATTTTTTCTGCAGGAGCATTCTAACATGGATCCCAAGACTTACTGTTTTGCCTCGTGGCAACTAAATACTACTAGGAGAAATTTCTGATGTGAATCTATATTTCCTGTGCTCCCTGGAATTCAGAATTTAGTTCTTAACCATAGTGAATCCTGTTCTGAGGCCAGGTTTCCTAGGGCATTGCCTAAAGAGCTGATGGACCTAAGTAAGGCCTTCCATTTATTGGGGAGTTGTTTGGCTCCCCAATAAACTAGATTTAGATTGTGTGATATTGGGTATTGGAGCATCAAGTGAGATCTATGAGAATAAAACCAGAAAACTATGAGAAATGAAGCTGTTTGTGATGTTTTGTAGTAACGTGCTATAAAAAGAACAATTCTGTGTGAGATGGTACAATGTGCTCCTGAATAAGATAGAGAATTTTGATTCGATAGACTGCTATTTTAACTGAACTGGTTGGACTGGTGTCCAACTTTGCCACAGAAAGCAGAAAATCATTACAGCAAAAAAGCACTCAGACTGTATTATCACTACAAAAGAAGCCAGTAAGATTCAGAGTTTGACATTGCCACCAAGAAATGAATATGCCTGCTGTGTTAATCTGGTATTCAAAGTCTGTGCTGAAGCCAGGCTCACCCAGAACACACGCTGGTGTGGCAAAGTGCTTCTGTACTGGCAAAGTGCTCTGTGTGTGGATGAGGCTTGTACTCCCGAAAATTGTACTTTTGACAGCTGGACATATGCCAGGCCTCCCTGGAGCTAAGGAAGCAGTGCCAGTAAAAATTACATTTTAGTGGTATAAAACTGTGTCCACACCTACCAGCTTTTGCCAGGACAATTATATCAAGTAGAGATTGTACCTCATAAGACTTTTGGTATAGCTGTGCCAGCAAAAGTATGAAGACCTGAATCAAGTGTTTCCATTGTGGTCCTGGGCTTCTGTGAAAACTTTCTGTTACCCTGTAGGATGTAAAAACTGTCAGAAGAATAAATTAGTACTTAAAATATGTTTGCTAATGTTACCCTGATCCACACATTTATCTGCTGTCTCTTGTGCCACAGATTTCATAACATTTGGAAATACTGGTATGGGCATAGCTCTCTATTTCCTGCACTAGCTAAAGCTGGCTTTACCGGTGGGCAAATAGCACATATTTGGATTAGTGCCACACTAAATACTGTTTACTTTGGAGATGACTTAGAGAAAAGCTAGCTGAAGATATGGGAATTCTGCTTTTGAAAAGGCAGTTCTCAGAAACAGATACTGCTTTGGAAATGAGCAATATGGATTCAAAAAGCTAATGATGTAACAGTGTTAACACAGCATTTGAGGGAACTGTTTATTTGTGCTGCTGCTTTATGATTAATTTGTTGTTAATTAAGCGCTGCTAAAAACCATGGGGATCACAGTATTGAAAGGAATCTAATCACCACAAAGGGTGGAGAAGGCATGTCATTGTTGTAGTTTGTAGCTGAAGTGGAGGCAAAGCTATTTAAAAAAACAATTGGCAAAAAATTATTTTCAGCAGCAGTAAAAAAAACCAAAAAACCCCAAAAAATCCAAATCAAAACAATCCTGAAACTATTAGGAGTAATAATAGAAATTTTAGAATAAATGTTCCCAGGTCTTGCCTATGCTCGAAGATTTAAAAAAGTAAATTAGGTGAACTAGTACTAGTCTCAGTGCAGTCAGATAGCACTTACCTAAGCCTTGGATAGTAATGACATGGACAAATTAACACCTTTGGAATGAGTAAGACTGCCAAAATACCAATAATCAAGTGGTTGAGGGCTCTGTGTTGCATTCCAGTCTTGCATCATCTAAATCAGTATAATCTGATTGAGTTCAGCTGAAATGCAGAAGTATGAGAAGACTTCATATCTCCAAAGCCCACAGGAGTTGATAGCAATAAATGAGTAAGGTGGTGGAACTGTTTGAAGCACATAGGAATGCCAAAGGGTACCCCAGAAGGAGAATGCAGTTAAAGGTAAGTATATATAAAAAACCTGAAAGATCAAATGTAAATTATTGCTGTGTTTAGATTATGTATAAGAAGCTGACAAGTACTTTGAAGTTATTCTTTGTTTAATTCAAGTAGTTATAATTTAGCTTGTTTCAATGATTCTTTAGCAATCCATTTCTATTCCAGCATTAGATAACCCATTTCCTTTTCGGATGAGCAGGAAGACACAGCCTCTAATGAATGTCCTGTGTGTAGCAATTGTTTTCCAAGCCTTGATGCTTTAGAAGCATGAGGACCAGGTTGAAGTTTTTTCAAGGAAGAGGTGAGAGCGTAAATTAACTTTTGACATTTAATTCAGTGATTCTTTTAAAATGGTGAAGTTCACGACTTTGCTTACATTTACTTTTCATCATCTGGGACTGAATTGAGGTAAAATAGTTCACTTGCACATGTGTGTCAGGCTAAATGGATTGCAGAAGATACAGATCTGTTTGCCTGTCTGCACTTGCCTTTAGACAATATTCATCAATTTTACAAAAGCTACTGACTAAACATGGAACCAGTACAAATGAAATGCTCAAGGCAAGGGCTTTCTTTTATAAATCTGATATAGCATTCGTTTTACACTGATAGAAAGAAAATGTTGGCAGAAAATGAAAAACTTCTATTGTTTCTGTAATTTGGGGGATGAAAGATACAGAATGTTTTTAAGTATTTGATAGAAAACTGCTGTGTTATGCAATGTAATTAGAAATGTTTTTATAATGCTTTGTTCATATCCCTGTATATGAAAATATTTTATCCCATAGGTTCTTTCTTCTGTTAAAAAGGTTATGTAAATAAATAAAATCAATCTCAATACAGTAGATTTTAAAGGCATAATACTTATGTTCTAAGCTTTGCAGCAGGTTCTGATTATTTAAAGGGTAAATAAGAATTCCATGAGTAATCACCAACTGCCAACTGTGCAGGATGGGTAACATCCACCATAATAAATATCCAAATCTGTTGACTTACTGTAATTTGAATATGGTTTTAGGTTCACTGGTAGTGGTACAACATGTAGTATAAAATCATGTTGGACTACTTAATGCAGTGGGGCAGATTCAAGGATTCTGTTGATGTAAAAGGGCATAAAAAAATTAAGATTATTAAAAGCCATCATGAAAGGTGACTGAAATACTGCAGTGTGTCAAGAGTTGGCAGTGCTCCTTTCTTGGTTACAGCAGTGCTGTTCCATTAGTCCTGTGCCATGCAGCATTGGGCTATTGGATATTAAACCAGGCCAGGAGCTGATGTCTAAGATGGGCTGAGAGTAGGGCAAGAGAGACGAGGTGAGATGCACGAGACGCACATGAGACGCAAGGGATGTGCTTTCTCAAGGCCACAACTTCATTAACTGAGCTCATATGGGAGTCATTGAGCTCAAACTAGTACAGTGCAGGTCAGGATGTCTCCCTTAACTGTTACCACCTGGTGCAAAGTTAATGTTGGCTCCCTAAACCCCTTCCTGCCCCTGACAGCCAGTTCTCAGCTTTTGGCTGGGAGCTGACCACTCTCAGCTCACACCAAGATTACAGAGTTGGGAAGAGTGGTTGTTCCACTGTAGCAACAGGGATGACAAGCTCTCATCTCCAGCTTCAACCTCCACCTTCGTCTTGCTGGACCTCCACAAACTGAGTACCTCCAAACATTCTGTTTCCTATTTGAGATTCGAGTGGCTGCAGCTCATCTTCTGTCCTTTCCCACCAGGACAGTGATCTGACACAGGGAAGGGTCAGACAAGAATTCTGTTTGCATGAGGTTCCTCATCAAAAATAGACACCCATTACACTTCCCATAAGAGTGAGAGGTTCAGCACTGCACTAATCTGAATTTGGAAGGTGGAGCTGCTAGGGAGTGGTGAAGGACTCTGGCTAAACCACCAGCATTCGTTGTTATGTAGGACTCCCATCCTGCCCTGGATCCATTCTTCCACACCCCACCTGTACAGGCAGAGGCAATCCTGAATAGAACCACTCTCTCCTGTCCAAACTGACTCTTCACCTTCAATGGCTGGGCTTGCACCTTCATTTACATTCATCTGTCCTCTTCATCTTAGCCTGAAGGCATTCATTGAACAAGAGAAGATAATTTATACAATTACAAAAAGACTGTACATAGAAAGGCTTCAGAACTGGATGAATAATGTGTAAAATAAAAGCCAAGAAATGACTGATAAAATTAGCACATTAAGAATGCTGTTGCTTGGGCATGAGCACTTCACATATGTCATATGAACTATAGTTTCTCTTCTTGTTACTTTGGAGATAACATTCATAATCCAAAAGGATGTACTATGTTATAGTTTACATCCTCTAAATCTCTACTGGTTTTACAGGGCTTGTCCATGATGATTAAGAATTTGGTCACAAAAGTTGTTCTCCTCCCCCTCCCTATCGTCAAATACTTGCTTTCATGCCAACACATCTTGGTCTGATTAGTCCCCTTGATTACAGGCTGAAGTAAAAAGTCAGGTGTATAAGATTCCCATTATCCTTTATTCCACTGCTTTTAAGAACAGGTCAGATAGAGTTATTTCAGTGAAAATGTGAACAATCAACTTCTGTTTACCATTAACCTTCAGTTTTCTTTTCTTAAAATCAAATCAGGGCTTGGTAGGCAGTTATTTTCATACATACCCCTTGATCAGTGGAACAATCTGTCAAAAGCCATTATAGCCTCTCTTAGCTTGAATTGCATTCAAAGTTAAGTTCTCCAATCATTTGAAGGGCTGTGATGATTGTTTTTAATATAGTATACATTGATTTCTCTCTTAGAGTAGCAACGTAACTTTGAAACTAAGCGTGTATGACTTGAGCATTTTGCTCTCCAGCATGTCTTGAGAAGCTTTGTTTCTTGAGGAAGATGAATGGCTACATAAAAAAAAAGGAAAAAGAACAAATGCAGTGAAATCACCTCTTTATTGTCACAAGTTTTTCATTTTTCCTAGTTCATTGTAACCCTCTAGGTGTAACATATGAAATTGGAAAAAATTTTCCAGGGTCTGCTTCCTAACAGCTTTACTGAAAAATTTATCTGATTGTACTGGTGTTTTAAAAGTGGTTCTTTATCTTAAAATGTTGGGATGCTTTACACAGAGAAACTGAGGCAGAGGTCAAAAGTGCAGCTGGGGTCTGAGTGCCAACACTGCAACAAGTGTTATGTAACCCTCTGCTGCTGGCATATCTCCATTACTTCCAGTTAATCAGCTCAATTTACAGATTAAAGATGCTCTCATAGAACTTGTTGTCCTCCAAAGTTATATCTGAAAGTGGAGCTGGAATCTGTCCTACTCATGTCATATTTAGCACAATATTTAATTGCATCTCATGTAATAGAGATCTTTCAGACCTCCTAAGGTTTGATTAAAACTTTCCAGTGAATCTTTTAGTTACATTCCAAGTCCCTGAGCTCTCAATGGGAAAGAATTTATTGGAATTAAATGATTCCATGGAGAATATGCAGGATATAATACAATATAATATAATACTATCCCCACTCTTCTAGATCTATTTTAAGTATTTCCACTGCATGCCCCATAAGGTGATACAGCTGCTGTATTAGGAAACTCTTAAGAAAATACCCTGTTGGTATTTGTGCTATTTTTACCAAGTGAGGATGAGTTGCTGAAGCGAACTGGAGTGCTGGTTATGCACCTGTTAGCACTTTGGTCTGGTACTTATTTGGTAGTCTGGTAGTACTTTATTGAGAGCACTGCTTTACTAGCTATTTTGATGAACATCCTAATGGTTTATTATCCAACATTAGAGAATTCCTCAATTTTTTCATTTCTGCTCTTTCTCTTATATTGACTGATGCCTCTTCTCTCCCTTTTGTCTCACTATTAACAGTAAGGTTATTAGCAAGTTTTGTTCTTTGTTAAGCTGATGTGGCCTTAAAGTGAGAAAAATTTAGAATTATGTATCAGATATTCCCTGAAGTACCTTTGTTTTCAAACCAATTTATTAGGTTATTTTGACTCCTTTTTCTTTTGGTACTGCCGCTTTTTATTAAGACCTGTTTATAAAACTCTGCAAGATATGTGATGATCTGTAAGTTTGTGTTATGTATTTATGAATTTACTGACATTTATCACATAAACTGCTTAAAGAATCTGTTTGTCTGTCATTTGCCCTCCAGAAGGTGTTAGGTCTTGTCTTCAATACCTCATTGTTGCAGTGCGTGGAAGAAGAGCATATTTTTCAAACCAACTAAGTTCAGTTGCACAGGTGATAAAATTGGTTTCTGTAAGCTCTCTATATGCCAAATAGTGAGAGAGAAACTTTGGTGATGCAGCAAACTCAAGGATGCTGAGTCTACTCTTCAGTGTACAACCTGACCTGTGTGGCAAGTCCAAGTGCATAGTTATCCTCATCTGCCTATGCTGGGAATTTAATAATGGTAAATAAATAAAACAGATGATGGAGAATTTGCTTTTATTCTTGAATTTATAGAATTAAATTCTGGTTGTATCGCAAAACTTCTAGTAAGGAAGGTAGATTAATTTCTGTGCCTTTGGTAAGACTCATGTCATAAATGAATATGACTGACTTCTACTCTCTGTAATAGTGTTTCCTTCAGCAAAAATGTATGGCTCTACTAGGTTTAGAACACATTCTTCTGGCAGTGAAACCTTGCACTTCCCATGTCTGACACAAACTGTTACATCAAGTGAATAGTAGGAGCTCAGTGCCTACCAACACTGCATCAGCCTGTTTGAGTTTATAAACTTTGCTCCATGTTTGTTGCAGTAGGGCTTGCAACTTAAAACATGTGTAGTTATGTACACAGGGCAAGGTCAAAGAAGTATGTCTTGTGTGTAGAGTAAGAGTGAGGTTTGTGATGTCCTTTGTTTCTAAAGAGCTTCATTTCACAGCTTTATCTACACCCACATCAGATTTTGTGTGGGGTTCTAGGAATAGTTGTCATTAGCTGTCTCTTTCACAGTGGAAGGCTCTCCATGCTATCCCAGATTCGTGTGGCAGAGCAAGGCAAGGACCAATACTGCAGATTTTGTTTGATGCTCTGACCAGAGCCATTGTAGAGGACAGCAGAGTGATTTGATGTGCACGTGGCTGTGTGGCTGAGGTGCACTGCAGTGTTCTGTAATTCCTGGAGTTCCCTTCAGGCCAAAGGCTGTGTGCTGAAATTATTCTGCATTGGTAGATTCCAGCCAAGAGGTGATGGAAATGTGAATAGTATTGCCCAGGACGGAATGGAGTCTAACAGTGAAAAAGGTGACAGCATAATTAACACACACTCCAGCTCAGAGTCAGCAAGGCATCCAAGAGGTGAGAAATTTGATTTCTTAGCCTAGAACATTCTTTTCTTGGCTTTAGAAAAAGCTTAATTGATTTAAGTAAAAGCCAGGCAACTGGATGGAGACCCATTTGCAAAACCAGTGTTAATCTGAAACATTTCTTACAATCCATTGTGATATATCATGTATGTGTCTAGAAAGATCAAGATGAGTGTCCCTGGGATCTAGAGTGCCTTAAGCTGTTCCTTTTTATCCCTTTTTTTACTCTCCTTTCTTTACTCTTCTTTTCCTTTACGTTTCATAAAAATTGGTAAAACACATGGCAGTAGTGACTTTTCAGAAAAAAAAAAAGAAAAGATGCAATAATCAGAGCCTTTGCTGGAGGGACACAAGCACAAGGAGACTCAAGAACGAGAATCTCCATTCAAGAGCAGCTGGTCTTAATTGAGGCAGAGACTAATCAGGATTTGGTGTTTGTTGAATTTTGATTTTTACCTTAATTCCATTCTTTCTGCAGGAAATCTGTCATGAGAACTTAAATTCTCCTTGAGGAGACAGACTTGTCATTGTCTTTTCACCATAAAGGCTCTTGCACCCTGTTACATACAATTATCACCTAGCAAATGAGAGTTTCATAAGGTTATACACCCTGCTATAGCTAAAAAATATTCTTTTCATTTGGTGATGAGACTTCATTTCTGATCTAAAGGATCTCAAGTTATATTGCTGAAGTTGCAGATGTTCAGTTTATCTGTCAGCCAATGTCTATATTTTGTGGTCATACAATCATAGTTCAAAGTGAGTTTTTGCTAACCATTTTTAAAAGTGTTGGATTTTTTATTCCAAGATCATTCATGTAAAAGAACTGTCATCTCAAACCAGAAGAATCACACTGAGTCTGTAAATAGGTAAAAAGAAGTAAAGAAAGTTTGTATCACTGGATTCTTGCTTTTGCAATGAGTCCACAGTATGATTTTAGAGTTTGTAACTGAATCAGCTTATCTGCTAAAAACCTATGTGCAAGTTTTCATCTAATCTATGTAATGCCCTCTTTGCACAATTGTATTTCATTTCAGCAGGTCTGTATGAAACGTTCTGCATTATTATCACTAAGATTTTGGAACTAACAGCACTTCATTAATTAGGTTTCTGTTATCCTCTTCCTAGTTGCATGTTAATTAGTAGGGCGAAAATAAAGGCCTTTCATAAGCCTTCATATTTTCTGTTTACAAGTATTTTGCTAACATCTAATAAACTTAACAACCTCTAACAACAAGAGGAAGTGAAATCCTACTTCACAAATTCATAGCTTTTCACTGTGTCTTGTGGCTTTATGGTATGTCAAAGTGTAGGAATGTAAAAGAGGTTTAAGGAGCTGTTGCTGGGTTCTACTAACTGCAGAAACTTTTGAGTTATTTTTGTTTCTACTTTACTGCTTAACCTCTGGGGCCTAAGTCTGGGCTGCTTGATAAAGCAGTCATTCAGGAACTTGAAACTGTAGAACCTTTGACTTGATAGACTTAGAACAAGATCTTGTATTAAACATACATTTTAAAAACGTAATTTCAAATCTGGAAGTTGATTGTGGCTTGACGTGTATATATTGATGAGCTCACTATTCCTTACTTTCTTTGCTTTATTGATATTATTAGATCTATTGTTCTTTTACCAGAACTCCCAGCTGATAGAAGAAAAGTCAATGTAGGGCAAAGCATATTGGACAACAGCACTTTCATTAAAGTCAGGGCCACAACTGACTAACTAAGTTATGACATTTCCACTTTTAAAGGTTGCAAATGCTTGTATTATGCATTTTCTGGTATTCTCAGGGGCCAGACTCAAACATGCATGAAGCAAGCTTGGAACAGAGCAGTCTTTTAAGGATATTCAATATAGCACACTGATGTTTTGTATATGCCAATATGAGAATTATAAATCACAAGGAATTTCTCACCAATGCCTTTTTTTTAAAACATAGCATACATCCAAAATTACACTTCCCAGGATTTTATATTTATCTGCATACCCTTACATTCACTCATTTCAATGAGCTGCTGGACATATTGATCTCTCAGGTACCTATTGCAGTGTGCATTCAGCACTTGCCTGGCACAGAGCAGGATGCAGAGGGATCTCTGAGGATGCATCCCTTCCAGACACCATTGCCTGAGCTAGCTCATCTTGGATTGAGGATGCTCAGAGGTCTGTAGTTCAAACACACGTCTGCCCAGCTAATGGGGTCAGAACATCTCCTTCCAATAATGGATTGGTTCTCTCTAGGGTAAGTGCCTCTAAGAGAAATTGAGAGGAGATCCATCCTTAAATAAATTTGATGCAGCCCAGGAGAATGACAATTACATCTTTTGCTAACACTATTCCTAAGGCAAAGTCAAGCTTTGTAGGAAACAGGATGATAGAGTACTTGGGGAGACTTTTGTAGTGTAGTGACTAGTAGGTAGGGCCATGCTATAGAAAAGGTCTGTGAGAGAGAAGATGAAACTCATGTAAGTGCCTCCTCTGTTGCAGACAGTGAGAAGTGTCCCTGAGAAGGGTCACCTTAGCACAGTTGGGGTTATTTTCTTCTTGGACTAAGTTCAGACTAAGTGACAGCAGCAGATATTTTTGTCCAACAGATGAAAAACACAAGAGCCACTCCTGGGGTTGAAGTCCCGGGACCCAGCTGAGATGTACAGTAAAAGAGGCACCCATAAGTGCCTGCCAAAATCAAGTTAGAGCTGCAATTAGCATTCATACCTGGATGGTCCTTTGCTATGTCACATGGCATGGTTCTTAGCTGAGGGGCTGGGGTGAGCCCAGGGGTGATTTCATTGGAGCTGTGTCTACACCTGAACTTTCTCCCTCTCATACTCACACTCACACATCAGGACTCTGCACACTGTAACAGCAAACCTGCCTCAGTCACCAGCACATGGAGGACACCATGGCTGGGCAGTAATCCCATGGCAGGGAAGGGAGATCCCAGCAGTTAGGGGCTTAGGCCCACCACTGAGCTCATGTTTATCTGAACAAAAGAAGGGCGACTTTGTTTGCCCCTCTGATTCCCAGATTGCTGATTTTCAGAAAGGCATTTTCAAACATTATTCTTAAACTCAAATCCTGATTTTTGTGGCAGGTCTTTGGCTGAAATATAAATTGGAGGTAGGGGCTGTAGCTGAGATTTTGCCTGTCTCTGACCACTTAATTTCCAATTTTATAATTCCACAGCCTTCTGCACATGTCAGTTTTACGTGCAAAATGTAGCAGTAGGCTCTCTAGTCATTGATCCTGGCTTAACTGATGTCAATCATCCATTTTGGACACTTGCATAATACTCCTGGCCCAGACTCCTACATCAGCAGCAGCTTCTCAGAAGTTCAAGTTGCACAGCAGCACCACAACCCCTCCAAAAATATGGCTGCAGTCCCCTGCTCTCACCTTCCTGCTGTCACCCAGTGTGGGAGAGGGCACAGTTCTCCCTTCTACCTTCCTTGTCCCTTTCCCAGGTTTTCCATAGGTACTTTCACTCACTGTTGGCCTTGCCCCTATGGTGAGTATCCCTTTGCTTGAAGAAATGTAACTCAGTGGTAGTGATGAGACACTGGAAGAAGTTGCCCAGGGTTGTGGATGTCCCCATCCTGGAAGTTTTCCAGGCCAGCTTGGATGGGGTCTAGGGGAAGGTGTCCCTGCCCAGTGCAGGGGGCTTGGCACTAGCTGATCAGTAAGGTCTCTTCCAACCCCACCCATTATCTGATTTTGGGAGTCTGCTGCCTCTGCTCACTGTGACAGCTCTTCTGCGATTGCTGGTGACACTCGGCTGCCTGTTCCACTGGTGTCCTGCTTGTCACACCTGCTCTCTGTGTGACACCTGCTGACTTCACCTGCGGCCCTGTCCTGTCCCATTTTCCCACCGGTTTGGCTCCAGCTCGGCACGTGGTTCTGGCAGCAGCAGACTTGGGGGCAGTGGTGTTGTGGCTGGGGAGGGACAGTGGTGTTGTGGCTGGGAGGGGCAGCCAGGCGCTGTTGCTGGCACATCCCCTTTACATCAGTTGAGCACTCCTCTGGCAGTAGGTGTGAAAAGATGTCTCGACATCAAGGCTGTCTTTGTGAAATGATTTGACACAACATGGCACATTGAACTGCAGATAATGTTTTATGCCTTTCTATTTCCCCTCTGAGAACAAACATGTAGCTCCTTGTTAATGGCTAGTAATCAGGACAGAAAAATCTCTCCAGCTGTACATTCAGAAGTTTGTATTCTGGGGCCAAGGAGGGAGTTGAGTGTACAGATATTTAATGGGGGCATAAAACGGTAACAAAGAGCTGGATAAGCAGATGAATGTGTATGTGGCTCTTTACCCCTCAGAACTCCAAAAGAGAACAAAAAGGGGCTGATCTGAAAGCAGTTGCAGGCTGGGATTTCAATATACCTGTAGAATACTGACCTGCCTCTGCCCATCTGCCAGTGCCACTTGTGTTGTAGCTCTGTAATCTCCATCCTCTGCTCCCTTTGGTGCTGCCAGGGGAAAACAGCACTGCAGGAGCCGTGTTTGCTTCCCAAGGCAGCCCTCTGACTGCTCCCAGTCACCACCTCAGTGGATGGGCGTTGCTGAACAATGTGTCACTCCTTCTTAATTCTCATTTACTCTATGTACTTTGCAGAGCCTCATGAGGCAAAAGATAAAAGAATACAAAGTCCTGTAGTGTAAGTAAAAATCCCAGTGCTAAGGAGCAATGAATATAGACTTCCTGAAATGTACTGCAGGATTTTCTATTATTTAGAAATTCTGTAAATCATTATTTTATGGAGAACTAAAATATGTAAAAACATTTCTGCATAGTTCTTTTCTGAATCTAACACAGAAGCCTTTTCCCCCTTTTTTAAAGCAACCATTTAATAAAGGCTGACACTTAGCAATGTTTTGAAATAATTTTTGCTGCTCTGCCAGCAGTTAGCTTTGCTGTGAATCTCTAAAGACAAATCCATCTACAGTGAATCTAGCAAAATTCAGCTCCGTGTTGTATGTCAGGGTTGAGGACTACTTGTCAGCTCTGGCACTGTCAGATTTTATCTTTAAATATGACAGGCAATTTGTTCAGGGAGCACTTCTGAATGACAAGATATAGTGGTGTTGTAAAACATGGCACCTGTGTGGTATGCCCTGCCTCTGTGGACATCAGAGGCTATTGTTTCCTTTGCTATTAGACAGCCACAGTCACACAATAAGGTGTGTAAAATGTTCACAGAAACCTTTTAAATAGAGTAGCAGGAAAGTAGATACCCTCCGGTCATTTAAGTCAGGCCATTTATCATTTTATCTTATAAAACACAACATTCGCTAAAATGTGATGTAAAGAGAAAACCAAATGCTCTGCTGAGCAATGTCGGTGCGTGCCAAGGGTTTGAGCCATGCTGTAATAAAAGAGGGTTATCTTTAAAGTGAAATGCAATAGAAAAATTAGGATTTTAACCCCTTCCCCATCAGACAGGTAGCAAGAGCCATGAAGAGGGCTGTTGTTGGCATATGGGATAAATATGGTCCCACTGAAAAATCTTCTGTTACCCCAGTGGGGCTTCCTGGAATGGGGCAGCCAGAACAGGTGATGAAACATTAATACACCTAATATGTTTAGATTAAAAATAAATAAATAGAGGGTCGTTTGGGACCATTTTCTTGCAATATAAACCAAATCAAACTGGGAAAATTGAAATGGAGACATACTGTAGGTATGCCACTGCCAAAGTCAACAGGGGGCATTTCCACCCTGGAAGAGCCAAATGTGAATTGGCTGGTAAGCAGCCTTCTTCAGAAGAGTGTAAAACTGAGTCAACCTAGCACAGTTTGATACTGCAGAGACACTGTGTGCAGGCACATCCCAATACAGCTGTGCTTATGCTCTTGCCCTGCTGACAGGGAGCAGCCTCTTTACTCTGCAGCATGTGGGAGGAGGCCAGCTCGCTCTTTTAAAATTAGAAAAAAATCCCCTTTAGGCTTTTGTGTTTGGCCTGTTTCTGTTACCAAAGAGCTGGCCAAGGTGTTGCTGTGCAAGTGTCAGGACAGTGCTATGTCTGTCCAGTGCAGCATCTCCCTTGCCTGCTCAGGACTTGCAGCCTTTGCACATGAACCAGCTCCTGAGCCCACCCCCTCCCAACCAGCACCACTGCCCTGCCCCTCGCTGTCCTTGCTTTTCTACCAGCAAGTGAAACTGCTTTACAGCCAGGGGAGGAGGTACAGAACTGCCCTGGGGGGTGACAGAAGGGATTTGATCCATGATGTGCATTTCAGACACCCTTGGGGGCCAGGCAGAGTCTGGGCTCTGGTAGACCTGTACCGTGGGAAGTTTGGGTTAAGGCCATTCTGTGTAGATTTTCCAAGTCTGAGAAAAGGGAGTGTCAAATGATAGGGGTTTGATTAGAAGTGACACTGTGATCAAATCAGCTGGAAGGCATGAAATATTTGGGGTTTTACTAAAAGTCTCGAGCCCTGGAATTGAGGGACTCTGTAAGAACATCCTTTTAGCTTTCGTGCAAGAAGCAAGTGTTTAGGCTTCCTCTTTACAGCTGAATGGAATAGAAGCAAACTCTGCAAACTCAAACACTAGGTGGCAAGTGCAGTGATATCAGTTAAAGCCTAGTATTAGTAGCCTACATTCTCCATTTTTGCAGCCTGCCCCATTAATAGCATTTAGTGGTGGCAGTAGTGGTGTGCATGTAGCTTTGGCATAGCAGCTTGCACAAAAATAAATGTAATACGAGGTGGTGGATGGTAGGATGGGTTTGGTAGTTAGAAAGATGCAGGATATGTACAAACAGATCTCTCATTAGGAAGGACTTGGCACAGTGTAAATATACTTTTTTGTTTCTTATTATGAAAAGACATTAAGTAATGTCTTTTCCCCATGGTATAACTGCTTTAAAGAAAATTCTCTAAATGAAGCAGAGGCGTAGCCTGTGCTATTTCTTCTTTGGCAGACAAAACTATCTGTCATGTTCACTCTTAGCATGATTTCCCCATCTTCAGTAGAAGAAAATAATACTTTGGTTTTTAAAGTGTCATAACCATGTTCAGATATTTATACATTCTCTTCAGATATTTTTATCTGTTCCTTTTTTACATACAAGGTTGCCATAATTTTAGAACCACTGGAAAAATGAACATTCACCTTATCTAAGCAAAGATCTTTTGATGTTCTCCATGTTCTGAGATGATTTCCATAATGAATCAATAGCAAGAAGGTTCTCCAGAGGGTTAATCATCCCACCCGGGTTTGGTATTTATTTCATGTTAGCATGAACTGTCTTTGAAGAAGTCTATCTCTTCTTGTTGACTCTGGAGAGAGATGAGGTAACTTGCTTGTGTAACTTTCAGCTAAATTTGGCTGAGGAAAGTCATCTTTAGTCACCTAAATCCCTTGTCTTTCTCCCTGATATAGAAGACTAGATAGATCACAAAGGTGTTTTCAAGAATGTTTGCCTTCTTGTTCACAAGCATTTGACCATCTGTGATATAACTTCATAATGGAAGCTAATTCAGAGGGCTTTTAGAAACAAGGAGAAAGATTTTTTGTAATTGACAGTGATGGATGATTGGTATGGTCACACAGAGCAACATAAATCTTTGTGCCATGCCCAGTGCTAAAAAGCAGACAAACTCTAGCTCAAGGAACTTGGGCACTTAAGCATAGAAAATTCCTACAGGGAAAGGGGTTTAGACCTCATGTCCATTAGGAGGGCAGATAAACACCCAGTGAAGTAATTTTGCCTGCCCATCACCAAATAATGTACTCTGAAATGAAGTGCTGCACTTCAGTTCCACCCTCCTCAAGCAAGTGGTCTTGCCAGCAGTTTTAGAGAGAATGTAATCAGAAAGAAAAATCTCCTCAAACACTAATGAGGCATTACATACATCCAAGTAACTGCCCCAAATCAGAAGCAGCTAAGAGCAGTTATCAGTTATCTACCAGTGGATTTTCATGAAGAATGAGATATGAAAAACTTCATCTATCTTTCAAATGCTGTGTATTTACTGGGGTTTATCTTATGGAGTTGTATAAGAAGTATAACATCAAGGAGTGTGAGAAGGTGAAAATTGAAAATTTGGTATAAAAGTGAACTGACCAGCAGTGAAAAAAGACAGACATCTCACAAACTGTGTGCCAGTACATAATGTTTTGCTTCTACAGCAATTTCTCCTCTTAAATACTGTCATTTGAATATTGCTGTTAGAGTAAATCTGGGATGTGCCAGGTAGGAAGGAGTAGTTAATCATATTATGCACTTTACAAATGGTGAGAATACTTTATTAGTTTCTTCTATAGATAAAATTAAGTGATATCTGTGAACTATCTACAGTAAAGGTATTTTCAGTTTGTTTTTCTTTGCTTTAGTGGGCTCCTTCTGTCCTCAATTTACCTCCTCTAAGCCATGAAGTTGGTTATCATGTAAATTTGGCTTACATAGGAATCAAAAGAATGGCATCACATATACAAGAATAGATTTCTTTGTTAGGGGAGAATTGCAATTCCCTGATGCACAAGAGGCCACCCCTCTGTGGGTCCAAAACACAACGGATATGGTTATCCTCAGCTGGAGTGAGTCTGAGATGACAGGAAATGGGAGCACAGATGCAAAAACTTCATTCAGTTCCCAGCTGGCCAGGAGGATGGCTTGAGTCTGTGACTCCCTCCTCTGACAGTGGAGGGAGCTGGAATCACAATGGGGGGGAACTCAAGGAGCCTGGAAGAAGCTGATGGACATGCCTGCAAGCAGAAAGGTGAGTGAGTTTACACACTCCTGAGTTTACTATGGTGTTTGGCACAAAGTCTTGCCTTTGGTAAATAATTTTCTATGGGATCAAATTCAGGCTCTGTTTGCTCTGGTGCTTTTTAACTCATTGTCCTTAAGGGTGTTTAATTTATGGCGAACTTTAATCAAATACAAAACAAAAATTCAAGTCTCAGAGACTGGACTTCTGAGATGGTTTTGTGAAGTTTGGAGTGTGGCAAAACAGTGGTGACAGACAGCAGTGTCCCTTCTGAGGAGGAACCAGCAGGAGGTGCCCATCCCTGTCCCTTAGGAGCAACCAGCTGGTCAGTCAGGCACAGCAAGGGCCATGTCCTCTGTAGAGGAAACACTAAACGACATGGAGAGAGCAGAACTGCTGTGGTGAGGGCATAGGGGTGGGATTTTGGTGACAAAGGATTTGAATTTATGGGAAATTAGTCCTCATTAGTTCTGCTGTTCACACAGCTTCTTTATGGCAAACCTGAGAAAACCAGGGATTTCTCTGTTTTACACTTATAAAACTAGGGTAATGTTATTTAAAATGCTTTGGCTGTATAACAGTTTCCCATAAGCTTCCAGCAATTATCCACAATGGATACACATTCTTAACTCATGTTTGATTTTAATAGTCAGTGTGACACTGAGTAGAATTGGATTGGGCATTGAGCTTTTCAGTCCCAAACCACCAGTGCACTTGGGGGTATATTTAGATTTAAATTGTGTGAGTGTCAATCGGGAAAATGTTCAAGTGCTTTGCTGGATCCAAGCTGGTGCTTGGTATCTCAGATTTGTAGCTTTTTGAGCAGAAGTTTTTTATAAGAATAAATCATTTCACAGGGTTTCCTAAAGAAGTGTGTTTGCAATTGTGCTATGTGCTCAGACAAGTTATGTATGGGACAAGTTATGTTAGGGACACTTCTGTACCCTAATCAACTAAGGGCCGATTTAAACCAAAATTAATTTAATAACAGATCAAGTTTCTGTTGCTTTTATGAGAATGGAAGAGAGGCATTATTAATGCCTGTGAGGAAAAGGCTGTTTTGAGAACTCCATCCTACTAGAAACCATCTCACCTACGCAGGTGTGAAATTATGAGCCAGAACTCCATAGCAAGTGAGAATTCATGGGTCTTGTGGCTCAGGGAGCTACCTGTGGCTTTTACTGGGATAAAGCTTTAAAAGCAAACACTATACTGAAAGCAACAGTTCAGCATGTTTAACCCCAAATGCAGATCTTTTTCTTGCTGAGGGACAGGTGTGGCAGGCTGCACATTAATGCAGACCTTAGTGCCACCCAGGAGCACCACAAGTACCTCTGTGGCTCTGCAGATACTGAAAGTTCATGTACCAGGTGACCACAGCCTTCCTCACCTTCCTGAATGCGTGGAAGGGGAACACTGAAAAGAAAGCTGACCCAGGCATGTTAATGTGTTGGGATGAAGAACAAACAGCTTGTCAAACTGCAGTATTGTCTGAGCTAACCAAAGAGTCATGGCCTTGTTTGGGGTCAAAAAGACCTGTAGGATTGAGTCCAACAGTATCCCCAGTATTGTCAAGCCCACCACTAACCTATGTTATTAGTTTCCAAATCTACACAGGTTTAAATACCTACAGGGATGGTGGCTCCATCACTTCCCTGTTTCTCTTATTCCTACAAAAAGTTGGCAATTATATTGCAGCTTTATTTTAGTTTGCTCTTCTTAAAAATCAACTGAATATCAATCTACAATCAATCCAGAAAGTTGCCTATAGGCAGTTCTACCTTCAAATCTACTCCAAGGATCAGCTGCTGGTAATCTATACACAGTCAATAAGACATGTTTCAAAAGTGAGGTTTTTCTCCCAAAAGGCAAAACTGTTCTAATTTACAGCTGGATATGAACTGGGCAAAGTATACACCTGAAGTAAATGTAATTTCTAATTTACAAGAAACTCTGGTGAAAGATTAGATCTGATCTTCTCTCTATGCAAGTAATCTGTGGATATTTATATTAAGATAACTGGAGAGCACAAATTGCTTTGTTTTTTCCTTTTGGGTATCTTTTTCATTTGTTTGTTTAGCAAAACCTGCAGGGGAAACTCGAACAGCTATAATTACAGTCACAGTTACAAGTTGTGGGGTCTGTAGATAATAAGATACAAGGCATTTTTATTGTGCTTTTTTATTATTATTTGGTTAAAAGATGCTTTTTTCCCAAGACAATCCATCTGTATATTGTAGGAAGGAGAATCAAAGCAATAGCTGTCAAATATCAGTGAGATAGCAGATTTACAAATTAATCCCATTGCTTTGTATTTCCACAAAGATGAAATCTATAATTGGTGCTAGAAACTCTAATTAACTTATTAGAAGCACTCAGGCAGCTAGGTGTGTAAAATGGCAGCAGGTGTGTAATATCATTAGAAATACACTGTATAAAAAAGCACCTCAGAGTTTTATCCCTTTAGTTTCATGATACCAGCTGCCAATTTGATTGGTTAAGTAGTTTCGGGCCGTGCAATACTCTTTCTTTTGGATTGATGTGTTTATTACTTTTTGTGACAGGGGATCCCAAGGCAGATGTTCAATAAAGAAACAAGCTGCTACAGACCAGAGTAAAGAGATAGGTGGTGTAGATGCAGGAAATTGGGAAAGTTATCATATGCGCTAAGTTGTTATTGAAGATTTTGCTCCCAGCATTTGTAGCAGTTGTGTTATATGCTCTTCCACAGACAGTAATCTAACAGGGAATTATTGAAAGCCAAGTGCCAAGATTTCAAATTGCACTATATGATGTGGAGCTGCTACTCGAGCAGGGAGCTGGAGGTTTGAAATGATAAAGACGTGGCCGTGCCATTTTTCGGAGCTGTGTGGGAGCGGTGAGAGCCTCTGTGCTTGTGCAGAGCCTCTTCTCACCGAGACACAGCCCAAGGTCTGCTTTCCCTTTGCACCTTGTGCAATCCTTTACATTGGTGAGAACAATGTGCAGTCACTTACATTAGCACAAAGGGACTGAAAACGGTTTCTGGGAAGGAATATTGTTCAGAACTTGGATAAAGGGTGAGCAAATTATGGTTGTATAGGTCTGGATCGACTAAAGCCAAATTCTGCTCAGACTTCGTCAGGAAAAATACAGGCTCATCATATTTAGGTGAATGGGAACATACAGATGGATACATGGGCAAAACCAAAAAAAGAGACAGGGTTTTTAGTTTCTATAACTGTTCACTGCTTGGTTTATATTTTGCTTAGTGCAAACAGGGAGAGAAAATACAAGTTTCATGGCTTTTGGAAATTTCTGAACACTCTTGTAGAGGAAAAGTGAATATTTTCTAGAGCGGCTTCTTGGCATAAACCATGTCTTTTTCAGTGTTTTAAAAGGAAGCAATAGAGTGTGATTGACATAAAAATCTCCTTTTTAATTGATTTAGTATATTTTGCTGGTTTTGTGACTTTAATTTAATCTATTACAACCAGATATGAGGAGAGCTAATAATTCATGAGAGATGTTATTTTCTAATTAGATTTTTATGAATGCCCCTAAAGCTTCTGCCCAGAAGCAGAAGCTGGCCAAAAAAATTGAATTATACTGAGAGCAAACTGTTCTGCTCTGTCCATATTCTTTGATCCACTGCTTTCCTTTGGTTTCTTGGTGTATTAGCGTTATCCCTGCCATAATATTTTTCCCTTGTGTTTTGAAGGGATGAGCATCTCATTCCTCCTTTCACCACCACCTCTGAGACACTTCCTGTCCTACTCCTGTAATCTCCTCTTGACTTTCTGAGGCTCAGCTCTTCAAGCTGCACTGGGCACAAAGTGCTGCCCTCCTTTCTCTTGCAGACAAGAAGGTGTGACTCTGCCATCCCAAGTCTTCCCACTCCTGTATGTGTCAATTGTTACTTGAAACCTCCCTTTGATTATAAGGTTGTGTCTTTCCATACCCTCTGCCTTTTCCTGCTGTTTGTGAATGATGGCTTGGCTACGAGGGAGAAGAAGGAAATGTGTAATGGGCTCTTGCTGTCTGTTGGGGGGAAAAAGCTGTTCAAAATAAGACAGCCCTGAGGTCTGCAGGACTTCTCATGGCCTGAAATGGCAGATTTCATGGGCTGGGACAAGTATTCCAGGTCACACCTCAGCTCTTCCATCCTCCTCTAAGCTATTGAAGCCTTAAGGAGGAAAGAAAAAGAAGTTATCAAATTTAGGCTATTATTAGACTCTTTGTCAGACCAGTCTAACCAACAAAATTCCAAGTGCTGCTGTGGAATTCTGATGGTTGCAGTTCAGTGGGCAGGAGGCACTGAGATGGGTCAGGGAAGGCTGAGGCTGTGTGGGACCAGCCGAGAGAAATTCTGGGGATGGGTTAAACACGGGAGGCAGAAAAGAGAGGCACTGACAATGGAGTTGTGTTAGAGCAGGAGCTGAACATAAAACTCAAGAGTACTTTCAGTAAAAGGATGTGTTTCTGCTGTGCATCTCAAAGCACAAAGGCAGTGAAAGAGACAATACAGACCTTGGGAGCTGAGGAACATGGGAAAGGGCAATCATGCTAAAAAGCAATATGAGCAGCTGTGGGAAGTGACGTTTTAAAAACAAACCACAGTGGTTGCTGCATTGTACAAACCTAATAAGACATAGTGAAAAATATTGGATTTATTTTTACAAGTTAAAAGTGACCTTGTTGGCCTTATGAATGGATTCACTTCTCACAGTACCTCTTAAGGGCATTAGGGTTATGACTAACTCATAAAAATAAATCCAATATTTTCCCCTTGGCCATGTCATATCCAGTGTTGGAATTCAGCTGTGAGAACTGGTGGGGCTCCGACTTTCATTTAGTTTGACCTCCTATTATGAGAAGTACCTGGCTCTCAATCCTGGTGGGCTGCAGCATAGTTCCAACAGTGGTTAAATCATATACAGAGTGGAAACAGAAAACAACCAAGAAGGCCTAGGAAATACAGGGTCGTGCAACACAACATGTAACTGAAAACAACATGTGAGAGGAATAAGTGTTTCAAATACAGATAGGTTTTCTTCCTTTCCTGTTTTTCGTTTGACCAGCATAACAGATCGAGTCAGGACTGTCAGTTTAGTCCTACACTGTATATGGGGGAGGCAGAATCCAAGCTGATGACTGAGCTCATACAGTTGTTCATTTCTATTGGAGTCTAAGGAACTTTAAAAAATCCAATCAAGAAAATAACTAGAGAATAAATGATGTAAAAACGAGTTGAGAGTTTTAAAGATGAGAGACACACCTATCTAGCATCTGTGATGGCACAAAGCCTCTCCTGAGCAATAACCTAGTCCATAGCAGTGGGAAAAAAATAGTACAAGCTGTTTTAATCACCCTGGATGTCTACAGCTACAAATCTGAAGCTTTGTTGCTGCAGCTTAGTGGTCTCTGTCGATCACTGAGGGCCTGTATTGGTTCCACACGTCCAGGTGACTGCAGTGTGAGGTGGTCACTGTCATGTACTGATGAGGAAATGTCCATTTAAAGTGTGTGCCAGATGTGCTCCTCTTATAATTCATGTCTTCTTCTTATCTGCTCTGCCTGGTAACCATTTCCTTTACAGTAGGCTCAGATGAGCTCACCTTCCTTTTGGCTGAAGCACTTTTAAAGCTCAGGTACGTGTACCTGGGTCCTGGGCAATAGGCTCCAGGTGGCCTTGCTTGAGAGCAGGGATTGGTCTAGGTGGCTCCAGCCCCAACCATTCAGTGATGCCATGATCTTAAATCCAGGCTGTAACAGCACAAACCTCTCTACAAGCTCATTTACCTTGTCAAGAAATGTAGAGTGGGCAGAAAACCAGTCAATGACATAGCATTGAAGGTGCTATGGGATTAACAAGAATTTTTGCCAGGTACAATTAATTAGGTAAAGTTAAAATAGAAGCAGAATGAGATTAAATATTTCTGGCACTGTGATTGTCCTTGCAGGGGTAAACCCATAACTAGTGTAATGTGGATTAAATATAAACTCAAGTGCAAAGAATATATAAATCCATTTATCTGTGTTTATCTGAAGCCGAATTGGATTCCAGCTTTGGCTACTGCAAAGTTAATTTTGTCATTGTTCAGTGTTGCTTTTTGTCTCCACAAATTCTCTCCCAACAACTTGAGCAGCATGCTGAATTATAACTGTAGAAAATCATGAATGACAGGCATATGTTGTAGGCATTTTTGAGGTTGCAGGGCTAACAGTAAATATTCACACTTAAAATATTGAATTTAGGTTTATATGCCATGGAAATGTTGAGTACCTTCTTTGCTTTGTTTCCTCTGCCCCTGCTTTTCCCATGATTCTTTTATTACACTGAACGAGTTCCGTATCTGTAACATACAGAAGTTGACGAGTTCTCATATTGCATTTCCTTATTTTCTCTGAACAAGTTTCAATGAGTATTATTTTACCTGCATCATTTTGGTGCCCAAAGTATTCCCATAGTCAGATCAATCATGGGAAAATTTTCATTCCCTAGGAACATATCGGATCCAGGGACAGGGGGTTCCCCAAGCCTGTGAGCTCCAGCCCTGCCCTGCTGTGCTCTGTACAGCAGAGAGCTGCTGGCTCTCCTGTGCAGCAGTCCCTGCTCTGAGCACCGTGGCCACTGCTGCAGTAGCTAGCACACACTGAAAATGTGTGTTGGCAAGTAAGCCACAACCACAGATTTAGATTTCTTTTATGAGACAGCTTTGTCGGGATTTAAAGGCATTTTTTCCCTAAACATGACAAATAAGCCTGCTGAAGTAGCTACGAACACTTATTTATATAAACTGGCACTGATGTTACCTTGTGTAAAATATGTTTAATTTTAGCCAATGCATATTTGAGTTATAGTTTCCATAAATATTTGTGAATACATTATGATAAAATCTAAAACCTTGGCAACAGTTAAGAGAAGAGTTTGCAGATAAAAATCAACATTGCCTGCAGTATCCCAGGAGATCATACTGCTAGTGAAGTTTAAATTAGCTTTGCCCTAAAATCTAAGACATTCCTGCAGCACACTTTAAAGCATCTTAAAGTGTGAAGGAGTTAAGCTAATTACTGTAGCATTTGAAGACAAGACATTTGTAAAATTAATGGGCTAAAATCTGCAGTCTTTCATTCAGCAAAAATTCCTACTGCAATTGTGCATTTATTGTAGAAGAGCTGCACGACTCAGTCCTCTGTTTTAAAACAGTAACACCTTGAGAGAAAATAGTCCAAATACTGGGGAGTAGGGGGAGGTGTGTGATTTCTGGCTACACAATGAGAAAAGGAGAAACATGGACCACTTAACTTCTTCCACCACTTGATGTTATCTGCCTGTGACAGCAGGACCTTATCCCAATCCTCAGCAGAGACTCTGCCTGGCACCATTTCCACTGAGCAGATTTGGTCTCCTCACCAGTTTCTGTTTGTCCTTGGCTGTCCCTGGGCCCACATGGCCAAGCCTACACAAATACAAATCATGAAACCCAGTCAGAACAGCCCTGCAAAGCAAAGCATGTGGTGCTAAGGGCCCAAAGGCCACATTGTGGGTGTTTCAGGGAAGCCTATTGCAAATCAGCTCAGGGCTGTGCCCACACACCAAGGGTGTGCTGGTGGCTGGAGAACATCAGGTTTAGTTTCATCTGAGGGGATCCCAGTTCATTCTGTGGCTTTCTACTTCACACAGGAGGTGGTGATGGTTGGAAAAATCACCCTAAGAGTGATAACCCCATAACTCCCATGTACTGACACACCAAGGCAGGTGTGTCCCAATGCACTGAGGGGCTCCCAGTGCCACTGGGAGCTGTGGCTGCCCTGCAGTAGTTGATGTGTCCTCACTCTGCAGGAATTGGCAGCATCACCTCCCTAAGAGGACAGCGAGAGTAACAGGATGCCAGGCTCTGCTGCTTCACCTATGCAGGGGAATCTCTTCAGATGTGATGTTTGTGCCCTGCATGGAAGGAAGAGTGGCAGGGCCATTGCTGCAAGGTTGCTGTGTCTCCCTGCACACAGGAGAGATGGGCAGAGTAGCTGGTGAGAGGACAGGAATTATCCAGTTTATTATTATTTATCTGGTTTGTCATAATTTATCCAGTTTATCAGGGAACATGAAATGTTTGGTTTGGGCATGAGCTCTGTTCAGCAGCTTTGCTCGTTCTCAGCCTTCAGTGTTCTCACTCAGGGACATGACTAACGAACCCAGATGTGTAGGAAGGGATTCAGTTAACAGTTTCCTTTGTGAGGTGTCAGAAGGATGCAATTCTCTGTTAAAGTATTTATAGGGCAAAGCTCTGGTTCCCTGCAATTCACTGATGCTATTCACTGTAAGAATCACTGACATCTAGGCTCATGCTTAGGAAGGCGAGTGGTTTTCTACTCAGATTGATCCCAGTCTGTTTCTCCTCCAAACCAGTCCAAGTCAGTAGTGCAATTACAGAGAAGACTGAAACAACTTCCACTACTCCCTTAACAGCAAGTAGCCTTGTTCCTTCCAGGCTGCTGAGGCATTTCATCCACAATTGTTTTTTAACTGAAGATTTTCTACAAGGTATTCACAAATATGAAAAAAATAACATGTTATGTGAAAATTTTTCCAGCTGCACCTTGCCAGGTTTTATGTTGGTTATTGAAGCTGCTGGCTAGAAATGGGTCAGTAGAACTGTAACAGGCTTCTTGGTTGTTGTTGCTTGACTGAGGGAGTCCAGACTTTGCTCACCTTAAAAAATCCTTGCTTTGATTTCCTGACTGAGGTAGGATTCAGTTAATGGAAGTTAAGAGTTGGTTTGAGAGTGAGCAGCTGGATGGGGAGAGGATTGCTGCTTGAGAATTTACAGCATGGACTCTGTTGGAAAATGCCACGGTATGTTTCACATTTTTATCTAAATATAATTGTGTTACTGAGTGTTGGCCAGATGAAAAGAAACAGTGCACCAGATGCAATTTATACACACACTATATGTGCCTTTGATCTTTATAGAAAAATATTGTCCTTCTAGTAGATTCATTTTCAGATGAGTTTGCTTGTCTTTTTTCAAATCAAGGTTTTAGTCAACAACTGAAGTTAGGCTGGCAGAGATTGTACTGAAAATTGGTCAGGCTCATGGTAAAAGTGTGATAATTACACCTTTTATAGCTGTCATCCAATGCAGTTCTCTTTCACCAGACCAGCAACTATTAGTATTTCAATTCTTTCCAACTGTTATTTGAAGAAATTTTTCTAAATAAAACTGTTTAAGTGTTCCTTAACCTTTTGCAATGTATTTTTATAGTTCACTGTAATATTCCAAGTAACGAGTCTTTATCATTTTAAAACTGCCATCAGAAATGGCCTATGCATACAGCTCATCAGCTTCTTGCAGGGCACAGTTTATTGGTTTGAACCACATTCTGAATCTGTACTCTGCCTTTAAATTCCTTTACCTCTCTTGATGTGCCATTGTCGTAAGAGTCTTTTACATTTTTTATTGTCTGCCCCATTGCTCAAGCACCTTTTTGGCGTGTAGTAGTAGCCTTCAGACTTAGAGACAAGCAGCTAAAGGAAGCTGTAATAGCAAAGCCTGGTACCTGGAGGCCTGGCAGGCAGGACTCCTCTGTTCACCCCCAGCAGCTGCCCTTTCAAAGCAGGTTGCAGAGCTCACAATCTCCATGACAGACTCCAGTGTGTCCTTTTGAATTGTTTCTTCCCTCTGGCAATCTGAAGGAATATGCCTCAGATGACCATGTTCAGGCAAATCTCACCCTTACATTTCACTTTAGTCAATTTAAATCTCACACTTTATGCTGTAGCCAAAGCTATTAGCCCATGTCATCCTTCACTGTAATGCAGATCTGCTCCTATCTCATTACAATGTGCATTGGTCTACCACAGGGTCTGATACATGCATCCAGAGCTATACTGAATTATTAAGGGTTTCACTTAAACCAGCAAGAGTAGGGAAGTTTTGAAACGCTGTCTTTAATGTGACCTGTAAGGTTGAAGATCTTGAGGTCTCTCTGAACAGTTGATGTTTTTAGTACACTCTGTGTGGCACTTCAGATCTGTATAATTATATGGATTTTGAGGGAGAGATATGTATTCTGCCTTTGGACAGCTCTGGCTCTATTGTAGCTTGGCTGCAACAAAAAAACTAAAGACCTTTTCCTCTTATGTACATAAACAATGAAATCCTTAAATCTTCCTTGTCAGATGAAAGCCTGGGCATTCCATAATAATATTTTTCATGTGCTTACAGTAGGAATTATTTTGAGTGCTCAACTTTGACTTAGTAGGTCAAAGATGATATTCTTTTTATACAGATCCTTAATATAAGCAATATTCTCTTTCACCCCTGACACATAATACAGCAGATTTCCTTCAAAGCGTAAATTAAAGTGAAGCCACAGAAGGGTCATTAATGGACTTGGTAGAGTCAATACTGAGGGTATCATGTACTACTGCCTGTTTAATATTAAAAGTGAAGTCAATGGAAGTATGGTCTTAATATATGTGGGCTTTGTGAATGCCGAGAGAGAGCAGAAAGTTTAAACTTGGGAGTGTGCAGAGAGATGAAACAGCTTGCAAGGCAGCATAATGTTGGGGTTCATGCCTGAAAACCCAGGAAAATATATGCTTGCAGCCAAAGGTCAGAAACTATTAGTGAGGATTAGGATGGTGTCATCCACTGTATTTCATATGCAGAATTTAAAAAAAAAATGTAATGGAAGGGAAAGATCTGTAATTCTGGAGCCACCAGTTAAGCAGTAATATCCAAATCACTGGCTAATCTTTTCCTTCAAATTAATGAATAGAAAGGCCAGAATGCCAGAGCAAAATTCCCTACAGGACATACTTTGTGAGAGGACTAATAAGACACACTGTATAACTTTATTCTGCTTACAGTATGGGAGACTTTTAAAGGATCAATTAAAAGAGACTTAAAATGCAATTAAAGTGGAAATCACTTGGCAACAAGGTATTAGCCATCTCTCCTATCAGCCCTGCATTAGCAAGCCTTTAGCAAGAGATTTGCTGGTGGATAACGTATTTGTGAAGCATAATAGTAGGACTGAGCCCAGGCAACACAGAGGAGGCTATAGCCAAGCTGACCTCCAGGGAAGGGCCTAGAGCTGCCTCTTCTTGCTGTGCTGAGATGTAAATGGCAGCAGGTGAAGGAAAGAGAAGCAGTTTCTGAGAGATGCTGCCCTGAAGGACAGAGGGCACAACCGGGGGGAGCTTTTTCACCCCTCTGATGAATGGTGCTGCAGCAGGGAGCCCCCCTGTTTCTACAGCAGACAGTGCAGAGTTCTTTTTAATACCAGTGCCTCTTTCCTTGGGAGGAGGCAGGCAGTATTGCCGTGGCTTGGTTTTACCCCAGGGGATCCCTCACCACAAGTGTAGGGGTACAGCCAGGCAAGGAGGTGAATCGAGACACCACTGGCCAGAGTGTGGTTAGCTCTTATCCTCAAAATGCACCTTTGTATTGGGACAAAGGGTATTTCTGATATACTTAAAGTCTATGTGTTGGAATCTGAGCCAGGGAGCCATAAAATAGGCAATTCTGCAGAGGTAAGAAGAGCTGCTTATAATAAGAAAAAGCCAATGGCAGAAAGCATATGGTTTTTGGTTTTTTTTATTTAAAGAACAAATCAGTAAGTAGGAGGTTTGTGTGTGTAAATCCAGGGAGAAAAAAAAAATAACTTTCTTTGAAATGATGTTAAAATTGCAGTCACAGAGCTGAGTTTAAGACCTGGAGACCCGATCTAATGCTCCTTGCCTGCAGGAGGGACTGCTGGCACAGGGCCTTAGGCTAAATAATGTCTAATACTCTCACTAATTTTAGGTGATGAATACCACAAATGCAGCCACATCAGTAGATGAGAAATGTCATTTTAAATATGTACATGCTGCTTGGGCAGTTAAAGACAAAGTGTGTGTGTGCATGGGGCTTCGGGGTACTCTGTGTTCAGAACCTTGCTCAGTCAGAGGTGCGGCTCTGCAGGCCTGCATCATTTGTGTATCTGCATAATGCAAAAGCAGTTTGAAATGTCTGTAATGTGTGGCAGTGAATCATGACAATAAATGTCTTCCAACCATTTCATGCCAGAGCTGATACCTGGACAGGTACAGCTGACCATGCTTCCTCCCCAGCCCTGGTTATGGAATGACAAACCCCATGGCTGCTGCTACAGGTGGGCAGTAGAGGTGCCTGTGACAGGACTCCTGTGAACACGGTCAAGCCATGAACCAAAAAGCTGAGTAGCTGGTTTGTGTTATTCACAAAAAGTCACCTTAGAGTCTGTGTTATTCACAAAAAGTCACCTTAGACAGGCAAGTCCAGGATTCGTGTACCTTCTTTCTCCCTGATAGCTAGCTGTTAGCCACATGCTACTGCTAATAATTTTTGGAAATGAAAATGAATAATTTATTTTTCCTCTTCCATTGCTGATCATGTTTCAGACACAACTTGAGTGTCTCTTAGCAAAATTACAACCATGATTTGTTTTCAAATTTTAATAGTGGGTAATTAGTTTGGGTTTTTTTATGGGGGGAAGTACCTTAAGAGAAGGCAAATCAGAAGCTTGGCCATTTTATTTTAAGCCACATTGCGTGGACAAGGAAGAATAGCTACATCATCCACGCTTTAGCTAAATGAAAGAAAGGGTGGGTTACTAGTCTGTGCCTCGCAATGCAGCAGAGCCCTAAAAGTCCATGGGTGTAACCAAAGCACTGCAGAGCCTGACGGGTGAAGGCTCTCCACAAAGTGTGGGGCTGACATTCCAATTTCGAAGCATCACGTAAAATCTTAATCAGTGCAATCAAATTAGCAGAGGGAAGATTTTACACCATGTTCCTTGTTTACGCTTATCATTCTTAATAAATTCTGAATGCTTTTACAGGTGTGGAAATAGGCCTATTACCAAGATAATTTTCTTAATCATAGATGTCTTAGATTGAGATGTGACATTTGCCATAATTCCCTTGCTTTATCTCAGCTTTCTGAAGGTTGCCTACATTCCCAACACCATCTCTGTGGTAGAAGCGGTCTCTTGACTGATGTATGTCCAAATAAGCCTTTGAATACTTTTCCATATTGGCCTTGAAATAATTCAGATGTCAAATTACCTCTCTCCAGACTTCCTGACTCCACCAGGCCCCTTGAATATGTTTTCTAAAGTATTTAGGGGGAAAATATTAAATTTTTCTAAGCTGGGTCAGGGTTCATAGAATTTGCTAATAAAGAGGCAGGCAAGGAAGATATTTACTTGGGGAAGGCTTTGAGTATATTTTGTGTAACAGCTGCAGGTTGAGACAGCCTTTAGTTTGTGTTTCTGAGTTTGCATGCCTCCAAGCTTTTGGCATCTTTGCTTTTTTTCCCCTCCTGTTTTCCTTTCAAGACAAATAAGGAAACAATTTCAGCCTTTTCACATCAAGCCTTTTAGCATGGTCCACATATTCAAACCTCAGGTTGAACTGCTGCTCAGTTTGACAAGGAATATCCTCCAGCTTCTCACTTTGTTCTCTTCAAAATGCCCTTACATCTGAAATGCATTGAGAGAGCAGAGCTGGGAGGGTCCCATCAGCCAGGTGTTCTACAGGCCACAGCACTTGAGCAGTTGCTCTGCATAACATTTTTGTGATGGAGTTAATCAGGAGAAATGAATCCTGCTGTTGTTTTGGTCAGCAGAGTCAGCTCTGCCTTCCAAATCTTTGGGATAGTTTTTTGTTTAAAGTTTGTCCTGATTACCCATTTTTCTCTCACTGGTTGTTATAAATTCCCCATCACTGTTCTGCCCAAGGACCACATTGTAAAATTGTACTGCCTGGGGCCAAATCTCAACTTTCAGCAAAAATCTCAGGTATGTTTTGGGAGCACTTTGTGATGGCAAACGGCCTCTGCCTTTTTCTGTGCAGGATTGATACAGCAGCCCCTTAGCCACAGCTGCTGCCAGGGCTCTTTGTAGAGAGGCTTTGCATATCCCCATCAGTTGAGCAATGTGAGCTTAGGAGGGAACAGGGGCTAGCTGGCCTCCTCCTGCCATATTCAAAACTACCTCCAGGTAAAGGTGCAAGGTGAAAAAGGTTTTTGTATGGAGGTTTTTACAGTGCTCCTTCTGGATGGGCTCACTGTGGTCAGTTCCCATCTGAACCTGACAAAGGCACTCTCCTGGAGTGCCTGGTGGAGAGCATGGCTTTTCCTCACAGTTGCTCAGGAAATTGTCTCAAAATGCTCCACCCTTTGGGCTTTTGTTGTTCTTATGTGATAAAAAAATGATGAAACAAATAAGTGTCACCAGCTCGGTGGTGTTTCTGCTGAAACCTTGCAAGTGGGCATGTAAGGCAGGGGGTAGGAAATGCATGGTTTCATCTTGTCTGTATTAAGGTCATGACATCACAAATACTAGCAAATAAAACAGAATCTTAATTACTTAGAATTAGCCATTTCCAGAAAGATATCAACGAGGTTGCTAATTGGTTAAATATTTCAAGCCGGGTAAGAAACTTTAAGGCCCAAGAGAACAACTGACCTGAGATATACTCAGATGGAAGCTGATGCCTATATTTTTAATAAAGGAAAAAAAAGTATCTGGGGTTTATTTTCATTAAATAATGCACTAAGAATGCTAAACAGAAACAAGGGTAACATTAAGGTAATTGTGTGGAATAAGGTAAAAAAATATTTTTACATTTTCCTGCTTTTAATAATCTGCAGTGTAGTTATGCATGTGTAAGGAAATGTGCTTATCTGCTATCTCCATTACTAAATTTGGTGGCCCCATATTCAGGCCCTTTATCCAGTTTGCTCTCTGTGTTTCATTTCTGCCACTTGAAAAAGGAGTTAATTGCAACTTATCACTATTAAGAATGTGTTTGCTGCAAGCATGTGATATTTGTCAGGTGGTACAGAATTTGTTCAGAACCATTGACCAAAAATGCCCACAAGTATTGTTTCCTTTAAAATATTAGCCTTATCTTGCAGTGTAGGCTCAAGCAATCTGAAAGGTAAATAATCAAAGAAAACTATTACCCAAGACTGCTTACAGTTCTTTAAATCAAGTGTCTATGCAATGGTAGAGGTGCTGTAGTTAATTTTAGAAACAAGCATGTGACAGCAGTCACACACCCTCAAAAATGTTTAAATTCAATGATTATAATCAAAAAGTAATTATACATGGCATTCAAAAGAGACAGTTCAATGCATCTCAGAGATCAGTTCAATGCATCTCAGAGATCAGTTACAACCAAAATCTGTGAACAGAAGGAGTGAGCTTGTATGACTGTCACGCAAACCCTACCAAATTACTATTCACTTCGATTAACTCTCAGTGACCATGTCTATAGGCTGCTTGGTTAATGGTTTTCTGTCAATACTGTAAAAATGCTAACCTGTCTTTACATCTAATCAATTTTGAAATGGCTCTTTACATAAATGGTCTATTCCTTTTACTTCATTAAAAAAAGAAAAAAACAACAGGAGCAATCAAATAGGATTGAACTGAACAAGCATTTGTAAATAAATACAATAATTAATTTTATGTCTGTGTATTTTGAAGTAGTTGTCCTTGAGTATTTTCTTCATCGCCATTTTTTAAAGGGCATTGAAAATCAATGTTTCACTTTACTATCATCCATCTTTATATAGTAATAAATTAAGTGGAAAGTATTGATATTTTTGACTGAGCTTTTAAAATTTACATACTAATGACAATTGTACCCTTGTGACATTTTTTTTCTGTTGCTGTTTACTGACACTGACTAGAGGGAAATTTCAGTCATCTGGGGACCATTTTTCCTCTGAAGGAATAAGACAGTGTCGTGGCTCTGGTCTTATATAATGCTTGATATCTTAGCCATAGTATTTCTTGCTGGACTTCTTTTCAAAAAGCGATGTAGGCAGCAAAAGTAGTTGAAATGCTTATCATATCACTCTGGTATTCCAGCTACAGGGATGTACACTGCAGGCACAGCTAATGGACCCACAGGAAAACCACATTGTGTGGCAGGTGACAAAGCAGAGATGCCTTCATCATGCATCTGGTCTGGGAGGAACAGGGCCCCATCCTGGCATGTGTTCGGATGAGGGATTGAGGAATATGAAGCTAGGACTGTTGATCGAATCTTATCCTTTCTGGCTATTTTGCCTTTGTAAGCCAGACTCATAAGCAAGGTCTGGATTTCTGGATTGTAGGATAGCCAAAAAAAATCCTACATCAAATTTATAAAGGAAGGAAGCCTTTGTAGATTCTATGATCCTTTTAAAATTTATTATTTAGAGTATAGCTTAGGACTAGAGCAGGAAGTTCAGAGGGGTTATTTTTAGCTATGTGTGAATACTTGAAAAAATTATTTGTGATATTTCAAATGAAGGCAGCAAGTGACTTTGATAGTATTTGCTCCATCTTCGTTCACTTCCTTGAGCTCTTTTCTGTGAATAAAAACATTTGCAGACAGAACCCATGATTGTAAATTAGTGGTGCTGAAAGGGTGTGGTTGTCTAGTGTGTTCCTTGGTGGCATGGAAACCTGCTAACCCCATCCAGCAGGGAGAGAGGGAATATGCTGCCTGACTCAGGTGAGGAAGTGCTGAGCACAAGAAGTTGATGGCACAAAGGACATATATTCAAAGTAATAGTTCTGGAAAGAAGCCTGCCAGTGAAGCCCTGGCAGCAGTTTGCTGACATGATCCATTTGCTGTGTAATCCTAAATATCAAATGGGTGCACATGTTCATGCTCTATTTGTGGATAATTTGCCAACAGGGATTCACATTCTTTTAATAACTTGTTCATTGCACATATCTCACTAATAGTTATTTTCTACTGTTTATTCTCCACAAGGTAAATTCTACATTTCTTCTGCTTACTGCATGATTTGTTTAGGCAGGCAGGATTTGTTTTCACTTTTGAATATCTCCTAATTAATGGGATGAGTATCAATTCTTAGTTTATTGACTACTAATGTCCATTGTTGTGTTAGCTTTCCCTTTTAATAATGTACAGGTAGAAAACAAACAACTTTGCACCATAGGATAAAACCAAATATTGACAGGGCAGCCTTGCTGGATTTTCTGCAAGGAAAATCCACCTACTTCTGGATATAAGTAGATATGATTATGTAAGAGTGTGCAAATATTGTACTGGAGTATGCTAAGTGAGTACAGAATACCAAAGGCCAGATTCTGAAGTGCTTTAGCATGAATCTTATTCCAAAAATCTGTTTTAAAAAAGTAAAAGGCTTTCCTGTGAGTAACTCATGAAGGGTTTGTAATTTGGGTAGGAAAGGGTCTCAGGAGGTCTCTTGTCTGACCTCCTACTGAAAGCAGTCAGCTGTGGACTTTGAAGCAGTTATTCAGGGCTTTTCCTTGTCAGGTCTTGAAAACCTTTAAGGATGGAGACTGTACAACCTCCCTGGGCAACCTGTGTCCCTGCTTGTTTCTCCTCATTTCCAGGCCTTATGTCACCTCCAGCCCACAGTGCCTCATCTTCCCACCATGTACTGCTGTGCCCTGGTCTGGCTCCATCTCCTTGCTAACCTCCTCATAGGTTCTGGGGGCTGCTGTCTGCTCCCCCAGGGTCTTCTTTTCCTTAGGCCAGGCGAGTGTGGCTCCCCATCCAGGTCCTGCAGGGCAAGCATTCCATCCCCACTGATCTACTGGACCTCCCATCTAGTCTGCAGTCAGTGGGGCAGGAGCAGAGGCCTGCTGTGCCTGCTGCTCTGGGGTGTGTCAAGCACCAAAAGCCCCCCCAGTGGCACAGCAGCACCTCTGCCACTGCTTGTGTGGCAGTGAGCTCGCTCCTCTAGCCAAGGGGATGGTACAGGCTCCAGGGCAAAATCCCAGGTTATTAATTACGAGTCCTTCACAGTGCTGAGCATCTCTCTGGTGCCTCTCCTCCCTCAGGTGGGTGCTAAACCCTGTGGAAGAGAGCCCCAGGACATGAGCTAAGTTGCAGTGTGCTCACAGCAGTGGTTTGGTAACTGCACTGTACTCATGCCAGCTTTTTTTCTTCCCTGTGAGCAAACAGTGGCTCAGTCATAAAGGCTAATTTTCACAGTAATATTGATTGCCTGCAACACGCTCAATTCTAGTTTAGATTCCACAGGATAAAGACGCAGCAGCACTGATGTGTTTTTTCCCTCTGGAACTTGAAGGGTACTGGAAAAGACAAATACAAAAGAAATTGTGCACCAAGGTACAGACAAACCATATGTTAGCTGCAGCTCTCCCCAGGGCAAGGTGCTAAGTTTTGTTTACATTTTGCCAAGACAGCAATAAAATTGTTTGTTTACAGATGACAGGGAGAAATGGGATATCCTTAAAAGCGAGCTATGCACAGGGATGCAAACAGCACACAGAGGCACGGCTTGGAGCAAAGTGCAATTAATGCTCCTTTCCTGGACAGCCCCCAGCCCCCTCCGTTTCGGGGGTTAGCCAGTCCTGTGGGTCATTATGCAGGATTATAAAAATATTAAGGCTGATGAAAGTTTTCCTTCTCCAGTTTCCCAGTGAACGATGTATTGCGCTATTAGATCCCACTGACCAGGATGTGCCTCGCAGCCCTGTCTGTGTGCAGAGGACAGAAAATATGAGAGGTGTGGAGAAGGACTCACTTTCATCAAAGTATCAGTTTCCAGGATAGTTTGGAAGCCCACAGCATTATTGTATTACACATTGCACAGAAGCGTGCCTTGTTCATTTTTTTTAGTGTTTTAGAAATAAAAGACTTTTCTTCCAAATTGCGCTGGGAGGCAAATTCTTCAACAGTGTAATAGAAAATGTTAGACAATATTCCTTACTGGAGCTATTGACATTTTTGGTAGTCGTGACACTTTGATTTTTCTCAAAACATATGGATCAAGCCTGAGTGTGTTATTGGACAGGAAGACCTGATGAAAGGCCTTCCTTTATCTTTCTTTGTATTTTTTCCCCTCTCTGTTTGTTCATGGCTTTCTATCTGAATATAATCGTGGTTTTCTTATGCTGCCCAGGGAGTCGTTATTGCCTTACTAAATATTTTATAGTGCACAGTGCACCATACCTGCCAACTGGTTATTATTTGTTATATGAAAAAAATCAGGGGTAGCATCTGAAAAGGAGTGTGTGTTAAAATTTCAAAACTACACACAGAATAATTTTAAACCCCTAAATTGGATGTCAGGCTGGGTTAGGTTTTTGGTTCAGATTTTTTTTTGTTTGCTTGAAAAAATATCTGTATAGTTTTTGGGGAAGTTCCCTTCTCTTTTTGGTATGTGTGCCTCTCTGATTCCAAGCACTTGTTTCCTCACAGTTTCACTTCCTATTTGTTCAAAAGGGAAAAGTTCAAAGCTGCTCTGGCAGCTGAGGGAAAAGCTTGCTGAATACTAACCCTCAAGTGTCTGTCTTGTCCTGACCTTGAGAAAGTAGCAGTAAACTGTTCTATTGCAAGCACCACATGTGTGTTTTGTTAGACCAGGTTAGGAGGGGTCAGAGCTCACCTGAGGCTTGGACTGCAGATTTAGACTGCTTTTCAGCAGCATAATGTATTTTTAAGAAGGGACATTCTCGCCTTTGTATGGGCCTAATATAGGCTCTGTTTAAAAACCTGTCAAAATCCCAAGCACACACTCCATAAAATATAAATAAGTACTTACTGTTTGCAGATGTTGCTTGTTTTTCATAATGTTTGTATTTGAAGTCCCGAATCCCCGCTTCCTGTCAGAGCCAGCCCTGTTGCTTTAGTCCATTTATTTCTGAAGGAACGGGAAGAACTTCAAAATGCAATTTCTCAAGGAAGACACTTTCTGTCAGACCTGTCAGCATTCGCAGCACAATTACCTTTTTTCAGACCAAGGCTGGCGTTTATGGCTTTGACTGCATGCACAACCTCTCTTCCCCCCAGCTCAGCTAAAGCAGTTGCTGTGTTTTAAGACTCCCACTTGCCATAAATTGTGCCTTTAGGTTCTTTCAAAGCAACAGAATAACTTAGCAGACCTTTCTCCTATTTGCATGTTTTAATTCCTTTGATAATGGATACAAAGTATATTGTGGGGAACAATTCTGTCCTGGGAAAAGGGATAGATCAGATTTTTTCATGTGCAATCTATCAAGCATCTCCCTCGGTAAGGTGAGCTCTGTCGAGTCATTTCTCAAAAGAGGAGAAAAAGACAGGGGAAAAAGAATTGTTTCAGAAAAAACGGTGACCAGCTCGCCTAGAAAGAAAAGCAGCATTTCCTGACCTACTGTCTTTCTGACGAGTAGGTATAGATCATTTTTAGGGGACCATCAAAATTACATTTAGTCCCAAGAGAATTTTCTCAGATTTGGATTGAACTTCTGTTCTACCGACATTATAAGAAATAATGCTTTTGATGGTTAGCTTATCTGGGATTATTTAAGGTATTATTTCTTGTGTTATTTCTTGTACCAAAAAATCAAATCATCTGCATTGGGGACTTCAGAATTATTTCTTATCCTCAAACCTTTTTGTGTAAGAGGGTGTTTTCCACATGTGAGGGGCACATATGGGCCGATGTGAACAGCATGACAGGTAACTCCTGGGCATCCTACTGCTCAGCCTCCCTCCAGAGCCCCACAGCACTAGGACTGTATTTGTGATGTGTATTTCCCCAGTCAGTGAGGAAACCTTACCTTCCTGTGCCTGCTTAAGCCACCATTTTTTTCTATTAAGTTCCTTTCTCTCAGTGCCTCCTCTCCCCTGTTAACCTCTCCTCTAGCAGCAGGCTCTTTAGTGTGCAATGCCACCACACTGCTGGCAAGGAGAGGGGGAGAAGAAAAGCCTCTCCTTTGTATTACAAATTCAAAGGGTCATTATTCCATCGTTCCCTATGGACAAATGTGTGAAGATTATTGTGGGAAGTTAGTATTTATTCTGAAGCCCTAATATGATCCTCTTGAACATTTTAATAATGCATTCTCTGGGGTCCATGCTGCAAGTGTTTAAAAGGAAGCAATATGCGTTAGCACTGGATGGCTGCTGCTTTGCTGGAACAGTCTAAGTTGTGGGGTTGCTTTTGATCAGTCCATGCTTAAAAAAAAAGCAGAAGTCCCTTTGCCCCCTTCCTCACCAGCCTAGAGTTCTTTTATCAGTTACATTGATCTAGAAGCAAGAACAAGGCCACAGTATTATATGTCCACATTTGTTACACTGATTTACGAGTTTCTTAATTCTAAGACCCTTACCTTATCAATGGCCTCAGGAAGTGCTAAATCCCTGATATTAAGCAGAGAAAGAAAATGTTTAGAATCAAAATAGGTGGGGTTTTAAATTTTTTTTTTTCTTGGAGACAAATACAGGATAAACAGTGTTCACTTGCAATATGCTGCTTTCCCTGTAATTTTAAAGCTTCCCTGATATGCGTTGTTTCTGTAGGGTCTGATTATAAACATATGTGTGGGACAATGCACATGCACACTCAGATCAGGTCAGTGGAGTTTTCTTCATCTTTAAAGCTCAAAAACCATAAATCAAGATGAAAATACTCCAGCCAGGAGCTTTACCAATTGATACAATTTTAAAATAGGCCGCTGCTAAGGCTTCGGGGAAAGCTGACATGATGACTTTTATAATAGCAGAACGTTTAAGGTTATAGAAATAAAAGGAAGAGGATGAAATCAGTCGCGTTGATCTTAGCCTGCAGGCTCTCTCAGCTAACTCGAAGCTCCAGCAATTATTTCTGCTCTGGCTTTTCCCCCTTTTTTTCAGCAGTCTGTTTGAAATGAAGCAGAACCAGGCATGGCAAGCTTATCAGTGTCGTTAGCTGACAGGGAGCACATCACACCTGCTTTTACTTGCTAGTTTTTCAGGCACTTTATGCCACAGAAGAATGTTGATTTTGTTCTTATAATGTGTAAAGATTCATTTATTTCACCTTTTGAACTTGGCAGAGCCACTCAGTTTTGATGGGAGTTTGTTTTCAACCTGGCATTTGGAAAACCTGGGCAATTACTGGACTGTGGCCCAAGGCTACCTTGATAAAATATAGAGATTATCAAACCCAACAGACTATGGGTCTGGCCCATCTAAAGCACCCAGCTCACTGAGAGCCCATGGGACTAAGGCTGAGGCTGAGATGTGCCAGTGTCACCTTGGTCATGGTACAGCTGTTCCCATGGACAGCCACCAGAGCATCAGGACATAGTCGGGCTCAGAACCCTGCAGAACCAGTGGAAGAGTCCTGGGTAGAAATGATAGCAAGGATAGGGCCAGGAAGCTTCTCTTCATGCTTGTCACCTTTGGAGGTTTTAGTCTTACCTGAATTTTCTAATTTCTCCTTAGATTAAACCTTGAGTGTTACAGCTGTTTCCTGATGTTTAGTTATTTTAGCAGACTCTGCCCAGCTTGTTATGGAATCACGCAAGATTAGGAGGCTCATAATCCACAATAAGAGGTCTAACCCATCTCTTCCAAAAACCTGTTCTCATCTGTGGTACAGATAGGTCATTCTTTCTGTGCTTTGCAGTCATGCCAATCTAATCACACTGCTCAAGGAGCAAAGGAATTCATTCACTGAAAGGGTCCCATTACAAGATATTCTGTCATCTCCATTTTAAACCTGTGAAAGCCTTATTTTGAGTGCCACTGCCGAATGTGATAACAGGAGTCTTGCACTGCTGAAGAGAGCTCAAGTATCTGGGATCAGTGCTGTGTAATTGTTCTTGCACAGACCTACTTTCAGTTGCACAATGATGCTCGCAGGATTTGAGCTTGTAGCATTGAAAGCAGTAGGATCCTCTCTGCTGACTTTTAATGAGAACAGCTCAGACCTTCACTAAAGCTGGCACTAGGGCAAAAGATTTCAAATGTTTCTTGCAGATATTGTTATTTTCTAGCCCAACAACCTACTAGTGACAATTTTGTAACTATCAAATACTTGCAGATAACTGGCTAATAGACAGACATGCCATGTCTAAATTCCAGGTGCTCTTTCAAAGCTGGTACCTTGTCACAGCCCTGCTTTCCAGATGCAGGCAGTCAGGTTCTGAATATATCCTTACTGATGTGATCCCTTTACATTTGGTTTTTGGGAGTGAATCTCATTGAAGAAATTCAGAATAAATCTGGACTGTGAGCCTATAATGTGAACATACCCAGTCACGCTCTCTAAATGGTGAGAAATAAATCCAGGGACAGTGCCACATGTAGAAGCATTTCTGGTGACTGTTTGCTTAGAAACAGCTAAATATTCATGTACACATGAAATAATTAGGTGTGCCCAAGATGGAATCCTCGGCACAATATAAGCTATTTTAATAAATTCTTGAAATCAAATCTAAATTACAAAACAAACGCTCAGGTTGTTTATAGGAGTGAGGGGAACTGATTAAGGGCTGGGATGTGCCATGACCTGGCAGATCTGTGTTGCCCTTGGTGCAGACAGGAGGCAGCCAGGCTCCCTAGGTCTTCTTTTCCTTCCTCCACCCCTCTGTGACAGACCCTGTGTGAAAGTATATTCTTCATAGCCCCTGGGGGCTGTAGAGGAAAGAGGGAGAAGCCTGAGGCTGTAGGAACCACACACTTTCTCCAGCTTTACTGCATGGGACATAATGCCTGTCCTCCCAGGGAAGAACAGAGAGAAAAGGAAGTGCTGAAACTTTTATTTTGACCTAAGTTTGTGGAACCCAAGAAAATCTTACTGGGAATGACCTCAGGAAGGTGTCTGTTGAAAAAAATGGGCTTCAGGAAGGGCTGTGGTCTGTGTGGGCAGGATTTGGCTCTTTGTCTTAATTTGAGGAGTGTCTGTGACTCCACCTAATGCTTATTTTCCTGACTCCAGTGATAAATATCTCAAAGGACTGTATGATAGACATGCAGCAGAAACATTTTAAGTGCTGGTTATAGTGTCATGAAACAAAACCAGATTCTCTGCCAGCTGCTTCCTTTATCAGCTGTTCTGGGGAGATTTTCCTGTATTTTGAAACACATGGCTGTTTCTTAAAGTGCTAAACAAGGATTTTTAATGAACCTGGATAATTTACTGGTTTATTTGGTTAATTGTAGGAATCAAAATCATATTTAAAAAACCCCAAACCCAAAAATATTTATTTTAACCGGTGATAATTCAGCAGTATTACTACATTATTATTGCTCAGCAGTATTACTCAATTCATTATTTTTCTGTTTGTAAGGTATTTTAAATCTGAAACAATTAATCCAGGAATGTCTGATATTGCATCATTAAAGATGTGATTACAGATTAAACAAAGTTTGTAAACAGGAATTCCAAGGTCACTTATTTCCTGGACCTTTTCTCATCCTCCTTAAAGGATGCCTTGTGAAAAGGGCTGAAAATGCACAATATTTACACCCTCCTTTCCCTACCATTTACAAGTGTTCAGATTTTCTAGACTATGTATAAGGGGTAAAGAGACTGTAAATATGCCTGGAACCTTTATAAGTCTGCTACCATTCCACAATCAGCTGTAACTGCCCAGCATAATATGTTACACACAGGCATAAAATATGCTCCTATGTGCCTTTATAGACTATGTCTTGATGAATATTTATTATAGCTCATTATTGCAAAATGTTACTGTGAAAGCATCTGATTGACAATTAGTTTATTGCTGTTTGTTATCATTTTTGCTTTGACAGGGCCTTAAAAACTGACAAGCACTTTATTATCTATACTTGGCTTCAGAAAGCTTCTGAAAATTGGTTGAAAATGTATACATAAAAAAAAAAATTACCCAAAGCAAAGAAATCTTTGTTTAACCCTAGGTTATGTTTTGTGGTATTCTAAAACCACCTCCATTATTCTCTTTAGTTTAAACTAATGGGCCAATATTATGCTGGGCAGCTTTAATTAGGGTGCCTATTGCTTAGTAGGCAGCATTTTTGCTTTCAGGCAAGTATGACATGTTGTACAGTAGAGACTTAATTCCTGATAGGGAGAAACCACAATACAACCACACAAGTGCATTGCAAGCAACCACTCTTAGGAAAAAAAAAATTAAAAAGGTATTCTCTCCTAGATACAAAACACCCATAATCCCATTAATGTAAATGAGTGATTACACATGTGCATGTCACTGGGGGAATACATTGTCAGGAGGTGCCAGAATTTTAGATGAGATAGAAATAGCACAGGGTATATCATTTAATGAAGAACCCAAATATTCCCAGGAAGGAAGTTCTGTGTTACCATCAATGCTGAATCTCTGGATTTTTTATTTTTATTGTCTCATTAGAATTATAGGAGAAATAATCTCTAAGGCTCTATTTCTATATTAATAATTTTTTATCCTCAGCTTTCCTTACATAGCTTTTTAGATTTGCCTTGCAAATGCAAGCTCACATTTATTGGAGATGACTAACGAGAGGTGAGTTTGTTAGATGATATTGTGGGTGCATATATATTTCTGGAGATATTTTGTTGAAATGTTACAGTGCCTAGGACACATCATACAATTCAATATCACTGTTACTGACATATCTGTGAAAACAATCGCAAAGATAAAGAAGGTGCTCCATCATGTGTTCATTTCCATCAAATTAATAATACATGAAGTTCACATAGTACAAAATGTCAATTATTTACTTTTTGTATATGCAAAAACCAAAAAGAAATGTGCAGGAAGAAATTTTGTTGTCAGAAAAAGAAAATGATTTAAAAGATCAATGGTAATTGTTAAATTTTAAAGGAAAAAATGTTATTTTTGTAATAGAGTAGAAGATGCTATAAAAATATTTATACTATATTCTGTTGGACATTCTCTGAAAGCAGACAGAGGTTTATACTTTAGTTATTTTGGAATATGCGCTATAAAAAATTAAGGTATACATTGCTATATTTCTAACCTCTTACATGAAAGGAATAAGGATGGAATATTTCAGTAAAAACAAGCAGTGATTTTTAAGTTATAGTAAGACATTTAGACTGGGAAAACTCAGGTGAAAAGAAAAACACTGTAAACATAATGAAGTTATTGATTTTAATTTTCTGCCTTTTCTATTGAAGAATGAAGCATCTGTGTAGGACAGCTGATACAGAAAAGTGAAGGAATTGGAAATCTAGAGCAGATCTAGGGGGGCTTCAATAGCTTTAAGATAAATAAATCTCTTTTTTTTCATATGCTTGACTGGGAACAAAAAACCACTGAACAGTAGCATGAACTTAGTTGTATTTCCACAATGTATATGTGTTTGGACATATTTCTCACTGGTATTCAAGCACATATATGTCAGTCACTTTAGACCATTTACAAATAAACTGTTATTCTGAAAATCCAGACTCCTTTTCCTGTTCACAAATGAAAATGAGCACACAAAATCTTACTCCTAGGGAGGGCTGGGGATTTAGTGTGACTTCAGTGACCATGCCCTAGGTTCCTATCTGATCCTAATCTCACAAGCTACTTAGTATCTTTATGCCAGTAAAATAACAAATAATTTCTTGCCTCTAAATAGACTTGTAAAGTTGGTTTTACTGAAGAAGTCATTATTTCATACAATGAAGTTTCAGAAAAATAACATTTTGCTTTGGCAGCTGTCTTGTCAAAATTGTTATATGGAAAAGGCTGACCAAACCAGTTTCTTTTGGATTGTAATATGATTTTCAGTGGAAGTTTAGCATTCTGTGTAATTGCAAATAAAAAAAAAATATTGTATTGAAAAGTTTCTGTTCCGATAAATTAAAAATCTAGGAAGAAATTTAAACCAGATCTCATAGCAAAATGCCTGAGCTGCAATGCAGACATATGAACACCAAGGAACTGGAAATTCTGGGGTGTTTTTTTCCATTTTTTGCTGTGTCTCTGACCTAAATAGTGATTTGCTTTATCTCTGTGCTTTTGTCTTCTATCTCTACAACAGTGCTGTGAAGATTAATCCATTAGTGGTTGTAAAGGGTTCATATTAGTAGTGGTGGTGTAGTCATGATAGTCTTAGAATAAAAGTGAGGCAAGATATTTAGGGAAGATTCAGTATCTCTTATTAGTTATAGGCGTTATAGACATTAGAGTTGTATTAGACATACTTATGGAGAAAGTATGTCTAATGGGCATGCAAGCCCACTTTTCAGGTCTCAAATACAAGCAGCAACCTTGATATGTTCAGATGAGATGTCCTGGAACTCACATAGCTCTTCCATACCCAACCAGCCCCCAGCTTCCCTGTCAGCCTTGGAGGATGGGGGCTGCTGAGAAAAGCTGTGGGAATGCACAGAATTGCTGCTACCAGAACATTCAGAACCTTGGTGTAATAGTCCTGGTAGCTGGCAAGCAAGAAAAACACAGTGGGTAGCAGGTTAGGGGTCTTGTGCTACAGATTCCCCATTGGAGTGAGGAGTTAGAGACCCACTTTCTAAGGACAGTCAGTGGGAAATGTCATTCCTCTTGCAGTATGCAGGAGGTACTGCTGCCTCTGCTGGCAAGTATTTAAGACCATTCATTGCCAGCAAAAAAAGGATGAGGACATGAAGTCAAAAATGTGTGTACACTTGCATTTGTGGGGGAATCCACTGCTGAACTTTTTAGAGAAATATACCAAATTTGGATGCTCATAAGTAAAACAATATGAAGATCACTTTCTTCTCTTAAAATGAAGGAATGCTAGTTAATGATTCTTTGATAAAAGGGATAGAGAATTCATCATGTCTTATTTACAGCATTCTGGTGTCGAGGAGCTGTAGTTACAGACTCAAATTCTTCACTGGGCTCAAGAACATCGTTGTGCTTGGCGCTGTACAAGCACAGCTGATAGGCAGGTCAGTCCTGTGAGCCAGGAAAACAGAAATGCACAAACAACACTGTGAGGGTCAGAGCAACATGCACAGGTTTTAGCACTTCTAAGCTACCCAGGAGTTGTCACACTCTGTATGGGTGCAACAGTAAAGAGGTTTGAGAAGGAGTTTGATGGAGATGTCTCCTATCTTGTTCTTCTGAAGGTCAGCTGTGTTCCGTGGGTGAGGAATTTTTGGGGAGTGCCTAATGCTGCATGGTTGATGAGGTGCATTTGGGGCATGGGGGTTTACACACAAGGGTCTGGTGACAAAGGCACAGCATCTGCAGGGGCAGGAAAGGGGGGACAACAGCAGGACAGCTGGCAAACATAGGGCAGAGAGAATGCTACCTACAGCCCCTGCTTCACCTTCTCGGCCAACTTCAGTTTTGGCTCTGGAGGTTTAAGAAACTGATTCTATAGGGAAGTGATGGCTCTTTAGGTACCAAAACAACTAAGATAACTCATGGTAATTTAAGTATAGTCAGAGGCTTCAATCCTGCAATCCTTCCTGGCACAGCTAATCAGGGCCCTGTTCAGGAGTTGTACAGGACCATAGTCTGGCTGCTCAGTTGTTGGTTGAGCATTTAGTGTTTTTCATCATGTTTTTGTGTGAAGCAGCATGGCATAGTAACTCCAGGGATATATATATATAGTGCAGAGAGAGGGTCACTGGGTCTGCCCAGTTTCTTTGAGGTTAGATGTCTGGGGAAGCTGTGAGTCACCCTGAAAATGGGATTCATAAAGTCATGACAGCATTTGAGATGACTGAAAAGACTTCTGTTGCCTGTTCTTGTGTACAGACACCAAGCATAATATAGCAGTGGTAAGGAGCTCTTGTTTGGATGCAGCAGAGCAGCTTCGTGGTAGGCATTGCATGGGGCAGAGCTGCTGGGTGAGGCAGAGCCCTCCTGCAGCACCAGCACTGACTGTCATCAATGAATCAGGATTTCAGTGCAGCATCCCCCAAGACATCTTTCATTATACAGTGACTCTCATTTCCTTTCTTAAGTACCTTAACTTGGCTGGAGCTCTATGACTGCGCTGTGGTTGAGGGAGGAAAGACCAGGTTTAATTCCTTACTCCAGTTGTGATGGATTTTCCATTTACTTGTTCCATTCTTATGCTGACGTGTCACCACTGAGTTTCTTCTGAATTGTACTATTGGAAAAAGAGAAACAAATCTATAAGCTGATACATCTGGAATAATTTTTAAGGAACACCTATACACCTTATCTGTATAAATTCTGAAAATCTATGTTCCTAGGTTTTCAGATTAACTTAAACTTTGGCACTCACTGTGACAAACACCCCAGCAAAAGCACTTGTGATGATTTCCCAGTACCTTCATGTAGGAAAATGTTTCGTGCATCCATTATTATTTACACTCCAGAAACACTCCCCAACCCTCCCCACCAAAAAATTAAATATAATTTTTAAGTCAAACTTTCATCTACACAAAATTGCCATTTATCAGCAGGATATGGACTTTCAAAGTTATTGACGGGTTTAAGAGGGGCTTAGAAATTATTAACAAGGAACAAAATAAAATTTTTTTTATATACCTGTGCTTTTCAAGTCTCTAAGGTCACATTTTCAAGCTCTTTCATTCTATGTGTTTGGACAGGCAATAGTCTCCAGTCAGATCATCAGATACTTTACACTTTTTCAGCTGCAGAGTTCTAATCTGAAATGATTTAATTTTTTTTAAATGCAAAGTTACAATTCTCGGCAATTCTCTGGCTCCAGAAGTTCAAGTACAAGCATGATACACACTGCAATACCCTTGATAAAATGCTAACAGTTGCAGTATCAGATTAATCTCGTTGTTTGCAAACGTAGCCTGGCGTGGCTGCTCAGGGCAGGTGCCTGCTGTGGATGCTGAGCTTTGGTGAAGGTGATGGCAGGGCAGCCCTGCCCTCCAGGCTCAGCAAGGGCTGATACAGCCAGGGTAGGGATGGGAAGGCAGCTGCAACCTGGAGCAGGCCTACTGCCACAGGGGGAGGGCAGCAGCAAGCTCAGGTGGCCCTGTTTCTGTCCAGGATTTCCTGGCGTGAATGAAACGTGCTCAGGTGCAGCGCAGATGCTCTGTGCACTTGCAGAGAACCCACAGTGCCCGAGCCCTCCTGTGTGTGCCCTCAGGCTGGACACTCAGTCCATGCTTGCTCAGGAGCCCTTGGTTTGGCATTTCTGGATGTCCATTGGCCTGGAAGTCGTTATGTCTGGGTGGCCAGAAATCCTGGAACAATATCCAGAGTGCTCATGTTCAGCCCAGGCAAAATGTCCAGGTAGAAAAAAGAGGACGAGTCCACAGCAATGCCATTGTAGCCTAACATAAAAGTTTCTAACACCTGGAAAATGTTCATACTTTTAATATGTTATTAGTTTTATGGAAGGAACCCCTCCTCTGAGTGAATTTTGCAATGATAACCTCCTTGTGAAAGAAAAGCCACTTTTTATTCTGAGTAACCAGGTAGAGCGATTGTATTTATGCATTACCTGCTCTCAAGGCACTGTGTGCCAGGCACTGGTGCATGCTCCAATCCACACATAGCTCCACCAGTAATCTGGGGTTTCTTACTAGAGAAAATGTACTTACTACACACCCCCTCCAAAAAAAAAGTTTTCCTGTGATTTTGAGGGGATCTTTTAAATCCACACTGGATGTATCCTTCTGTAATACCACTAAATTGCCTCTGAGTGTCTCTACAGTTCATCTCCTTCTAGGAGCAGCCAAGCAGGAATAATGCAAGAGAAATGAGTCACTGAAATTTATTGATGTCAGCTTTGGTTTTGTATTCATAACGTCTTTTACTGTTATTTTTAAGGATATTGCAGATTGAAACAAGGGAGGATCAAGTGTCCCAGTTGTGTTTAAAGGAAGTAAATCTTTAAGAAATTATTGTGAAACAGATGTTAAATAAATGATTTTGTGTTCAGATCTGTGACAGAGCAGTGTACCTAGGGAGACTCTTTAATAGCAAAACTTACAGTGATTTAGACTTATGGCTGATAAAGGGAACTCAGATTTTTTATTGTTATAACTACATAATGCAGTCATTAAACACACAAGTAGAAAAATGAACTGTTGAGTCTCCCACATGAATATTATTTTAAGCCAATGATTGATTATTTTAAGAGAGCATCCTAGTATCTGTGAGCTGAAGAGGTTCATTTAGTATTTCAGGTGGAATTTAAGTGGCTTTTGGCTATGCATGGTGCTGAGATGGGTGTGTTGGTATGAGTGGGTAGAACTGGGAATAGTGTGTACCTTTATCAGAGTGGAAATCAGACTTTGAGAACAATTATCTTGAGAAGATAGTAAGAAGAACTTGCTATATGGTTGTTGATGAGGTTTTAATATACACAATATCTATACATAAAAGAAAATGTTGTGCACATATGAAATTTTTAGGAGTGACCTATACATATGATTGTTCAATAGCACATAATTGAAGTAAATGGCCTAATGAATCACCAAACCCCTTTTCACAGGGGAAAAACCCAAGCACATTGAGTAGAAAAGTCACACTAGGTTTTGTCTCAGACCTGCACCAGTTGTGGGTATAACATTCTACTCCATAATACTTACATACACATAGATGTAAAGTTTTACAGGTTTAAAACTGAAGTCTTCTTGGTCACTCTTATTCAGACAAGTTTATCAAGAAGACATTTCTTCAGGACAGTTCAGTTACATTGTGAGCCTTACAACTGAACTAGCCATTCACAGGCACAGCAGCAAATCTTTTGTTTAAAGAGGCAACTAAAGTATGAACAAAATGGAATTTCTTTCTATTGAGATGTTTGTTGCTGCTGTATTACATATTGACTCACCTTTGTGTCATAAGTTGTATGCAAAGATAACTATGGAGAGAAATGAAAGCTGAATTTGTGCTCCTTGGTCTGATGTTTACAGTAGAAATATTTCTCAACCTCAAATGTGAAGCCTCTCATGAACATGAAGAACAATTGATGCATTCAGTCAAACCTGGAGAATGTAGACACTTGTGTTGTTACAGCTCGATGAATAGTGCTATGGAATAGAGAGAAATACAAACATTTACCCTTTGCATGGTAACAACACTGACTACACTATATACAAAAAGGGAGGGAGAAAGATGTAGCTTGTCTCACTCTAAGGATGAAGGTTCAGGATTTTGAGATTATATGACAGAGTAGAAAATTATTTTTAAATAAAACACTACATATTCATTCTTCTCTAGGAAACTTTTACACCCTTCAGTGAGGGAATTTATTTGGCCTGTAGTATATAAAGACACCTTGTTCTGTTCTCTTTGAAAGAGCTCTTATGCTCATTGTTTGAGGCAGGGATGTGTTCCTTCCACTGAAAATAAGTATTATGCAGTGATAGTATGTTATGATAGTAAGGTTAACAAGGTTAGATTCATGTTAATAATTTTACATACTTGTCATAATAAGAATAACCATATGGCTGAAGAAAATGAGGTTTTAGAGTCCTTGGCCTTAGAAAGTGGCTTTGTTTTCCCCTATCCTGCACCCTCACATCACTGCAGGTATGAGGACTTTGTGGAGTTCTCAGTGATCTCAGATCAGGCATCTGTCCTGGCAATGGTCTCTCTGTCCCCTGCATCAGCTATTTGTACCTGGAGAGGAGGAGCCTGAGAAGGGGTGCTGAAAGGGGCTCTGCAGCAGGCTTTTCACAGCCACAATTTGAATAATTGTCCACCTCACAGCTGAGGTGTGCCTGTGTATTTTTTGTGGCTGGTAGAGTCCTCCATGCTGATCATCTCCATCTCTGCTACTGAGGGACATCTGGGCAGAACTGTTCCTGCCCTGGGAAGTGCTCCCTGCCAGCCTCAGCCTGCAGAAACAGCCGGGGCCATGCTGCAGCCTGGAAGGTGAGGACTTGTAGAACAGAGGCAATCTTCAGCATGGATCTGTTGGAAGTATCAAATGACAGCGCAGCACAAGTGAGTGTTGTAACACAGAGCGCGTTTGGGCTTTCCCAAAGGCAGCTGTGTGCGCTGGAGCAGCATCCCACGCGCATCCTCCGCGGCGCCGTTTGCGCAACGGAACCTGCAGCGTGCAGGTGACCAATCCCTGACTCACCTGCACCATGACAAAGGTGCTGTGTGTGCTTTTAGGTTGTGCAATGCAGGTACAGAACGTTGTGACTCAAGCGTGGAATTGAAAAGGTGGAAAGTGAATTAGGAGTATCTGCCAGATGATAACTGCTTGTACGTGCCTATTGGAAAAGGCTTCCCCATGTTTCCAGAGGTCACCATCTGCTGAGACACTCTCCTTAAAATCTATTTTAAAAACTGTTACTGAGACATATTTGTACTGAGCACTAAACTTCTCCCTCTGAAATTTAAAATTCTTTAAATTTCACTTTTGTGGGAAATCTTCATGCGTGCAAACCCTGCCATGCAAGGTCATGAGTGGTACTTGTGAGAACCCAGCGAGGCTTGGGATGTTCAACCCTTTGAAATGCTCATGTGACCCAATGGTCCTGCACAGTGCAGGGAAAGACCCTTAGGCTCCAGCTTGAATGGTTGTTGAAAGCAATTGGAAATGTAATGGATAAGGGTCTTGGCACTTCAAAAGAGGCTGCCTAATTTGTGCACACAATGGCAGTCGTCCAAATATTAAGCAAACATGTCAGAGATAAAATTTGCAAGATGCAAATTGTAAAATTGGAGAAAGAATTTCTAATGGCACTCATATATTCTACAGTGTGAAACAAAAAAAAAAAGTAATTCAGACAGACTAAAAAATGTGTGGCATAATAATTTATATTCTACTACATTATGATGCAATCTATCTTTTTCTAAAAATGAAAAAAACCCATAAAAAATAAATCTGCTGAAGGGATTAATTACTTGTCAAATTTCAGGTTTGAAACACAAATCATTTGATTACAAAAGAGCACTTCAAGCCACTGATGTATGTTATTTGCTTTGCCTTTGCGTAATTTAAGAACCCAATAGACATGTCTTAATTTGGTATTTTGTGAAATTCCCTCCAGGGCCAAACCCTTTCTCTCCAGATTTCCTCCAAGTACAATTTTTTTCTATGGAAATTTCTAAGCTCTTGACACAGGTTTAACAATAGCAATACAAATATGTTGCTATAAGTGTCCCATTCCCTTTAATTTTTCCCCTTTCATCACACTGCAAGCACAGAGAGCAAACATGAGCTTCTCCATATGGAATTTTAAAGAGGCAGAGATGGAGCCGTGTCAGTTGAGATGCTGCCGAGAACTGAGGCACTGGGAAATCTCAGGGCACCCATGTGCCACAGCTGTTTTAAAAAGGCACTTTAAACCTATACATTTTTCGTTTTGACTTTGTTCCTCAAATTTCCCCTTTTGATCTGAGCAAAAGGTGACTAGGGAGGAGCAACAGACAATAATTGTGTGATCGTATGAAAAAATAGAATGAATTTTATTTGTTAGCAGTATTGTAACTGTCATTGGGATATTCTTAATTATTTGGGCTTTGAAAAATGAGTTCTGGAGCAGCAGGTCTGTCTGAACAGAGACACAAAGTCCCCAAAATTGAGACTTAGGAATGAGTGAGACTTTTACAAAGTTACCTGCAGCTGGCTCTGCCCTTGCCTTGCTTCATCACTTTATGTGTGTGCACCATCTTACTTAGCTGAAATTAGTATGCAAGAAAAGATGCATCAAAGTCAGCAATTAAAGTGACTTCATCTAACTTGTTGAGACAGTTGAGTAGCTGTGTTTGATTTTGCTTAGGAAATCATTAGCACCTTAACAGAAGGCAGGAAACTTTGATCAAGATGTGATAGATGCAGATCAATATAATGTGTAAAGATTTTATTTGGCTCTGGTATTGACACCTGGTAAAAGAACTGGCTTATGGACTGTTCTCTTGGAAAGTTTGTATAATTGTTCAATGCTGGCCTAGTGTTTTACACGGGAAATGACAAAACCAGAACTTGTGTTACAGTTTATATGACTTCTTTTTATTCCCCCAAAGACCGTTTATCTGTATTTAAAGGGATTATTTATGACTAGGTACATAAGCTGTTCCAGTCAGTGAGATATTCCAGTGGGGATATAACTGACCAGACACACTTGGCACAGGAAGATGGAAACAGCCAAGCTGTGAAACTGGGGGGACACAGCTGGGCCAAGCTGAGTGTGTGAGCTGAGTGGGGTTAGGTCATTCAGGAACCTCACTTGCCTTAATATGGGTCACTGTCTGTCATATCTCCTGGCACAAGGGTGCACATTTCTCAGTTGTACTTTGTCAGGATTATCTGCTTTAATTTAATTTTGTTTTCCTAAATCAATGGTTCTAACAGAGCAGATGAGGGAGCAGTCAGTCAGCTCAGTGGAGGTGAGCACTCCAGGGGAACCCCAGGATCTCTTTGAGACCAAGCAGCCTGGGGGAATAAGCAGGAATTTTCTTCCTTTCAGGCTGGAGCACCTCTGTGCTAGTCTGGTTTGGGGTGCAGAGGGTGCAGCCCTGGGTGAATACCTGTGCTCAGCAATGTTGAGCCCAGTGACCTGCATGCATTCAGATGTGTCTTCTAGCTCTGCACACCCAGCTTTGCTTTTACCCCCTGATGGAACTGCATCTGCACATATTTTGATGGATGTAGAGGGATTCAGCTCTCTGGAGCACAGCTGTACCAGCCACCATCATAAAAATGCTGTAGGCTATGTCCATAATTTTATTATCTTTTAGCTTTCTCTTTTCTGCTGCCTGAAGCTGTGAGCAGTTAGGAAAGGTCCTACAGTATTACTTTATTCCTCAAATAATTGGCTGGAGACCTTACTTGTGTGGTACTCCCATACCAAAATGCTGAAAGTGTTTGTTCACCTTGAGGGTGATGAAGGAAATTTTCTGTTTTAAATGCACTTTAGAATTTTTAGGACATTTGAAAAGGGGCAGGGGACTCTTGACTACCTTGTTGTTTTGTCCTATCTGTACTGCTTTAAGCTGCTCTCTTTTATCAGGATCCTGTTAATGTAGTTCCCTGGCTGTGCTGGATCTGTACAGCATTTCCTTTGGAAGACAGGCATTTGCAATTCTTTATTTAAGTTGAAGATACGGTCACATAAGAGTGTTTAGTGTTCTCAAGGGAAGGAAAGCTTAAACGGAGGTTGATTTATGTGAATAATCAGGTTGGCATGAATAATTATGGTATTTAATAGAAGAGAAACTTTAAACACCTTAGCAAATGTGTCACTGTGTGAAGTTATACAGCAGTTTGATGACTTGTTCAGGTTTGAATTTATGTTGGACTCAGCTCTGCAGAGCATTGCTAGGGAGTGAAATTCCAGGCTGGCTTCAGCAGGAATCGAGGACAGCAGTGCTTGGCTCACGAGTACTCACATCTCTTTCTGGATTTAGCCCTTCCCCCTATGTGAAAATAATACTACTTACTGAAAGTGGATGTTGCAGTGATTACTTAACATTTACAATGTGCTTTTAGGATGAGGATTCCTTCTTTGTCAACCTCTATGATTTTCTCTATGTCTTGTGACAGATGAGGTTTGTTGGACCCCATCTTTAAGATTTCATTTTAAATACAAAAATTTGCACAAAAATTTGTAGCCTATCTGGTTATGGAAAAAGTTACAAAATAATTTAAGTGTAACAAAATTAGCATCAGAGAAAGGGGAACAAAATCCAGGCTGATTTTATTTTTTCAGAATTTTCTATGGCAATGATTAAAGGGAGGATGGTAGCGTTGATATCAACAAAACCCAGATACTACAATGAGGATTGCTTAATATAAGGAATCCATACCTCCTCATACTTAAAGACTAGCTAGTACCTGTTTTGAAAACATGCTTAAAGGAGCCAGAAAGTTCAATAATCCAGTAAGCCTGACACCTTGGAGAGGCTAGAATTGGGCTGAATTCCTTTTCCGTAGTAACTAAAGGATGGCTTATATGCACTTATACTTCATCTTTGCAAAGGATATCACAGCTCAGCCATGTGTGAGCAGGCTGACCCCTGAAGAGAGGATAAGGATGCATACACACCTCCTACATCCCTTCCTGCAGCCCAAAACAGGAGGGCTTTCAAAGCAAGAGAGGAGAGAACTGTATTACTCCAAATCCAATCCTAATAATGAGTTTACTGGCGCTTGAAGTGAGAATAGCCCATCACTTTTACATCTGTGTGTTTTGGCTTTTCAACCTGAGTAAGATCCAGGTCTCAGATGGAATGAGTTCAAGAATGAAAGAAGACCTGAAGTACAAGAATAACACACACACCCCCACCAAGTTTTTCTTCAGTTCCTTGTTCACATCCTTTAAAGTACTCTACTTTTTCTCCCTTCCTAGAAAAGCACTGGGGACAGAAAAGAGCAATAAAATACTTCCAAATAACTCCTCACAGCTACAAATTATAAATATTTCATATTTTGAGTTATTTCTGTTTCATGTGTTCCCAAATAGCATTTAATTTCTTCCTCTCTTCCCGCCTCTAGCTTTAATTAAGTCTCATCCCTTGCCTGTCAAACCTTGATGCCCCTTTTGTAACAGCTTGTTTCCAGGTGAGTTTTCTGGGCTAATTCAGCCCTTATTCTGTGTTTTCAGAGATTCGTGGTAAGACTCCCTCTGTAGCCCAGCTCTGACCAAGTGATTAGCAATGAATTTCCACTTCATGCTTCTCCCTGACTCACAAAATTGAGCTGGTACAGAATAAAGCAAAATAAATAAGAAGCAAACAAAGTAATTCAGACAAGGAATCTCAGTTTGTCTTAAGTGTCATCTGCCTCATATCTGCTATGAAAATGTTAGGTCTAAATTCCAGCTTTAATGTGCAGACTGCCCACACACTAGATTTTATTTCTCTGCACACATCTGTGTGCAACAGGCTCATCTTGAGAGCTGAGCTCACTCCTTGAGCAGGAGCTGCATGTGCTCAGTGTCTCCCCAGCTGGCTGGGGCAGTTGTGGCCCAGGATGCCTCCAGCTGCTTTGCTCTCCAGAAACTTTCCACTCTTCTTTATAGAGGGACTTTGGATTTGCAGTGCTTTGAATGATGATGCAGATCAATAACCTCTAGTCATCTCAGAATATTAATTTAATTATCTATCAGAAGTCATTTAACAAAGTGACAACTGAACTTCTGTCCTGTATATTCTGCAGTGGAGAGCCAGGTTTTTCTAATTCAGTAGCTAGTTCCATTCATGAGCTATCTCCATGGAATGTCTTTGGGGTCAGGTCCTCGATGGTGTCTGTGCTCTCAGTGGCAGGACAGATGTCACTGCACATATGAAATACAGAGCTTTGAAATACAGCAAGACAGGTACTTCCACAGGGAAAAATTGCTATACATAAAAATACAGGATTTTGCACTGTAATTTTAATTGTACTCCAGTTTAAAGTCTTTCTGCAGTCCTAGGTGGCCTGTCCTGTTTCATGCTGCTTGTACCACATCTGCTCACTGTGCTGCAGCTCGTGGGTGCTGCACACCTCCTTGCTGTCTTACAAACTTATTTAATATATATCAGCCCATTCAGACCTGTTGTGATCCCAGTTTGTGATCTCACAGGTGTGTGAGGAGAGTGGAAGCAGGGGGAAAACATTGAAGGGATGGAAATGTTGACTAAAATTCTTTTTCTCTTCTGTCTCCATATGTTTCAATCAGCTAGGGCCCAGAAGTGCCTCATGTTCAGAACCCATATTGGGCATTGTCTCCTCTTAAAAGATATTAATGTTGCAAGTGGCTCTGGAGGTAAAAGCTGATATGAACATGCTGACTGTCATTTTCTCCATGTTCTTGTTCTTCATGCCTCCACAGGTGTTTTTACACATAACAGTCTAGTGAAGTGAATACAACTTTCACTCTAATCTGTTTTTCTCAAATAGAAATGTTTTACTCTGTTTTACAAATAATGTTCTGAACAGGCCTGTCCAGGCTGAAAAAGTGTTTAGGTTTGGGCCAAAAAAGGAGCAATCCATGCTAGAGTGAAGGTTTTCAGAGGTGGTATTATTTATATGCCTCACTGCTCTTCTCAGTATCTTTTCGCTGAACCCCCCCCCAATATATTTTCCTGATTAAGAGCTGATGCTCTTCATCATGAGCTCTTTGTACCTCTAATAAAGCTTGCTTTCTCCCAGGCAATCTCGAGGCATGCTGGGACCATGCAGACGGCTGTGTCCTCTCACTCCAGTGCTGGCCTATGACCTTACAAGTAGGGTCAGTCAACATGCTACAAAGCTTTCCTCGCCATTTATCAAATAACAAAGCAAACCAAATTACATAGTTTCTATAGCAGGCCACTACAGTATGTAAACTGCAGAGAGGGCTTACACTGCTCGCTCATTCTGAGGTGCCGACAACATGAAAGGCCCTTTCGTTCCAGTGCCCAGAGCCTGTATTTGCCTATCTCACCTATCACCAGGAAACAAAGGGGCTGCAGAGGTTGAGCAAGCAAATGGAAAATGAAAATGGAAGAAAAAACAACTGCCTGGCTTCGAAGAACTGTTTGTCTAAAATGTATGCAGACATGTCTCGGGCAGTTTATAGGTGCTGAGGGCCCCTTACTCTGGCTGAGAGCTGCACTCCCTCTGCAGTAATAGAGTCCAAGAAAGGTTGAGGCAATGTCTGCTTTAACTGTGTAATGTATTTATCCTCCCAACTGGTGAAATGCTCAATAGCTGTCATGATTAATCAATTGTATTAGTATTTCATCTCAGCCAGTCCCAGTTGTGCGTGTCACTACAGGTGTATTTTCAGAGATGCGCAGCAGTGTTGCCAGTGCTGGCAAAATCAGCTTTCCTAGTTTTGGAGCAGTAAGAACATATCATATCATCAGATGAAATTTGTCATTATTCAGAAAGTCTACTCAAAGCTGTGAATGATGTAAGCTGTGGAGGGACTTCCCCTTCAAAATCTATCTGCTTCACTGAGAGAAGCTACTGCTCCTGGGTATGGATTTCCATTCCCTGTTGGCTCCCAGGCTTTACTGCCTTTGCTGCTCTGCCAGGGAGCTTAGCTCATATCAGGTGAGCATGGCTGGATGGGCATAGACAAGTCATATAAAGGGTGTAAATAAGTCCTCTTTATTTTATCTGAGCTCTATCAAATATCTGTACCCTCCACAAGGGAAAAGGTCACAGGCATTTAAGGTTATTCATCTGCCTGCTGCTGGAGCTGCTCTTGGAAGGAAATGTGTGCTCACAGTTCAGGACCCAGCCTGTTGCTGACTTTTGTGAAGGACAAACTTGTTTCAAAAATGGTGCTAAGGACATGTGTTCCCCCTCTGCTCAGCAGGGGTGAGACCACATCCGTGTGATGTGGCCTGATGTGGGCACAGAAGGAGTAGTACAGGAGAGATGGGTGTGTAGGAGTGAACCCAGAAAAAGGCTGAAAATTTGATGAAGAATTTGGAACATTTGTTGTATGAGGAGAGGCTGAGAGATCTGGGATTTTGCAGTCTTGAGAAGAGAAGGCTCATGGAGGCCTCATAATTGTGAGCAAATACCTGGTGGCATGGGGAGTAAAGAAGATGGAGAGTCAGAATCTTCACAGCAGTGTCCTGTGTAAAGTCTGGAGACAAGGGGCATAGACTGAAATAAGTTCAGTTTAAAAGTAAGATCTATTTTACCATAAGGATGATTGAACACTGGGACAAGTTCCCCGGGGAGGTTGTGGAGTCTTCACCCTCAGAGATGTTCAGGATTCCCCACTTGATACAGTCCTGGGTACACTGCTTCAGCTGACCCTGCTCAAGTGGGGTGGGATGAGATGATTTACAGACATCTCTTCCCACTGCATCTATTCTGGGTGATTCTATGGTTTAGTGCTCTACAGTGAACATGGAACCTCCTCTGAATCTGAATTTCAGTACTATTGAAGATCTTCCAAGGAAGGAAAGGACAGAATGCACATGTGGAGGGCAAACTTTGAAAAGGACCTAGTATGTATTGGTATGAGGATATCTGCATACATCCACAGAGAAACTTTTACAACTTTTTATTTTTGAATCAGCAAAACAGTTTTTTTAATGAAAAGAGCTTATCTAGGCAGAAAGTAGGAAAGAGAAGCAAGGGATGAGCGCAGTGGGATGAATGATGATTGCACAAGAGTTGGCAAATGCAACTATTTCCAAATATAATGGTATTAAGTGTTCATTGTGAAATTAGATCAGCTTTTTAAGAGCTGCAGGGTGAAAAAACACAGTATTCAGCTAATTAGACAAAGTAAAAAGATAATGTTAAATTCTTTTCCTTCAAAAAGTATTTGTCTGTGCTACCATGAATTTTAAAATAGAACTGCTTGAGATGGCAGCGTTATCAAGTGATCTGCCATTAAAAGAATTATAATTCAGGTCTTTTTAATTCCCTATTGTGGAAATCTTTAATTTAGAATATATCTAAACTGTACAAATCTGTAGTTCTCCTAGAACAATGCTGACACAGTTCCCTGATGTTCATTAAAAATTTTTATGCCTTGATTTCTATATAATGGAACATGAGGAAATTTAACTACACTTACTGGGTTTTGTGCCCAATCCAGCTAATTACTAAAGCATCTCCCCAACTTTCAACATGTAAGTAGTTTAATCAAAGTTGGTAAGACTACTGATGTGCTTAAATGAACTGAAACTGTAGTTGCCATTCTTCATTTTGAGTGCCGTGAATCAAAGGCTATCACTTTTAATATAAGTCACAGCATCACAGAATATGCTGAGCTGAAAGGGACCCACGAGGAGCCCAGCTCCTGGCCCTGGACACCCCAAGACTCACACCATGTGCCTGAGAGCATTGTCCAAACCATTCTTGAACTCTCTCAGTCTTGGGTCTGTGACCACTGCCCTGCAGAGCCTGTTCCAGTGCCCAACCACCCTCTGAGCAAAGCACTTTTTCCCAAGTCAAGAAGTTAAACATCAAAAGTATATCAAGTTGAGAATATTAGAACTGACATCAAATGAGTTTCCTTTTGATAACTTACATCTGTACATTTAAAACCACATTACTCTTGTATGTGTTTATTGGCAGTTAAAAGTGCTTTGCTCAGAAATTTTGAGGTTCTTTAATAGATTCTAGCAGCAAGAAAGCTTGGTGATCAGGCCCCTTGAAAATTAAAATTCAAAAAATCCTATTTATCAGAGGCAAAATTGTTCAGTGCTTTCAATAGATACTTTATAATCTTTCATTAACATAGCAATGTGACCATTGTTTCTTTCTTTTATCCAGGGAACATAACATTAACTACTGTAACACAAATAATGTTACTGAGTACATACTTCCATTCTGTTGGGCTTTTAACTCTTTTCTATCTTTTCTTGTTGCTAAAACTCTGTGAGATTGAAAGCATTGTTGCAGGATTGGGGGATAATTTGAAACAGGCATTTGGATAGTATTGGAAGTTTATTGTCTAGTGGGTTTTTTGAGTTTAGATGAGATTTACTGTCCTTCTCCTAATGATATCATATATCTAAATTACTTATTTTGCTCTTCATATCCCAGATACAAAAAAATTTAATGATGCACTTGTCCTTAAGCATGTGCTTACATATACCCTTGTGTTAGGACGTGAGGGTGTACTGGTATAGATTGCTGAATTAAGGGCCATAGTAATATAGTAATATTTAGAAGCACATAGTAATTTGATTATAAAATGTGCTTCTGTCCCTGGGGGCCCATGGGCATGCTTTTGGTAGTTCATCCTGAATAAATTAGTCCAAACATAAGTAATATTACTAGTCAATAACAACCTGAGCCAATTTTTTGTCAATAGTTTCGTATAATTCTGTAACTCAGAACAACTGCACACTAATTTTGTAATGTGTTTGCATATCAGATAAAAAAAGTGATTGAGGATTAAGCTTTCTTTATGTGTTTTGGGTTTTTTTTTACATTTATCAGACCATCTCTAAGGGAATGATAAAATATTTTCTGAAGGAAAAGAACCCAAACATATTCTGGAAAAATGGTACTTGCTTTGGGACTGTTTTTGTTTTTATTAAAACAGCAAGTAATTAGAATCAGTGGTCCGTGAAATTTCAGTTGGAAACAAAAGAAATCATAAGAATTTGCCTGTTTACTAAGTTCTCTCCAATTAGAAATGGTTTCTGATAATGTGAGAACAGCATAATAGAAACTTGCACAGTATGTAAATAACACTTCATTAAGTTCCTTTCTGCCATTGAATGTACCTTGTCTTGGACAGAAGGGCAAATTCCACCAAGTGGAACTGCTTTCACCTTTGCATGAGAGGGATGTAATTGAAAGTAGCCCTAGGTGTTCTTCTTGTGCGATTTATTTAAAGTATTTATACAAGAATAAAAACCATTGAGATGAAACCTCACATATAGAGTAGTCTGTCTGCAGTAAGGATAATATTGATTGCTATGGCAGGAAACTCTGAAGCCAGGTCACCTTCCAGCCATTGATTGTCTTCTTTCAGACTACCAATGATGGCTGCATTAACTGCGTTGCTGAACTTAGCAAATTCTTATGTTTTTCTTATTTTACCTCCATCTATGTTCCTAAAATGATTGAAATGTGGTAGTCCTAAAAAAGACTTAAAATAGAAGCTAGAGGGGTTTTAAAGAAAAATATTTTTGAATGCTAATCAACAATAAATAAAATCACTGTCTGCATTTCCATTGGCAAGACATAGTCTAATTTGAGAACATGGACAGAAAAAAAAAAAAAAACAGGAAGGACTGAACTGGGCTGCTAGGGAAATATTCCTGGAACATGGCAAAAAAAAGAGGAGTTGGTCTGCAGCCCCATATTGGATGTTTTAATCTGGCAGTTTATTTTGTTTAAGATAGGGCTTGCTGACATTTATCTGTCTTTATTGCAATATTATTTACATGTTACACCTATTTTAGCTGTTTTTCTTCACAAGTATATGTGTGTGTAGCTCTGCACACAGTTAAAAGGGATAATACAGTCTATGACTGAAAGATGATTTTTGTTCAGTTCCATAAATAATAATGATAAATGAAAAGACTTTATATTTTTTCACAGCTTGCAACAGAACAGCTTTACAGCCAGCAGATATGGCTGGGGTACTTAGGATCTGATGGTAGCCAAATTTTGTTAGCATTTATTTAAAATTCATATTAAAGAATAGGGCTATTCAGAATCCCCAGTCTTAGGTCTCCTGTAATGAGTTTTAAGTTTGGGTTATAAGAGTTGTGTACGAGTGTCAGCATGGACAATGGTTTTCCAAAGAAATGTGATGAAGAAGGTCTCCCAGAGCTTCCTCAAGGTTTGCTCAAACCCACAGCTCAGCCATCCAAGGATTTGTGTGCTATCATCAAACCCTTCCCACCAACAGCAACTGCAGCTATGGGGGGAAGGGAAGGGAAGGGTAACTCAAGTCCTTTCAGCAGTACAGCCTATGAATCTGCAAACCTCTACAAACACAGGTGTACATATGGGCAGCACTGCAGAGCAGAAACCTCTCCTCAAAGTGGGAGACTGCCATGAAGGAAAGGCGTTGGGTTCTCAAGAAAAACTGGAGCACACCAAGGCTCCGGGAGGCTCCTTGGAAAAGATTTTTTCACTCTTTTGCCATCCTTAGTCCTAACATTGGCAGTTTATATCCCCAAATCAAGATGTTTCTCTGCATCTGTGCATTTAAAGCAACAGGCCACTGATAGCCAGTTTATAGCCATTTTCTTCTCCAGCTCTCTTGTGCTGCACCTGTTCTACCTTGTTCTACACTTGTCCTCAAGCGAACATTGCATCCCCAAGCAGACCTGGAAATTACACTTTTATCTTTTTTCCCTCTTTCAAATTGTCAGCTGATTTCAGCTGCTATAAAAGCTGGTTCCCAAACTAAACAAGTGCTATTAATTGCCAGCAACATTGGCAAAGTGTCTCATTTGAAGACATCAAGGCATTTATGATTCCATGCAGCAAAATAAAATCATGAGATTCTTTAGCTATTGGGTTTATTGAATTAGGTACAATAAAGCAGTGATGTTGCTTTTTACTCAATTTCCAAATTTAGGAGCATTTAACATACATTTTTCATGCTAATGTATTTATATGTTCATTTGATTCTTAATAAGGAGGATAGAAAATACTAATTTTTCTTTTATATGAGCTCTTATATAGAGGTCAGGCAAGATTTCAAAGAGCTTTCTGTGCTAATAGTGAAAGTCCAAGCACCTTACACAAGCCAGAAAAAGAACATCTGTAAATGCTGTTGGGGAGGGGGGAAGATGTGCCATGAAGTTTCAAAGGCTTGAAAAGGCATGTGGAAGCTGCCTCAGATTACATACAGCTGACAAATTAACAGTTTCTGGTATGAGGCTCTTTTAAAATGCTTTTTTTATTAACACGTGGAGAAAGTACAGTTAAAGAGCTGATAATTTGGGTTGTTGCAATAACAGCTCCCAAACCCAATGTGAAAGGCCAGCTCCCCTTTAAATGGTCTGAAATGCAACACATTTCATAAATACAGTGGAAAAGAAACAGCTCTCCTCCCTCCTTCCTTTGCCTCAGTGAAATATTCCTTAGGGAAGTTTGCCCAGTGAGGCTGATTTCCAGGCTGGTGCTACAAACAGATAAGCCTGGTGTATTCACTTCTTTTCCATTGTCTTTTCTACATTGATCATAAACCAAACGTGAGTCCCTTTGTACCCATTCCTCTTGCAGACAGCTGCAGCTTTGGTGTGGTGTCTTGTTTAGGATCAGCAACAGCTTCCCAAGCGTCAGGATTTGCCTATTCCTTCAAATCATACTTAGAAAACATTCCTTTTTTTTTTTTTTTTTTTTTTCGGGGGGGGGGTGGTTTCTGACAGATGATTTATTAAATAAAAATGAGGATGGTAGTATTGTTATCTGAGAAAATCAGATGTGTCATGTAAGCTGTAGAGTCAGGCACCTGCATCCATCAAATATTTAAGGAAACATCTTAGGATAAAATGTAGCACAATTCTTTAATTTTAAAAATCTCTTCCCACAGTACAAAACCTATCCTCATAGATACTTAGTTTCTAAAGGAAAGAAAACTTAAAATGATATTTGATAATCAAATTTCTCCACCTCTATCCTTGCTCTTTAAATCTATATTTTAAAATAAACAAGAATACTTTTCCCCAAACTTCAGTCAATTTTTTACCTTTATGTTTCTTACAACACAACTCAGCCACTCTCTATATTGCTTGAATTTTTTGCAGCCAACAATTTTATATGTGGAAAAAGTACTAAACACTAAAGTGCTGTTCTAGTGTTACACATAGTGCTCCATGGAAACATAAATTCAGAATTAACATCACACTGAAGAGAAGCTGAAGACATTTTAAGAAATGTCCCAAATTACTGCAGTGTCTATTAGCCAGAAACAAAAATCATACACATTGCAAGGTGTTGTGAACCTTTCTATCAAAAATAATAAATGAAGGTGTTTGCTAAGGTTGTTGGGTTACAGTTTGACTCAAAACACTGCAAAAGAGATTAGACTGGGGGGAGCATATTAAACAGTCCTGTTCAATAACATCTATCCACTAATTGCAGCCAGTTAGGAAAAAGTGAAAGATCCAGCTCTGTTTCATCCGATTTTGTAAACGAACCAAAAGTGGTGCATGATTTTGATATAGAAGGACATCTATAAATGACAAGAGCTTTACTGAAGTATTTCATTTCAGTAGCAGTAAAAAGAGCCTACTGCTCAAATCATTAAGTGGCTAAAAATCCAACATTCTTTTGGAAGACTTTGCAAGTTTGCATTAAGCATGCTTTCAGTTGTCAGGATCCTGTTGTGACATATTGTTTGAGTCAGACTTCATCAATCTACAAAGCATTACTTGAGGTCTGATGGCATGTGCCTACACCCAATATACTCTGCACAAATGGAAGTGATACAGGATTCTGTAATTACTACATTTCTTTTTAACCCATAAATATTTGGTGCACTAAATTTCTGCCCTGAATTTTTCAGAAAGCAATTAGTTGGTTGCTTTATCTGCACAAAGTAGATAAAACATTGTGGTATTGATGATTTTTTGTGTGCAGATGTTTTGATTTTAGCACATCTGTATGCAATAAATCTATTTTCTGTGTAGAAATCGAATTTTATTATATGATTTAGTATGGAATGTTGAATAAATAATTTAAATTGAAATTCTTTCTTTGGGAGCACCCCAGAATTATTTGCAATAGCTGATCATATCACATATATCCTTTTTTGCACATAAATATATTAGCCAATTGCTTTAAAAAAGCACCAGTTTTGCTAATATTACTTTACACACAGATGGATAAATGTAAAAAATGGTCTTATGTAGTCTGCCTGGGTTTCTCTCATTATAGATGTGCTAGCCTAGCAGATTGGGTTTGCAGCTAGATTGTGGTATTGGCTGTAAAGAATAGAAATCAGTGCATGGAAGGAAGAGTGGGAATGTTGGCTTCCTTCTGTCTGTCTTCTGTTAGTCATCTGTGAGCTGAAGCAGGGCTCTGGAAACACAAAGTAAGGGCTCCTGTACTATAATCCCTCTGTAAATTAGTCTCCCTGGACAAATTTTGTACATAGGGAGTGGTGAGCAGTGTGTGCTCCCAGCCCTGGCAGAACACTTGGCTATAACCCACAACATGAGAGATGAGAGCTCAGCCATGAGTAACCAAGAGTGGGTTTTGATCAGTTTTTCACAGTAATCATAAGTACCAAATACAAATATCTTAGGCCAACACAAGGGTTGCAGAATCCGGGAGCAGCACAGGAAGGCACCGTGTGCCATTGCACAGGTCTGGCTCACAGGGCAGAAGGTTTGGGAGAACAGGGCTCCTGCAAATCTTTCTTCTTCTGCTCCCAGAGCCATTAGCCAAAGGAGTTAAAGCAGCTGCATGAGGGGCTTCCCTCAGCTGTAAAATCACAGAGCCTCTCACCTATTGAAAAGATAACTGCTCTTTCTGGTGAGGAGTTGGTTGTAATGATGGATCCATGTGAAAGGAGACACTTCTCATCTGCCAGTCCTTGCTGTTCTGTCCATAGGAAAGTAGGGTAGGCAAAGAGCAAGTATTTTTCTTTTTTCAGTGGTTGGGTTTCCATTCTAAATAGCAAAATGGACAATAAAGGGGTTTATCTACATGTATGTATTATATGGTCTGTGGACAGTAAATTGCTTCCTGACCATATAACTGTCTTGCAGGTAGTTACATTACTCTTGTGCAGGAGATTTTTTGGTTTTGTTGTTTTTTCTGTCATCAGCTCCTGAATCTCAGCAGCCACCTAGTTTATTTTATTACCAAGCAGAACACTTTTATATGATTATGGATAGTTTGGAGGCTTTGTTGCTTGTTTCTCCTACTAGTCCATCCAAACTTGAGGATTGTTGGGCAATAGTGCAAAGGTTTTCTATCCTTTGTTTGTCTGTGACGGGTCATTGTTGGTTGTCTACATATATAAACATATGGATGTATATAAGCAAATGCATCAGAACTGTTTGCTGGGAGGTTATTTCTGCTGATACCAGGGATCAGGTGTTTTTAAAAATATTTTATACATAGTGCCTCTCTCCTGGTGCAGCCATGTTAAGCATATATATTGCAAATATCTATTTCTAGACAGTATTCCATTTTCTTAAGTAATGCCCTAAATCCTTGTAAACTGATCTCTGATAACGTATTCAGTAGTAACCCTAGGCATCAAATTATTTTCTTTAAATATCTCTTGTTTAAAGTAAAAACACATGCTGCTTTCCAAGTGTATGGTGTTACCTAGTGCCCCTGATGCAGCCACTTTGACTTTATTCTGTATGCCATGAATCTGTGTGTATATTCTGCCTAGCCTGAAATGTGCTCTCTGGGACTCTGACCACTTCCTCAGCTGAGCTACAGTGAAAAGCAAATGATATCTGTGGTCATGGCTGAGTGATGCTATGGTAGGTGCAGCACGTTCCAGGGCCAGAGCAGAGAAACCTTTGGTACCAGTCATGCTTCCAGCGTTGAAGGCAGGATTTTTGTGGCATTTGATTTTTTTGGAGTTGGGTTTTTTGGAGGGTTTTTTCTGGTTTTTTTCTATCTCCAATTTTTTAGCCTATGACCAGTCTGGGACTGAGCAATAGAAACAGGGAGCAAGAGTTTAGGAACCTTCGCATGTTACTCAGCAGGAGTGGCCTGGTACCAGGGAGATACTGAGATCCCAGTCATAGAAGGAAACTTCACTGGGTTTGCAGAAGATTGCATTTGCCAATATCAAGCACAAGAGAAACTTTAAACTGTTTTAGGAGCAATATAATGGTGTAATGTGTAAGGAGCAAGGTAAGTCAGCATCCTTGGTTTCTATCCCTGGCTCTGCCAGCTGCTTGCTGTGTGACCTTGGGTGAAAGACTTATTCTCCTGGTGTCTCAGTTTACACATTAGTGAAATGAGAGTAATGATACTTACCTATCTCATTGGGGCTTTTTGAGGCTTAATTAATTGATGTTTGTAAATCACTTTGTGATCCTCTAGCGAAAGTTGTTAGAGATCTGCCAAGTATTTATCCTCTCAGGTTTTTTTTTCCTCCTGCCAGTCTGCACTCATCCATCTAATATCTAAAAGCATGCTCACAGCTAGCAACAGATAGTAGCCAAATTGCTCTTAACAGGAGATGTATGGAAGCTTTTACAAAATTACTTTTGCAAATTACCATGCTTTTTGAAGTACCATGTGCAGGGATGCAATGAAACACTGTGCAGAAAAGCATCTGTGCTACTTGCTGAACCCACTGTGGTTGTGATTTCTCTTGTAATATCTTTAAACTGTCCCAAACATATAGGACTGTTTTGAATTTCAGATGTGCCTTTCTTTTAACTAATTTCACTTTGGAAAATTCTTTGCCACTCCTAAAATTTTTTCCAATCTTTTTGATTTCATGTAGACTTGTCAGTAATTGGGATGTATGTCCTTTCTTCTGGGATGGCAGAGGAAATACAGATTTCATTGTTATTACGTATTTTGCAGTTTTCTCTCAACCTGAGAGAAGGTTACAGGCTGTGTCCTGCAAGAGGTTTAAGGCAGGCAGACTCTTTGAGTGTTAGAAAGCCTTGTGGAAGTACAAGGCTACATCCTTAGGCATACAACATTGCCATAAATTCAAATCCTCATTTGCTTTGAAACTGTAAAGGAACTACATTCTGTCCTGGGGAACACAGCTGAAAATGCAAATGTGAGGAACCACAACCCCTCCCCACAAAAAAATTGCCTTTTCAGAAGGAGAAAAATTTCTCCTCTGCTGCTCCAAGTGGGCTGGGCTGTGCCTGGAGGCCTGTCAGAGTGCAGTTCTGAGCACGTGGGCAGAAGGTCAACCCTGGGTATGATAAACTGCTGCTCAGAGTGGTGGAACTGGGCATCAGAAAGTATATCTGAGGAGTCTTCAAGGAATTTGAATACCAGGCATTGCAATAAGATGGGAAGGGACCCAATTTAAACATAAACCAAACTTCTCAGACATATTTCTTGCAGACATCAGTGTCAGTGTTAAGAGAGGATGTAATCCTAGAAATACTGTGCCTGTTTAACAAAAGAAAGTATGTGTCACTGCATTATATTGATGATGTACATTCCTGTACGGAAGTATAAGGACAGGCTCTGACAGGTCCCTCCATATCAGTGAAGAACTCCCAAATCATTGATTAGTCATTTCCTGGGAAGCATTTAAGGGATTTTCTCTCCTCAGGAGATGCTAGTTTCCTGCATTGGACCTGGTCCTTTGTGCATTCAAGACAAATTTCAATGCTTTGCAAAGGGAAAGGTTTTGTGTATGTATATGTGTTTGCACACAAAGTCCTATTAAATACCACATGAATCTGCCCACAGAGATCTCAAGAAGGGCATCCCAAAGTATCCAATGTTATGGCAATGTTTTGCAGCAGATTTGATAGTCAGGAAAAGTCTGTCAGGGGAGAGCAAGGATAAGAGTATACAGTGAATTAGGCTTAGACATAAATAGACCATGAACTATTACACAAATAAGACCTTTCCTCTTGAGATTATTCCTTTTCCTCAAATATTTCTGCATCTTGATACTCTACTCACAGAAAAGCCGTGAGGGCATCTGAGCTCAAGGACCTGACTGCAGGACTGACAGCCAACTTTGGCCAGGGCCAGTCAGGTACTTGACAAAAATCTCTTGTTATGAGACAAAAGTCTCATATTTGGCCCAATACCTGGTTAGAACGTATTAAAAATAAACACCCTCTGAGAAATGAAACAGGATTTTTATCTGTTGAAATTTATGAAGCAAACAGCGAATGTGTGGGTGTGCCTGCTTCACCAAAGAGCTCTGCTTAAATGACTGTTTGCAAAGTTGGATAGCTATCAGAAATTCATTTGGAAGTAGGTTTAAAATACAATTACCTCACTATGCAAAAGCCATCCTAATAACTTTGATGCCTCCTTATTGACAGAGATTGCAGGGGAAGCACTGAAATTATGAAATAAATCTACAGGCCAAATTTCAGTGTTTATTTAAAAGAGGACATTCAGCTACATTTCCAAAATCAGTTGCAGTATACACCGCTGAAGTGCTTGAGCTATAATTAGTGAGGTCCTAAATGGGATAAGTGTGGCAATTTAATTATCAGATAACTTTAAGATATGCTTTAAAGGATTCCAACTTGATAAGAACTGTGGTAATGTTTTCTACTCAGGGAAAATATCAACATCTAAATATTTAATACAGTCACAGGAAATTCAAATGAAGTAAATTTTCAGAGAAAAATGAGGCGAAATGCTTCCTACAGCAATATGGTTGAGACAGGGTTTCCTTTTAATTTTTGATGAGTATTTGTTCTTCTGAGGGTTACATAAGCGATATCACAAATTCTAAGCCCTCTTTTTCTCTTCCTCCCATGGTACAACTAAAGGCACATTTAGCTTGCATGTTAATTCAGAAATGTGCCTGATAGGTCTACTTAACAAAACTGTGCTGCAACAGTGTGATGGGAATTAATCTGTGAGCTGAGCATCCTCTCTTCGTTTTGCTCATGAAATCCAGCCGTACTTTATATAAGAATGCAGGGAAGAAAGACAAATAGTTTATCCTCTAAGCCACCCAGCATCCTGTTCTTGATATTTCAGTAACATATGCTAACATATGCTTTCCTCGAGAACTTCAAAAACATGCTTTTAACAGCAATGAAAATAGTACCATACATTGAATTCAACTTTAAACCTCATAGTTTACCTCTAATACCATTACCTCATGTATAGAAGAAAATGTAAATCTAAAATATGCTGGTGATTATAACCTTTCTTCCTGACAGACACTGCAATATAAATGCACATAAATTGAATTTCTTCTTTAAAGAAATTTGAATACCTTTGGAGCATTTTAGCAAATCATCTCCAGCCCTTGTGGCACAACTTCAATGGACTGTGGAAAAGTGCTCTCCCTATGGCATGACTCCTGCAATAGAAGGACATAGCAAGGCAGAGAAATGCCAAGAAAAATAGAATGTACTCCATTGATATTCAAAATTTATTTTATTAAACTTGCACAAAAGACCAAAAAAATGGAAGCTGGTTTTATTAGAAAAGGCATTCAAATATTAACTCTATGAGTGCCATTTGCATTGCTTGTCTGGAAAAAATAGGAATTGAAGATACATGGTTTGACTTTGCTCCCTAGAAGAGCTTTTCGATTCTGCATGTTAACCATTAAATCAGAAGCTGTGAGAGTGGGTAAGTCATGATCAGGAGATTCTGATGCATCAGATGAGAATTCTTCAGAGGCATTCTCCCTTGGGGGAGAAATTAGTGTATTTGAGCAATTTTGTACTAATTAGTTAATATGCCAATTGGTGGATAACAGCCATATTTCAGAATTCTATTTCTAGGGGAACATATGGCAATGTTCCTGAATACCATCAGCTGTCAGTGTTTATCTTAGAATACGGATGGGATATGAAGATGCCAAAAAAAGTATTTTTTCAGAGCGGCAAATACTAATATTTCCATAATATGTTGGAAGGATAAACTAACTGAAGGTTCGTAAGTGTTTGGTTGAGTGGAGAATGGCCAAGTTTGCTCTAAATTGGTTGGATCACTTTCCTGTTAACCCAAGCAAGGCAGGTGTTTACTTTTGCAAGGTGTGGTGCTTCAGTGGATTACAGATTTTTACTTCTGTCTGCAGAATGCAGAGTGAATAATTTATGGTAATCTTGGGGATCGAAAGAACTGCTCACTGATGTAGCCTCACCACATGGTATATCTTAAGATGATCTGCTCCCAGGTAGATTTATGGGTTAGGGTAGTTATCTCAGTGGTGAAATATTGCCCTTAGCCTTTGGCTCCTCATGTTGTACAGACTTTCCAACTTCAGAAAATTAGAAATTGGTAAACGCTGTAACTTGTCAATAAATATGAAATGTGTGTGTATGTGTCAACACTGTCCCAGTCTGCCATTACAGGTAATGGCCTCTATTGTTTACATTCCTTCTATAACCCCTTATTTTCAGATCTTTATAATTTATGCATAAACACTTCCTTGTGACGAAGATCTAGGATGTGGCATAAGACAAAAAATATTTTTTCTTTTTTTTTTTAAACCAAACATGTTTTTACATGTTTTACAAGGTTTATGAGTAGAAAGACATTCTTTGTATTCTGAAGAAATAACATTTTATAGAAAAAATTATGAATAAGGTCTTCATTTAGTCATTTTTCTGAGTGAGAGTGTGTAGGTATCTGAGATCTATGTGAAGTAAGATGTGGTGCTGGACAACCCTGGTGTACCTTTTTCCATTTAAGCAGAATCTAATTTTTCTTTATGAAATTTGTCACCTCTTCATTTTTCCATCCTAGTTAGAAAAGAGGGTGGGTAAAAATCTAAAAGCTCCTCTATGGCTTAAGGCCAGATGAGAGTTAAGACTCTAAATGTCATCTAAAACCTGGTCATTAGTATCTTCTTAATAAAGTCAATGAAGGCACTGGAGAGCCTGAGTCTCGCTGAGACCCACTGAGATTTAGAATCCTATGGACTAGAATTAAAGATTAAAATAGGCAATTAAATTGTTTTTTGAATGCATGTAGACATTTTCCTGCTCTTCCAGAGACCTGACTGCATTTGGGAATCTGACCCTGAGTCATGTCTGGATATCCTGTGCTCAATGTGTGAACTACCAATTCAGCTGGGGCAAGGCACTGTCCATGCTATCAGCTAAAAATAAAGCTTGTTTGAGTTTTTGCCGTGGCTATTTAAGTTTACATTAAATCCCCATCAGAACTAGAGCAAGGATGGGAGGAGATGTAATGCAAACTCTTCAAGCCAATGCTCTGCTTTGATTGCTGTGAGGAAATTGCTGGTGGGGACTCGGTGGTAGAGCTGCTGTCACGTTGGGTCTTCAACACAGGCAGGGAAGTGCACAGAGTGCATGAAACCATGGAGTCATTGTGCTATCCTGCAGTGGCCAGGGAGCAGGGATCGGGGATGTTCAGGGCTCTGAGTTGCCTGTGATGCCAGGACCATGGAAGAGACTAGTACAGAACCCTGCCCAGAAGGTTTTCTTGGTTTCCTGACCCTTCTGCGTCAGTCTGTGGTAGAAACTAAATGCATTCAACTGACAAAATTCCATGGTCTAGGGCCCAGTGATTGTTTTGTTCTGATAAAGTGCAGCAGCTGTTGCAAGGCCAGGGGGACAAAAAGCGTTCAGAGCTCCAGGGCTGCACTGCAAGTGTTCCTCTCAAGTCATATTGGCCCAGCCCAGCCAGCCAGGAGTGCTCTGGAAAGAAATTCGTAGTGTTTGGAAATACAGACTAGAACATGTGCAAAATGGTTACTTTTATTCTTCTGACAGGGATAAAAAACCCCATAGAATAGAAAACTAGAATGTATTATAATACAGGGCTGGAAACTCTCTTGCTTTTATCGTGACTCTTACTTATGTAGGTCTATCTCCTGCATTCAAAGGATGGAGTATTCTTTAGTTAGGAAATGTACAGCTCATACAATGCCAAGAAAAGCTAGATAATCTTGAAGTTGATAGGTTCAAAAAATGAAAGGAATATAAAATGAGCTCTAAATTTGTAATCTTTAGGTCCTGTGATTTTTAAACAAAGCTTCTAATTTTGGGACCCAGGTCACGATATGTGAATGTTTGGAGTTGATGATAATGTAAGGAATAATAAAGTCATTTGAGCATCTGTCAATTCTCACGTATGAAAGATCAGTTCCTCTTGGAAGAATACTTGTTCTCTGCCAGTATTGATATATTGATTAGACTGCTGTGCCTTTGGCAGCTTGTTGTTTCTTTTGGAAAACTGAAATATGTTTTAAAAATAAATACAAAATCTCCCCTTTCCCTGACCCCTGTAAAGACGGTCATCTGGACATAATCTCTAATCACAACTACAGGCTGTGAAACTGGGGGTTGCAATAGAAATGCCAACAAAATTTTAACTGTGCCATAATACAATAGTTATGTAAAAATAATCCATAATGCACTTAATATGCTAATCTCTGAATATCAGGAAGAAAAATCTCTCTGGAGCAGAACTCAGCTATGGCATTGCAGTGTTTTGCTTACAGAAAAAAAAGACAATCAATTGCAGAGCCTGTAAGGGTGAGCTGGTTCTTCTGGTTGGCCCTAGCATTTCTGGGAGAATGAACAGCACTTCTTAATTTTCACTTCAACCACTAGCTGCTTTTTTTAATAGTATGTCTTGCCAGTTCAGCTTGAATCTGCCATGTTTTTGATGATTTATTTTTGTTTGACAATAATGTAAAATACAAACCATCTGATGCTAGGTTTTAGCTCCATTAACTAGGAACCACAAACCTATGCCATGTCACTTTTTCTTTTTATAGTGCTGTTTCAAACTTACTGGCATAATTGGTCGATCTTTCTCTTTGTCTGGATTAAATGATGGTTTTGGCCAGAGTTTCAAACCACTATGCCAAATTTTCTTACTCTTATGACTCCCGTCTCCATGTTGCACAGGACTAACTATATAATATTCAAATGGCTCATTTGTAAACACACAATTATGTACACAAAGAGTGCTTCTTAATGTTTCTCCAATTTGGCTCTGCTGTTACACTAGTGATGGCTGCTGGCATGCAGACCAGCTAATTTGTGCCATGCCAGCACTCCGAAAGCTGAATTAAATTGAGCCTGGATAATGTACAAATACTGCAACCTAATGCTTTTTAAAAGTCCCTGAAGATCACACATACAGATGGGTTTCTGTTCAATACATGTATCTGTGCAGGCACCTCTCGTGCCAATATATGGATTTTAGTGAGGATCCAGTTAACAGACGTATGCTGGCACATTATTCCTGAAGCAGTTCTTCCATTATGTAATGGGGCTGCCTAGACATAACCAAAACAGCCCTCCTCAGACTTGTTGGACAAAGGGATCACAGCCAGCCCTTACCCTCTGCTGGAGGTGCAGCAGAGAGACAAAAGAACAGCCTGGTGTGTGCAGTGGACCCATGTCCCACCCAGAGAGCCATGGAGAGAAAGATGGAGCCATGGAAAGATGCTTTGCTGGAGCCCTGGAGTCAGGGCAGGCTGGGGGAGCCGGGGGCCATGCACAGGACTGGAACTGCTCTACAAACACAGGTTTGCAAACATGCACCTTGTGGATGCAGTAGTCAATTTGCTTATCTTTGAAGGTAGATAGAAAATTTCAATTTGTGAAAATTTCTTACAGAGGTATTTTTTACTTTGATATAGGTAGTTTCTCAATAACTACCTTAATAAAGTGATAGAACCTTTTTTGAAGGACAGTAATAACTTTTAACTATGTGAGCCTCAATATACAAGTCTCATCAGTTCACACCCCAGAGTGTGAAGCACTAAGTCGCAGTGACCCAGCAAGGGTTTTTTTGAAAGCAAAGTGTCCTGAACCCACCAGAGTATGTCATGTAATAGAAACACTTTCAGTCTTTTCAGAAGTAATGTTGTTGGTAAATTTGTGGTGTTTAACACTCCTGAGTGTTTCAGTCTGGCTCACTTTAAAATATAAGAGATACCAGAAGTGTGGCTCTGTCTGGTTGTCTTAGTCCAGGTAGTGTTTATTAATGTTTTTTTGGATCTATGCACTTGAATACTTTCTGTAGCAGTGAAAGAAAGTAGGAAAATAAAAGCTCTGAGCATGCAGCAGAAAAAGAATGAAATTGCACTGTGGAAAACCTTTTCATGTTTTAAACCTTGTCTGCACATGCATAGGCTGTGGGGATGTGCTAATCATAAACTACTAGTTGCTGCTTTGGAAAATCATTGGATGAGTAGAAAATATGGAGGGGATGCAGAATGAAGAAGATCTGATTCTTTTAAACTTGGCAGGTTTCTGAAGAGAGTTTTAGTGGGGGAGGTATTGGAGGTGGTTGTTGTCACCACACATTTGGGGGAGGAAGGCTGGTGCTTTGTGGAGAACCTGGAGAGCTGGTTCAGTTTGTGCAGGACTGCACAAAGCAAAAAGTAAAATCAAAAGGAAATATTGTTTCCTCAACTACAAGGTATTAATATCCTGTTCAATTTAATCTCTACCTTTTGTTATTGTGAACCCTTTAATACATATTGTTAGCTTGGTGAGGATTTTCCAACAGTATCAAAAGAGAATTTACCCCTGATGTATTGTCACAGGAATTGCTGCAGCTCTCAATATCAGTGTCTCAAGAAGCAGCCATGGAGTTGGCTGCTGCAAGAATAAATCCCCCCTGAGCGAAGTACTGCCCAAAGTCCCCAGGAGCCTAATAATAATTTCTTAGACAAATTAATATAATCAGGATGCTGCAAGTTCCTCACTGTGTGGATACAGCTCAGGTATGAGGCTGACCAACACAAGCACAGGGAGGGGTAAGAGCTGGGCTGGGCACTGGGAGTTTCAGGCTGCAAAACCCTCCTGCATCACGTGTGCTGAGGTAACTTGGCCTGGGACAGGGAGGCACAACTGCTGTGCAAGGAGGATGCTCATGCCAGGCATAAATACATTCCTTTGTGCTGGGAGGGTGAGGCAGCTCTGTGCTAGAGAGCCAGAAGTGCTCTGTACCAATCTCTCGTGCTATTATTTCAAAGATAAATATTCTCCTTGTTCCACATATATTGATTTTCCTGATTTAAGAAAAAGGGCATTTCACAAATGTACTTCCTGCCTTTAAAATATCATAGAACTCAGGTTAAATTGCCCAGCACTTTTTTCATGATATATTATTGTTACTGTGTGTTTGCTCCTACTCAGATGAACCACAGATGGAATTTGCCTACTTTCAGTCTTACATTAGTCATAAAACCACCAAAAAGATTTATTAAACTGAGACTTGAAAACAGAGCTGAATTCTCCTTTTCTGTAGTTTTCAGATTCTGAGTTTTGGATCGTTGCTGGTTTATTTGCAGGACTATAAAGCCTGCAGCAATTGCTGCCTTCTCGACAATTACCCATCAAGACAATGATAAAGCAAAGCATCTCAGTGCTTATTAACCTTAATTTAATGAACACTTGCTAAATTGTTCTCCCAGTGTTGAAAAATGGGACAGAAATAGAAGAAATTTAGAATAGATGATGTTGATAATTCTTATCCAGTTCACAAATCCATTTAGCTCGGGTATGAAATGTATCTTTCCATTTAAGTCCTGGAGAATTAACTAAATCAGTGTTCCATGAAAACCTCTCTTCCCCCTACTTTATTAAGATATTGGCCTACAGTGGCCCTTTTTTCTTATATCATTAAAATGTTTCCTTTGGAATTATCTCAATTTCATAGATGACCTGTGGCCTCAGGTCACCAATTAAATAACTTCAGAAATACCCTATTTTCACTGAATAGTAACTGAAATACGATTATTCTTTACCAAGATGCGCAGTTCAGGTATTTAGGGTTGACTGAACAGCAGGACTGATTTCCCATCCATTCACCCTCCACCCTTTTTTTAGGAAAAAAAAAATTAATTATCTGGGCTCTGTTATCACAGTGGCCAGACCATGTTAGTATCTGTTATTGTTTCCCTTCAATGTGTTTGCAGGATGTTGCAAAATATGAAGATGTGGTTTACAGCGCTCCAGTTTCATGCTGTATGTGAACAGTGTTATACAAGTCATGTGGCAGCTCAGACATGTGTTTTGAGGTTTTTGGTGTGTCACTCAAGGCCCTTGGCCCTGTGTCCTTTGTATGGCTGGATGATGAATTTTATACTGGCAGAATATGCTGTTTGTGGAAAATAGATTTTTGTGTGGAGGAGCTGCCAACATTTTTCCTTAGACTGACATCAAAGTACAACAAATGCTGTCAGGGAAGCCTTGTTCTAAAACGCATGGGTTTGAGCATTAGTGTCTGTGGGAATCTGTGTATGCATTCAGGGCTTTTCTCATATTTAATAATAATAAACTACCAGACACATGTATCTGTAACTCGGCACTCTCTCTCTGCCTCATCTACAGACATCACCTTAGGATCTTTCATCTCAAGCTAATGACAGTTGTGCCTTCAGCAGTCAACAGTCCCTGACAAAATCCTGGAGCTGGCCAAGAAGACACAAACCAGAACTCCTGGAAATATCTAATATTCTTCTTAATTTTGGCATTATCATCATAGAAATTGTTCAGTTTAAATTCTGTTTGGCATCTCTGAGACCTTGAGATCATCTGACAGGATCAGGTTCAGTGTGAATGTTCTCTTAATTCGAAAAGCATCCAGTTATCAGTCAGTTTCACATTTTAAACCTCAAAACAAGTATACAACCTCACTGATTCTCACTTGTGATATAACTGTGCAGAAACTTTTTTAATTGCGTTGTGCAATTAGATATATATAAACACTGTAGATAAAAAAAGAGTTAAATTTGCATAAAAGGCACTGCTGAAAAATGTCTTAACTACTTTGCTTCAATATTTTATCATTTGAAAATACAAACTGTAGGAGTCACACTAGTGACTTTGGAAGGTATTAAAATCAATGCCTTCTCTATTTCTGACTTTTATTAGCCTAAGAATGGGAAAGTAAAACATTTAAAAATACTTACAACCTATTTTTGTCTTTGGGCTGTTGAGAAAACTTTGCTTTGCTTTTGCCCAGAGACATGGGAAACAGTGATGGATAGTCAGAGCGGGCAACCCATCTCTTTTATTCCCACTGTGCTCTATAATTTGTAATCTTTATTGTGTCTAAAGCTAAATCTGAGGCATTCCAGAGCCTCGATGCTGCATGCAGCAAGGTTCAGTCAACAGCACTCTGAGCTGGGAGGGAAAAGTCCTGGTGCCAGAGGTCAGGGACTGAATGGGAGCTGGAGCCCAGAGATCAGTCCTCAGCAGTCTGGAGCTTGTGCAGAGCTCTGCACAGAAAGAAATGGAGTACAAAATGCTGCCAAGGCAAATGAAAGCCTCTCGCTTTCCTTTTGCACTGGTAAGAAGTGCTGCACAGGCAGCAATCAAACTCTTCTCAGTGAGACCATGCTGTCGTCCCACTGCACTGTTTTCCCAGCAGCCAGGTATTTATAATGATGCTTTTCCATACTTGAGATGTGTGGCTGAAAATTTAAGTGACTTGTTAGTGATGTTTCTCAGCTTTTGGATCCTGCATAAATAATATATTGATAATGGTTTGTTATTTTGCTTTGGTTTTCTTTCAAGCATTGTCAAACTGTAGTTCTAAAGTACATTAAAAAGGAGCAGGATTATTTTGCAGTCAGGTACGGCTCTGCTAGAGAGAGGTAATAGGGAGAAACAAGCTTCAACAGCTAGGCAGGCAGTTGTCTTGATTGTACATATGTTTTAACTTGTGAAAAGACAAAAATAGTCTTCATGCCAGAGATGTCTAAAATCTCACTGAGTTGTCATCTCAAACTCTGAGTCAGGACCTTTGTCATTTTGTTACTGTCTGTTGTGTGGCTTTATTCACCTCTCCCTGCACTTTATTGCAGAGGAAGTAAAAAAAGTCCTATGTGTACTTTTTTTATTATTTTATTTCCACAGAGCCTTAATCTGTTTTACATCTGTATGTGACTGCAGAAAGGCAAGAAAGGGTGAAAATTGATCAATCCACATTAAAGCAGTGGGAGAGCTACTTAGTATTGTTGAAATAACTCCTGTCCTATCCTGACAGATCTCACCACTACAGCTTCAAAACCACGAGCAATCCTACAGAGTGTTTTTTAAGTGAAGCACTAGTATTCCCTCTCGGTACATTTCTGGAACTATACATATGTAGGTTTGCTAGAAATATTTAGGAGAAACAGCTGGACATTACAAGAAAACTGTCTTTTATACTTAATCTTTTTTATATGACCCAGTTCATATTTATAGCATATTTTCCTTCAGCTCTCCTGCTCCTAGCCCCTGTCTCCTTAATCTTCTGTGTCTTGCATTTGTGTCTGAGCATACTTTCAAATGAGAGGTCAGAGAATATTGAGCACAGTTTTGTCAGTGCTAAGGGCCTAATTCTGCACTCCTGGTTGATGTCAAGAGTATAATAATCAAAACTATCAAGAGGCCCCCACTGTTGCCTGGATGAGGAATCAGACTGGCATCACTGGTCTGGGAGAAATCCCCTGTTCTCCTGCCCTGCCTTTTTACACTTGCTTTTACAGAGATAAAGTATGAAGACTTGTGGCTGCCTCATTTGTACCCACAAATGTGTTTGCAACCATCTTCAAATTACCACTTCTGCAGCATTCCTGAATGCCTGCTATGAATAGCTTCCTTCAGGATAAAGTTACAAGCACAACATGGTCCAACAGAACATCAGTGAAATGCCACGTTACCTCTGAGTCACTTAACTGGGCTCAGAGAAGATCAGCAAATATCCCCAAAGTCACTGCTGTTATTAGATCATTGTCTGGCCAACGCATGGAGAATATGGAGTGTCCTAGGAGGGCTATTTTCCCTCATTCTGTATTTAAATCTATGGGGCTGAACAGTTGATTCTAGACTTGGACTGAACTGAACTTTCCAATAACTTGTATTTTAATCAAAATCAGATGTATGTGTGTGTATATCTTCCTGCAACCAGCCCAGAAGACTTTTCTTTAGGGTATTTTGAAATCGTAACACTTAATGGATGATGTGGTGCCTTCTGACATTCTGAGACAATATTTATCTTCATTACAACAAAATCATGCCATCATTGCTGTGCTCTAAATGTTATAAACTAATCAAGTAATAGTTTGTTAGAGGAAAGCTGTTAGAAGTATCAAGACTATAAAGATAATAGTGTCCATATCTTTTTGGAAAAAATGTGTACAATAAAAACAACTCTCTTGTCTCACTCACCTTTGTAGGAATTCACTGTTTCTGTCAGTGCCTGAAGTTAGTTTTCTTCTGAAGAATGGCCTGAAGAAAGTTGTTCAGCCAAGTCTAAGCACTTAAATTTTCATATTTGCTTGGGAAAAGCAAATGAGAAAATTTCATCACTATCTTCTGTGATGACCATAGCCATACATGTGTCACATGATGAGATAAAATTAATTGCCTTTTGTCAAAGCAGCCTTTTCAAATGGGGCTGACCTAACCCCATCAAGCCAAGGGGTCAGCAGCTGCAGTTACTGTTTGCCTTTCACTAGGATGAAGAAAGTCTTGGGCTTTCTGAGGGGAAGGCACCCAGCCCAGCTGGCTGGGACTCACCAGTCACAAGCCTGCAGCTTAATTAGCAAGTTTCTAGTCCAAAGCAGTCTGAAGAGCAGATCAGGATGATATGCTCTCTTTTGCTTCTCTGGGTTAGAAAATGAAAGTGTGAGAATGTGTTACATGGCTCAGTTTATGACAATCCAACCTGACAATATTGAAGGCATGAATGTGGGGCTGTTATCCCAGCAGAAGAATCAGGAGTGCAGAAATTGCTTCTGCTCCAGTGCTCAGTACCAAAGATGGATAGAGTAAGAGCCAAAAGCAGCATAATATCTTAACAGTCCTGGAGAAGGAGCCCTGCATATGAAGGTTAGCCCATGTGCTGCTTCTTTCTTCCAGCGTTTTCTCCTTTTAGCCAGTATTGGCTTGCTAGGGGGTGTTTTAAGCCAGCTGTTCTTCATCCAGATTCCAGCCTCCCTCATGCACTCAGAGGTCTGGAAGACAGTGCTGGCTGTGCAGGATGAAAAGGATATGTCTTGGCGTATTGCTGGGCTATTAGTCCGTATCACTGCTTGGTGATCCCCGGAGATGGCTCTGGAAAGGGCCAAATGGACTGGACAGTAGTTAGCAAGTTAGAACAAACTGGGACTGGCCAGCAGCTAGGCAGGTCCTTGGCATGGGATGCAGGTTTTCTGATGATGAACCAGCCTACCTTGGTCACAGAGATTGTGTGTTTGCCTTCACAACCTGCTGCTCCAAATCAGATAGATTTTTTCCCCCTTCTTTTCTGGCATAAATAAATCATACAATTAGAAGAAAAATCTGACTGCATATAAATTTCACAAACCAATCAAGTGGAAAAATCCGACAGAGAAAACACATTTATTTGCTTTTCATTTTTAAGAGTAGCAGGACTTTCCACTGTTAATCCACTGACCTTTGGCTTTTCAATACAGAAAGGTGGTGATGTATCTGTCTGAAGACAAGAAAAATTTTCTTTAGTTACCTTTGCCTGCTGATGTCAAACCACACCACAGCAGGCTTTGTGTGGCTCTGTAGAAGTTTCCCAAGAGAATTCCTCTGCCACCAACCTGCCCTGTAGCTGCACAGGAGGAAGGTGAGTAGTCCTGCTCTTTCTAAGAGGAAAAAGTCTCTGCATTACAGCTTGTGAGTGAAAAGCTGAGATTTGGAAGGATTGGTGCTAGAATAGTCTGTTCATTGACATCTCCAACTGGCCTAGGACAAGAGAAGGCCAGCCTGGCCCCTTTGAAGCACTCTGTCATGGGAATGCCTTCTGGAGTTCTCTGCTTGACACCTATCCTCCTCGACTGGGTGGTGGCACGAGTGCCACAAGTTAGCTCTTGGATAACGTATAGCTCATGTCTAAGACACTATTAGATTTAGAAAACAGAATCATTTCCCAAAGCCCAGAGGGAGCAGAAGGGGAAGCAAAAGGGAATGGTTCTTAAAAAGTCTTATGTTTCTCTTTGGAAGAAAATTACCATCATCTATCTTTCCTTTCTTGCAAGCTCCTGGAACCTACTAGTAGTGCCCTGCTGCTGGATTTTCAGACTTCTATTTTGCTGAAGAATATCTCTCTGATGCAGGTGCCAGTGTCATTTATCAGAGGATGATGTCAACATTCCTGTGTCATACATGACAAATGACAGCAGCAAGGAGTACCCCTTGAATTCTATTACTTTCACTAGGCTCTTTCCTTTCTCCAGTTAAACGACATTCTATTTCCTACAGTGTTTCAGTTTAGACTTCTGCTGCCTCTAGAGAGTGTACGTTCAAATTGACTCTGAATGAGTGATTAGTAGCAGGCACTGAGCTCCAAATTCAGTATTAGTGTAATACAGTTGCACGGCAATGGATGTAAACTTTGCTTTCATGCTTTTGGGGCAAATTCTGCCTTGTCTTACACCTCAGAAAATGCCAGAGAGCTTTTCTGATATTTCCCAGTGGCAGAGCTGGCTGGATGTGAGAGCATCTGCCTCATCCTCTGTTTCTAATGCTTTTAAGGAGATGAAAGATTTTGACTTGGTGGAAACTACTGTATATAGGAGAGTTTGCTTTGCAAAATATTTACTTGTATCAGTGGGCACTTGGCTCCAGAAATCCATGCCTTGATCATGTTCTGTAGGTGAGCCTGCTTTGAAAGGTCATACAGAAATTAATTAGGTCAGCATCCAGTGGCACCCTTGGTAAGTGGAGTAAAGCAAAATAAATCTTGGTAAGTAAACAGGCAGGACAGAGCACATATGCTGCTTCTAATCCTCTTTTTCTGCTGCTTCTTTCTATTCTTTCTGCTGGAAGAAGGGATTTGGACTCTTCTCTCTCAAACCATGCATGTACAAAAAGGACTTTATTTTTAACTCATGCTAGAATCCTTTCTTGGACTAGGCAGCAACAGTTTTAACATGTTAGCTGACTGTGACAACCAAGAGGAGGGAGCTTAGGGTTTATCCTGAGCAGTAAATGCCTGTTAGAACTGCTACTGCTTTGACTAACGCTTGTTAAAATATCAGTATGGACAACATGTGTTTTTAAAACCACACACCTGTACTCCTAATGACAGCAAGGCCTTGGGGAGGAAGTGATTCACAGAGCTGCTGCTCCCTGCACTTTCCACCCACTCAACATTTCTTTATAGTGTATTTTCCTCTGTTCAAGCATGCACAGGTCTGCCAAATCTCTGATTTTTCTGGTACCAGAAGCTAACCAGCAGCACGGCTTCCCTTTTATCAGCACCCAAGGAAAGGGCTGGATTTTCATAACAGCTCAGTATTCAGCAGCAGCCAGGGCACGGTTTGACATGTGCTTAAAGAGCATCCCAAAAAAGAAACTTTTTCCCATCCTGCTGCTCCCACTGCACTGGCCCAAACAGTAACACAGATAACAAGGAATTATTTAGAGAAAGGAATCCAACTGAAGAGGACCAAAAATAACTTGATTTTTCACTAGTACTGCCATTTAGTTGTTGTATTTCACACTTTCCCTCTAAAATCAATAGAAACAGCAAAGCTGCTTGTGGACTTTGAGAAGTTTCTAGATCTTTTCTTGGAACAGAACAGATTTTTTTTTTTTAAATTCAGTTATCTTACAAACATTTCAGACAATCTCTTCCTGAAAGGACAGGCTTGTTCCCTAGATCAGAGGGAGATAGGAAAGTGACAGCAGCAATTTAGATTAACCCCATACATTATATACTGGATTAAAAATTTTTGCACAAGTTTGCATTAGAAAAAATACTCCTATAGAGACTTTAACAGAAGAATGATATCTGCATGGTGACTTGCACTGAAAAAACTGATGGAACTAACTAAGCAGAGCATAATTCCTGGGAGAAACTGGGAGTAGAGCAGCCCTTCCTGGTATTACTGGTGAGAGTAGAGGGGATCACTCACTCATGGATGCAAAAGAGACTCAGATGTTTTCATACATTTATATTTTCAAAGGTTTCTTCAGAAGGAATAGATTTAGCAACATACCTCTCCTTTCTTTTTAATATGAGAACAGAATTTTTTTTCTGTACACTTCTAGTGTTTCCCCAAAGCAGGGGTCCAGGTTAGCTCCAGGCTCCAGCAGTCCCAAGGGCTGTGATCTTATCTTAGGCTGCCAAAGATCATTATACACATCACTGTCATGTTGCTATGTTGTTGATGGAGCTTTTTTTTCTTTCCTTCTGTTTCATTTTATTTGTTTTTTACAGAGGTAAAAAAAAGGTAGTAGGGTTTTTCTAGCCCTTAGACATGTAACCCAAGACAAAAGGCCTCTATTTCTATCACTCTTCCCTTCCAACTCTACCATCTGAAGTACTATTTTTCACAGGATGAATTGCTGATATTCCTACTTACACAAACTAAGGGCAGCAACTGAGTCTTCCAGTCTGTAACTGTCTTAACTCAGACAGTACCGACATTAATATTCCTAATGGTAAAGCTTTCATTTTGGTTTCTATTCCATAGACTAATATATATTTCTCATTCTCTGGTTACTGAAATATTTCTGATGTGCCCAGCAGGTAACTTTGAGGAGTCACAGTAGGTCAAGATTACTTTAAAAAAAAAGGAGGAAGGGTAAAAGCTGGAAAGGATAAAAACTATGAGTTTCTTATATCCTGCAGTCTTGACTTTATTGTGTATTTCTGAGTGGGTTTTTTGGGCCCACAGTAGTAAAGGCAGTTTATCAAAACTGCTACTAGTTTTCTTTGCTATTTTATGTGGCTCAGAAATGACTGAGAAGTTTTATAAATAATCTGCACCAGTGGTTTAGGGTATATGTTCTCTATCTAGATTTCTTTTGGTAGCTTTCACAGCTCCACCAAGGTTCCCAGGACACCAAAACTCTTGTGCTGAAGGAGGCACATTGCACTGCTGGTGGAGACAGAGGTGAGAGTGAGGATCTGGCCAATCCTCCTCCAGTTTACAGGCTGTATACCAAAATTTTCCAACACCTGAGAGGCACTGTGCAGGTACCTGCCTTGGAGACAGAGGCAGAACCTTGCAGTTGTGAGGTGGCAGAACTGCCCAGAAGGGTCTCAGTTTTGCACTGGGACTGCAATGGGCACACAACTGCATCCCAGCGTAGCCTGCAATATAATCTATAGCAGTCTTTGCAGACTTACAGCATAGCTGAAGCTCTGAATCACCCAGAGGGTTTTCCAGCAACACAGTCCTGGTGCCAGGCATGATGTGTTTCAGCACAGGAGCTGAACATAATCTTCTCATCAATGTCACGAAGCTCAAGTGTCACAGGTGGGCCATTCCCATGGAGGATGGGATTGGCTTTCTTACCTTGTGCCTTGTATAACACCTCTGCTGAGGCCATGCCTGAGCTTGTCTTCTTGGTAAGACAAGGGTGTAAGAGCGATTCAGCCAAGTCAGCTGTCTGAGGCAATCGGGAGCAGGAGTCACAGAAGTCAGCACAATAAGGAGAATTCAAGAGGTGCTAGAGAGAGCACTGCAGGAGTTGTGCCCTTCTTGAGTGACTGTGTGCTTGATGGAGATCCTAAGCCAGAGCAGAATTTAAATCTCCTGAGCTTGAGGCCCAAAGTAGCAGAGCAGAGTCAGTACTCCAGTATTGGAAAAGATACACCAATCATTTGAGTGCTTTTCTGAGATGGGTGAGGTGTGAATTTGAGCCCTTCCAGCCAAGCAGATACCACATCTTGAGACCTCCTAAACAAGCAGTTATGTCTTATTCTAGTGTGAGTAGACTTTGTTCTTTGTCTTCAGCACAGTGTTGGGGGAAAGAAGTGAAAGACAAAGAATGACTCGCCTTAATTTAGCCTGGATTGTTGATACAATTTCCTTTGGCCCTCCAGTCAAATTGAGTTTGTGGTCTTCATCTGATGCTCGCAATATGGAAAAATAGCTCTATTATTTAATGTAAATTAGGCTTCCAGCAGTGAGCAGAAAAGATTACAGAGGTTTGTTTTCTCACCTGTAGCCCCACTAAGGCATGACTCCTTCTCTAACCCCTTATTTATAGCTAAAATCCATGATGATGTATTGTAGGTGTGGTTGTGCTGATGCTGGCGTATCTCCTGGGATGGAGTGAGGGCTGGGAATGTCAGTCCCATCAGCTTCTCACCATTACTTCTATTATTTTCAAAAGTTCCTAGAGGCTTCCTCTGAGATCAGGGCCTTGACATGTCAGACTAAAAGGTAACTGGAGGTTGGGTTCTGTATGAAGAACTTGTGCTCTAAAGAAGCAAGACAGGCAAAGTGAGAAGAGAAACAGAGCAGTGGAATGATTTATCCAGGGTCACGGGGCGGGTCAGTGGCGGAGCTAAGATCAGAGTCTGTGTCTCTTGGTTTCTGCCAAGACATCACGTAGAACATGTCCACAGAAAGGAATGTTTTAGATGTACATGTGGAAATTGCATGGGTTCATTAGTATTGGAAATATTTCCATTTAGGACAGGAGTGTTAAAGATTAACCTCCTTTTCTGCTGTCATTCAATTCCTGCCTCAGTATCTTTGAAAACCTTGTACAATCCACCAGCTCTTCAGGCTGGGGCTTTCCTCTGCTTGTTAATGATACCAGGGCTTCCACAGGGTAGCAACCTCTTATGATAGCAACCTTTCATTGCCCACATCTTCAGTGAGATGACAGACAATGGGAAGAAGTCAGATATGTTTAAAATATACTTAATTTTAACAGCACTGAGACACTTAACTTGTCAGCAATCCAATTATTAATCAGATTAATGGACTTTAATAAATCCACTGCATCCTTAGGACAATTGCCTGGTTAATATTTCATGCATACAGCTCTCTCTTGAGCTAAGAGAATTTCAATATCAAACTAAAACTGAGAAGAAATCCTTAGCTTACTGTGCTACCGCACCTTGCATGCAAGAATGCTGATCATTGCCTGTGTAGGAGCATCACTTAATTATATTTTCTCATTTCTGAGCTTAACGCTATTGAAGGAAATCTACCAGCATTTAATTAAAGACTAAATACAGTCAGTCTTCCTATCTGGCTTGGTATCCACTTAGAAATACATTTGATACCTAGACAGTCAAAAAGGATACTGGAGGTAACAGCATTAGAGAAGGTTTTGTAAGAGAATGGGAATCTAATTTGTATCTGGAAATTAAATTTATATTTGAGATTTTAAAAAACCATTTAAGAGATATTGAACCCTCATCTAGGTTAGAAAGTAATGGAAATAAACTCATCCAGTTAGGTCTTTAGCTTTCTAAGGGAAATAAGTTTTTCAAAATAATTTTTAAAATTTTAGGTTTAGATTTTAGATTTAGATATTAGTCCAGGGTGCTTTCAGCCCCTAAAACATATTTCAATGAAAAAAAACAACTCCTGCTGCAGTATTTTCCTGTTGGCCTCACACACAACTTGGCATTTCTGTTTGAGCAATGCTGTGTTCTACATACAGAATTTAATTCTGATCTTTTACTTTATAAACTGAATTTTGTAAAATTTAAATTTTCAAAAGGGAGCTGAGAAAAAATAACATGAGTTCTGATTCCTAAAAAGAAGTCAGGTCTAATGCAAATCATGTGAATGTAAGTAAAAAATTAATTCATTTCAGTGAATTTTAGATCAGGTCTGGAGATCAGTGTGCTCAGAATAGAACACCACAGAAGTCACTAATGTCAATGTCATGATGGCATTTTCCCCTTGAGTGGGGATCATGAACAAACGAAATTAATAGAGGCTTTAATATTGATTTAAGAAGGTGCAGGCAGGGGCTCTAAGGACTGCTTAATGTTAAGCACAGGCATAAGTGCTCTCCAGAAGAACTTATTTTTTTTTATATCAGACACTATGTAAGTCAAAGGGAAAAGCATATTTGTATCTGTGTGGGAATTAACTCATTCAGTTATAAAAGCAAAGAACTGTGAAATGCCTAGCTGGTGAGAGACCCCTGAAGGGAAGCAAATAACAGAGGTTATATTTGTAACCTTTTTAGAGGTAAATTAAACTTAATTATAACCTGTTTTTCACATCAGCATTGTAGGACTGAAAGCTACTTATACACTTTTATGCATTTGTCTTGTTCTGTAATTCATATGGTTGGGTTTGTTACCTGGAGTGTAGGCTTGCTCTCCTGCTGAGGAAAGGCTCATGGGGGCTTTTAGAGAAGAAATAATAAATAACTGACTTCTCTTAAGGAGCCATTAAACTTTTTCCACGTTATATGAAGTAAACAGGTATTGCACCCAGAAATGCAGAGTCTCTGTCAAGATTGTATGTGTGTGTGTCTTTAATTATGGTATATATTTCCTCTGGCATGATTTATTAGTTTCCTTTGTAGTTTTGTCACAGAGTTTACTTGCCATTTCAATCTGAAGTAGCCATTACATTTCTTTTTTTTTTTTTTTTCTTCTCTTGGCAAGAAGTAAATCTCTACTATTTGCTGATTTGTTTATTACTGTCTGGAAACTTAACCCTGCTCAAAGTCAGAGATTTTAATTATGTCAGATCATCTTAAAGCTACTTTACTATAGCTATACGGGTGACGCTATATGTGTGCAGAGAAATTCATTTCAACTACTACAAATGAGTCCTTTAGTAATACCCAGGAGTCATAATGTGTGTGACATAAATTACAGCCTACACTAATTAGATCAGTTATTGCTGCATTCCAATCCCTGAAACAATTTGCTTAAAGCAGTAGTTACCTGTAATGAAAAGACAGAGAGCTGACTGGCAGCAGCCCTTTCCCTCCTCCATCCCTCTGCACATGGACTCTCTGTGCTCCAGTGCCAGCAGCCTCCTTCCTGCTGTGTCTCCAGTGACACCAGCCACCACCAGGAAGTTTATATCACCTGAAAAGTACAGTGGTCCCCTTGGGAAAGGACAGTGGCCCCATGGAATGAAACATTTAGAAGGTTTTCCTGGTTTTAGTGCTATTTGCGTGCTTATTCTGCAGCTACTCCTCCTTTTGTCTCTTCATTATGTCTTTAATTACTTTTTAAGGCTGTATTTACTTTTTTTACTTTAAATACTTTTTATGTCTTTAATTACTTTTTTTTTCTTGGTAGTATTTCTTTATTTTAATTCACATAAGGGAAGATATTTGCTCTAGTCTTTGTACTCTCTCCTGCTCATGCAGAAAAGAAAAAAATATCCAAGCTGGGATAATGTTTCAGACCAAAAAGCACATGAATCTTGCTGGGGAGAAGATTTTCTGGATTCTGTGCCTAAGCAAACTACTATCAGTAATCTTGCTGAGGATAGATGTCAACTGTTTATTTATTTAGATGTAGGTTGGTTAACTTGCTTTTTCACTGTGGTGATTGGTACAAATTTATAAACAGTACAAACTCTTTTGTTAATTAGTTTATATTGCTGAATTGGAAAGGGAAGCAGAGAAATGCAAATGTTTTTTCCCAAATAGACTCTACCAATAAAAGATTTTTTTAAAAATCACAGTGCAGATTACGGGACATGCTACATGCATGTTTTGAAACACAGCTAAAATGCCAGTGATGAAAATTGTGGCCACACATGTTGCACTCGGTTTGTTCCTTTGCTTGTTTTTATGAGACATTTTTCTAAATATCAGGTCCTGTGTTCTGTGCTGCAACTGTTTGATTTTGACTTCCCTCTCACTGTAGGTGCAGATGTGAGCATCAAGCAGAAGCAGCATGGTTTCAGCACTTGGGTAAGGGGCATTAGGAATCCTGGCCCACGGAGCTGGCTGCACTGCATGCAGCCGCTGCCATGGGACACTGCTGCACCCTCCTCAATTCCAGGCTGGGAATTGCCTGGCTATGTTCTGAAGCACCTCTCTGACTTCCACCGAGCTGCCATCCTGACTTGTGCTACTCTGCTGAGTATCTGGGGCTCAAACCAGCTATGCTGGGAGCAGAAAAATCAGCTAGAAACCTCTGATTGTGGAGAGGCTCCACGGCTTACCATGCACTCCATGGGGAAGAAACCCTGAGAGAAATCCTTGGTCACTGTCACAGTTGTGACCAGTGTCATCCAAAATTGAAATGTGTTTCTGAAATGGTCCCTCTTTCTGGAAACAGCCAAACAGGCTTGATTCTTGGTTTGGGCTCTTTTGCCTTTGCCTCCCGTACATATATCTGTGTAACGAAGGTGCAGTTTTTTTGTTTGTTTGTAATTCAAACTCCACATCGCTTTGTCAGGACACAGGAGCCCCATGAGCCTGGCTGTGAGCTGCTTACATCTGCCTGGCAAAACTGCTCAGGCTCTGCTGGCTGCTCCCCCAAAGCCTGGACCATAAAATTATCTGGAATTCCTCTCTGCACCCACCCATCTACGCCCAACTGCAGATTTCTGTATCTTCTTCCCTTCAGCTGGAAATATAAAGTGCTAATTTTGCTTTGGGAATATATTTTGCACAGAGGACATATCTTGTTCTCCCCTTTCTTGTCATGACATCTCTTTCACTAATCTTTAGGCATTTCTCCTCTTTTTTTAATTTATTTTAAAATTTAATGACACTTCTTTGTCACTCTTTGCTCAGCACATTGAGTGCATCTGGACAGGAAAGGGGTAGTAGGCACAATAAAGAATTTTTTTTTTCCTTTTTATTTACCTCCTGAAACTCCTGCTAATTTTTGCAGACCATTCCATGGCCAACCTCTAAACATTTTGTTGAAGAGAAAGCTCCTTGCTTTTAAACATTTGACTACAGGAAGGTGTGTTCTTGTTGCCTGAAGAGGTCAGGAATCCCCCTGGACAATTTAATCATGATCTTATGATTTTGTGCAAGCAACCGTGGCTTCACTTTTGTCTTTTTGATTTGTAGGGGAAAAAACTCTACCTGTTACTACTTGACACAGGAAGAGTTTTGCTGGGCAAGCACTGCTGAGTGCTATGTCCAAGCAGGCAAAGCAAGACCATTGTGCAGGTTTGTTTCATTTTTCCAATAGCTGTTGTAAAATAATCAGCAAAGAACCTGCAATACTTAATGAGCCTGACAGACAGGGAAAGGTCAAAAACCATCACGAGACCTGTTCTGACTCATTCCTCCTGGTCTTAGAACTTGTTTCTTAGACAAAACAGTACTTTTCTTTTATTAAACACAAAAAAAAAAAAGGAGAAAAAAAAAGAATTAAGAGATGACAGGCTGAAACTGCCTACTTTCCTTTCAGTGTCAGAAGGCATAAATAGTTTAAGTCTGCAGTGGTTTCTGATTGAATATCCTTTTGAAGTAATGATAGCTATAATTTAAAGCAACAGTTACCATATTTTCTTCTCTTTGTGACATGCTTTGATGACCTAAGTATAAATCTGCTTAAAATAGCTATAGCCATGCCTGGGTATACTACCAGGATTTTTGGAGGTTCTGGCTCTAATTGCCATCATATGTACCTAATATTGCAAACATAACTGCCTAATGACAATGTTGCTGCAAATACTTTCTAGACATAAGAAGAAAGGTAAATTCAGAGGTGCACATTAAGTTTAAATTGTTTGCTAAGACTAAAACTTCTGCAAAGAAATTAGTTTTAATTAGCATAAATACTGTTCCAGGGCTGCTTGGCCCCAGACATGTATTCAGCTGCTAAGGGGTATTATACTATGATCTAATACAGCATCAGAAAATTGCTGACATTCAGGGGCAATTACAAAAATATTTTGGTATAAAACAATTCCAAACTTTGTTGTTGCCTCACACAAGTATGAATATATTCAATCAAGTAGATTTGTTTTTCCCAAAAGATCAGATGCAACTTAAAAAAAAAAAATCTATGCAATTTGGGGATAAATGGAGGTTCATTGGCATCTTTCTCTATCTGTTAATTTTGTTAAATCTTTCTCTATCTGCTAGTCTGTTAAACAGTTCCTAGTTTCCATTTGGCTGCAGTTAGAAGAAAAGTTGAGCCTCTGAATAGATTCATTGTAAGAGCATCTCACTATTATCTTGGTGGATTTTAGAAACAGGAAACCACAATGCATCAAAAATTAAATAGAGTTTTAATTAACTTATACGTATTTTCTGTTTTAATAATAAGCCTTTAATTATTGGAATGAATTGTAATTTTTATTTTTTGGTATCAGGGAATAGAAATTATTTAAATAAAATTTTAAAAAGAAAACTAACAAAAAGTAAACAAAACCAAAACCCCCCAAATGAAAAAATGAAAACATAGCAAAAAAGCAAACTACTGAGGCACCTCTTTGGGGTCCAAGCCTACCAGCTCAGAGAGTAGTTGCACGATTGGGAAAGAAGCTGGACAGATGGTAAAAGGGAACAGGACAGATGAGATAAATTATGATAATTTTGTAAGGCCCATCAAGATGGGTGTCACTGCCAACTTCAGTTTTTGCAGTTTATTGTTGAATGTACTTTCTCTGGTTCTGTGTTCTTCCTTCCAGTCAAGGCCCCCAAACCCTGCTTGCCTCACTCACTAGGACTTACTCTGCATTTTTATCACCTGATGCTGTCTCCTAATTACATGGAGTTCAGATCCATGATAGCTCTGCTGACTTCCAAAGTAAATGTATAACTTTATAACCAAGGTAGGTTGGAAGCACAAGCAATCTTGCTGCAGCAGCAGGATACTTCTTGGCAAGGGCCAGTTCCTTTGACTTCCTTGATAACTAAAATACAAGACAATTTGCAGTGATGTCACTGTAATTCTCACAAGTGCTCCAGATCTCCAGTGCCTCTCAGCCTCATTTAAAACAGAGGAACAGCAGAATGACACTCCAGGTTGATTTGGTAGTGTAATGAGTAATTGTAATGCAAGGCAGTGGAGGAGTTGGGCTTGTACTTCTAGAGTATAAAATTACTGATAAGCCATTCTCTCTTTTCCCAGCTCTCAGATGGAACTGAGATATGGAAGGATGAGGTTTCAGCTTTGTGGCTATGTTCCTGGACTCTGGCCTTTCACAGTATGCAAACTCGTGATCTTGCCACTCAGGGAGTTGATTTCTTCAGAAATTCTTCAGAGATTCAAAGTGCAGATAGGACAGAGCATCAAGGCCTGTGCCTGAGCTGATTGCAGGCACATTCAGATCAGTGGATGGGAAAGTCTCCAATGTCTTTGTTTGCTTCCAAAAGCCATTTTCCTCAATCTGGTGCAATGAGTCAAGAACTGCTTTTAGTGTTTGGACAAGAAATCTTTCATCCAACTCTTAAAACCCCATTTGAAGAGACTCAATCCTCATTCCTGCCCAACAGCAACATAAGGTAAGTGTCAGCTTTGAGATTAGAGGCATCAATGGGCAGGTTTTAGTGTCTTCTGGCACCTTCTGGATCTATCTTGAGAAGGAAATTGAGAGAACTGTGATAGCCAAGACCTCATGTTAAAGACAATCTGGCAGTCTAGCTGTGATCTGAGGTTCACTGATGACCCTGCCCCTCTGGGAGGTAAAAGGATTGCTGAGCCAGGGAGTGACCTCCATGGTACCAGTAAATAATTTAGGCTGCCCATCTGTGAAGGAGACAACTGAGTAGGACTTCAAGAAACAACGAGGTGAGTGATGCAGGCACACTGCAGACCCTTATGCTAATGGGAAAGCTTTTCTGCATGGGCAAACAGAGGAATCAAGAAGATCATTTTTATTAATCTCTTGTATAAATTACATCTTACAGCACACATTTCTAATATATAAGAATGAGATTTTAAAATGGCAAAATTATGCTGAAAAATTTACAATTTATCAATATCAGTCCAAATCCAATACAGTATGCTCTAAAGGAGTACATCAAAAAACAATTACCTGACTGCAGTAAGACTGAATATTTTGATGCCAGAAACTGAAAATGCTGGGAATCACTGATGACTGTGTGTACTCCCTCCCTCTAAACATATATTTAATTCTTCCTTGAGTAAGTAGATAGAATAGATTGAGAATCTTGTACAGTTTTGGGGAGGTAGTTGTTGTGCCTTGGCAGGTGCAGTGCTCTGTACCATGTTTGCTGCAGTGGCCATTCCCTGAAGTTATGCACTGCAGCTGCCGTGCTGGCAGAAATTTGTTTATCTCTTTATGATCACAACTGGAAACAAATGTTCTCAAATTCTACATGCTAAAGAAAGAACACGTGTGATTTTCATGGTTAAAAATTGTGGGCAATAATAGAGAGAAGCAGAAAGAAAAGTACTGTGAGAGTCTAGCAGAGGCCTCTGCCTGGGTTAATCCATGCCCAGGATTCCCCAGTCCAGTGAGGCACAGCCCTACCCGTTTTTGTTCAGGAAATGTGTTTCTCAGCTGTTATTGCAGAGGCTGGACAGTGATTTTGTTGAAAGCAGTGGGAAGAGTATCTTCAATGGATCAGAATCCGGCCTTATTTCTGCTGCAGGCTAAATGGGAAATTATCCTTTATATTTTTTTTCATATTCCTGAAAGTACTCAAACGAGCATTGTATGGGTTTCCTCCTTATTTCCTTTTGTTCCTATTCAAACATCTGTCTGAAGTAGTGCATTACATACTAATTTGGTGGGAGCTCTTTTTTTTTTTTTTTTTTTGCATGGTTGGGTGTGATTACAGTCTTGCACTTCATTTTCATTAATTCGCTTCATTTATTTGCTTTTGATCTTCCATCGAGCCTTACAGTAAGTGTGTGTGTGTGAGAGTGAACATGTGCACGTGCATGCAAACAGGGAAAATTTCTGCATATATTTGTCTTTGGACAAAAACACACTCTCAATAGAGTCGGCAACAGGGCTCATGGGTTACATCTAATGCTCGTTCGTGGCCCTGACTCTCCTCACTGAGTGCCATGTGCCACAGGGTGCTCCCGCTGGCCACCCGCCTGCCTTTGCCCTGTGAGCAGCAGGGTGAGAGCAAGGCCATGCATCCCCCAGGTACTCCAGGTGGGACCCCAAACCCTCCCTGGAGCAGTGCTGCTGAGTGCCACCTTTGCCCTGTGAGCAGCAGGGTGAGAGCAAGGCCATGCATCCCCCAGGTACTCCAGGTGGGACCCCAAACCCTCCCTGGAGCAGTGCTGCTGAGTGCTGCTCGCTGCCGCTCTGGCTCGCGGGAGCACAGAGGGGAATGCTCTGGGAACAGACTTTCCACACTAGCACTTGTTCCGTGTTTCTGTAGGGGCGACTGCAGCTCAAACATTTCCTGTAATGCTTCCTCAGTAGTCTTCAGGCTACAGGAGGGACTGTAAAGATATGTAGTACAAATTGAAATAAATACACGCATTTTGGGGCTGTTGCTGGCATCCCGCACTGGTCTGTGATTCTCGCAGGCTCTCGGTGTGGGAGGAGAAGGCTTGGACTTCCAGAAGCAGCCCCAAGTACCATCCAGGGCATGGGGACTGCCCAGCTACCACACATTCAGCTCAGAAGTGCCCTGCTTGTCTTCTGCAGAGGGACACATCTCTTTGCTTCTCTTACTTTGGGTTGTCCTCACTCCTGACAGCATAAGCATGGTGATAGGGCTGTGGCAGAGGGTGCCTTGCACCCTTCCTTTCTTTCCCTATTCCTCCTATCACAGAGTGTGTTGATACATGTGTTTTGCCTAGATCATTTCCTGTAAAGTTGGAGGGTAAAGCCCTCCATCACATGTCATCGTTGTCTATAATTACTGTTCTGTCATTGTCCTGGAGAGGAGCTGCTTCTGTCACCCCATCATCAGCTTTCTTCTCATCTTTTTGAAGCTTCACTTTCTCTCCTAGGTACCTAGGAACAGACTGATGATAGACTCTGTGATGTTTTTTGATCTTTCCCCTCATATCCTTGGATCTTGCTCACCAATCTTCCTTGCCTTTCTGTCATTGGTAATAAATTTTCATTCCATTAATGTTATCTGTATGTTAATTTCCCAACAGGAAAAGACACCAAATAGGAAATACTAATTCCAGAGACGAGAGACATTGTTTTAGTTTGGCCAGTGTGCATATTTTTAGTAATGGCAGTCCATGTGAGTCTTCTGGGTATGCATTCTCCCACAAAAGCCACAGTTAATGGGCAGTTAAATGGAATGACAAAGGAAATGTTGTTCTTAATTAGTAAACACTAGTGTTTCTAAAATAATTTTTATTGTCCTGTGCTACAGACATTCATACATTTTTTGCTCTATCAGGCTGTGGTCAATAAGGTCTGGCCATGCCATTGTTCTTGTTTCTCAGACAATGTTTTATAATAGTCCCTGTTATTCTTTTTTCTTGACATATTTTGTATAAATATTATAAGAATATGTTTGATTTGTACCATCTCATCTAGAACCTTTTAAAATTCCTTCTCAAACTAAAAGCATACCAATGTTTGAAGAAAAATAAGCACAGTACCCTTATCACTCTGGTACTGTTTTCTTCTACAATATCTCCCATTTGGAAGTCTTTACTGTAATAACTGGGATATAAGCACAAAGGCTGGAATTTTCCCCAATAAGAATACTTTAAGCTGTAATTTCTTAGTACAAAAGCTTCTTTTTTGTTAAATTATATGTAAGTATTTTCAGCAGGACCTCCTATGCACAACTATGCAGTGAGCACTCCCTTTTGCAGTATCAGCTGAAAAATATCTTCTATACCATTTATATCAATGTCACTGTTAGAAACAAATCTTGCTTTACTTTAGAGAGTGAGCCAGAGGTATAGAGTCAGAGATACATGCACAAAATGTGTGGCTACTTTTTAGTTTCAGGATCATTGCCCTCTGATCTCACTCACCTCTTTTAATGCTGTGCAGGAACACAAACCCTGGATTACAATCTGGGCAAAAACACAGGCTGGGTGAGAATGAATCAATAGATTCTCCCCACAAATGAGAACATACAGATTCTTTCAATCCATGATACTGCCAACTGTAGACTCAGAGTATTTCCTTTCTTTTGCCCCTTTCTGCACATTTACACCCGTATTAAGAAGAGTGAATCCATCTTGTTCTTCAAAAGAAAAGCTTCTCCTATAATATGTCACTAAATGCTATGGCTGATATTTTTCAGAGGAAATTTCAGTGGGATTTGGATGCCTAACTGTTCTAAATTCCTTTCGAAATCCCAGTCCTATATGGTGGTGTAAAAACTGCCTTCTGTAAATAAATTTTCATTTTGCATCTCTCTCCTAGGCCAGCTGGCACACAGCATCTCAAGCAAAAAAGAAATGGCCTTTCCAGCCTCCCCTGCTCACAAAAGGATATGTTTCATCCTTCCCAGAAGCACTGGTGCCTGCTGGGTCTGGGAGAAGGAACCTGATGATCATGCCACTGCTGGGGTCAGTAGTATGTTACACTTTTCTTTTGAACTCTCAAAAATGTGTTTTTCCTTCCCATTGGGAGTATTCCTAAAACACTGATGAGACTGCAAATACTAAGCACTTCATGGATCCAGTCTACATGAGTTAGATGGGTTTTTCTGTGAGTTTCCCATGAAATTTTTGTAAAGAGTGTGTAAGAAATGCCTGATCCAATGAAGAAAACGGCAACTGATACATTTGTTTTTCAGCATATACATACAAAGTTTAATTTAGCATAGAGAAACAAGTAAGAATCAAGTTATGGTAAAACGCTTCCATTCATCTAGAGTTATATGTGATCCCTTAATAAATCCAAATGTAAATTACTATGTTTTTAAAAAGTGAAAATTTAAATTAACGGTGGGGCTAGAACTGAGTTCCCCTCTCTGCCATTATCTTGGTAAATTTAAGTTTGTGTAACATAAGTATTCAGAAGTAAAACCTGCATGAAATCTTCCAATAGTGAATGCCTTTCCCTTGTAAGAATTTGCAGTGAATTTCTGGACACTTGTTAAGTCCCCCGGGGGATAGGAATTCACAGATCTAACTAACCCTGAGGGTCATGTTATCACACAGATTAACTATTCTCAACCAATTTCTGAAATGCATTAGGCAGTTAAGGCTTTCTATCAACATTAGTAATGTGTACTTTCTTTTTCTACCTATTTGTCCTTAAATATATTTATTAGGTCCCTGACACTCAGGGGCCCTCCTTCCTCTTATTAATCAGCTTCTCACATGTCCCTGAAGAAGCATCTCTATTTCACATGTTCAGCTAATTATTCTTCTAATTATTCCTTTTAAAGGAGTCAGTACACTGTACTACAAATATTAATTAATAGTGTTACTCCATGATGTATTTGGAAAAATAATATCAATAAGTATATTTTTTCAACACAAAGTTTTAAATTGTGTTGAATAAAACAAGGGGTGTAACATTTCCCAGAAGCTGTGTTATAGACTTGATAAACAAAGTCAGGGTTCTGTAGGAAGTCACTGAGAGTCAGATTAACCAGAATGAGGACTTTTAAAATATCTATGTCTCAGATAAGGCCTCTCCTGCTTAAACTGATACATACCATAGAAAATGGTTATGTATGAAGGTGGCCAGGATGCCTGGGGCCAATCCCATTACCTACATATTTCATGAGAGTAAAGCCTCACAAAAGGGTTGTCCATGAACAGGACGCTGGCTTCCTCAGCCACTGAGTCCCATCTCCTGTTCATACAGGCACCATATCATGAAATGCCCAAATTAGCTCTCAAACTAAGCTGATGAAAGCAAATAAGGGCTTGTTTTGGGTTGGGCTGGGTTTTTTTGGTTGGATGGTTTGGAGATTTGTTCTGCTACAAAGCCTCACTATTCTGATGGTTTAGGACTTTCTTTCAGTTCCCAGATATTCCTGGGTCACTTACATCCACTTCTTCTTATGGCAACACTGCCCCATAATTTCTAGCCTGTAAAGTGAAATACCAGCTGCAGGACAAACTGAACTTGCCAGCTCTGTAGTGAGGAACAGGTTGAAATGCCTCTGGGTACAAAGAGTTTGAAGATGCCTGTGAGGATGGCCCAGGTGACCCTCACTCTTATATTGAGGGAAACATCTCTGAAGAAAAGTGTTATCTCCTTCCCAGGCAGCTAGGGCATAAATATTTTTCTATTCCAGAAAGCATCTGCAAAACGATAGTCTGCTCTTACACCAAACCATTTAATAAGTTTAATTAAATGGAAGCTTATGATAATTAAACCAAAAGCCTAAGGGCCCTGTTCTGTGAGCACTTACTCCTTGCATAAGACCAATTTCCATATAATTTAGACAACAAAATAGCGGAACAGTACTCTCCCATCTGATTTATATGAAATGGGTAATCTCCAGACCTGATTTATACTATACTGTAAACATACTTCTTGTTTCTTAGCAGAAGTGCAATACCTCCAGTGCAAGTATTGAAGCAGGAGGAAAAAAACTTTTTAAAAGGGAACCCCCTTTAAAAAAAGCAAAACAAAACAAAAAATAACCAACCAAGAAACCCTGAATGTGCAAATAAAACCATAATCTGATAAACTCTGCATGAGGATCAAACACCCTTAAACAAATTCTCTAACATAGCAGGTACTTGTAAGTTCTTCTTTCATAACAAATTTACATATTTACTACTTCTGGGTGTTTTCAGGAAGTAGTGTTTGTGATCCATGCTAGAAGAAAACCCACGCTCCTTATTTTGGAATTCCTTTCCGTCTCCCTGCATGTCCCAAAGGAATGGTACTATGCATTATCTCCTCCGCCACCTGTATTTTTATTGCGTTTCAAAACAAAGCTCCAGTACTACAAAGAATCAATGGGGCCTGATTCTTCACTACTTTACTCCAACTTTGCACAAGCCCACTGCAGACAAAGCCATTTCTCTTGCTTACAACAGAAAGAGGGGGAAAGTCCCCAGCCCTCCCTGCCAGTGTGACAGGATGGCAGATTTCAGTCCTCTCTCCATCTCCTCCTGTAGACACAGGTGCAAGAAACACAGCATACGTGGAAGAGGGATGATGACCCTTCCCTTCCTGACCTCCTTTGCTCCCCTGTGCAGCGTAACTGATAACTGAGATTGGTGTTGGGTGAATTAACTGCACAAGCGCCTTTGTTTTAGGGAAGGCTATGTTCTTTTTGCTGGGGTTTCCTTAAAGCGACTGGAATTAGTGTGTTCTAGCTCAGAAAGGTTGATTTTGTGCCAGTTCTTGTCCAAAAGAAAGCAGTGATCCCACGTTGAGGAAAGCTATAAGCCTGACAGTTGTAGAAAAGATAAAAGCATTATTTTGGAGAGGCTGTACACCAAATGCTGCTGTGCACAGCTACTCCCCATTAGATGCTGGTGATTAATTGCTCAGGGTTAGAAGATAACCAGGTCAGAGCCTTATGAGATAGACACTTCCCACTGACAGACACCCATATCTAAAGTCTATTTGTAGAATTAGTGAGGAGGCACTGTCCCATGTACCATAAATGAGTTTATCATTACAGTTTCTAATGATTATCTCTCAATTTCTAAACCTTTGCAACACTGACAGTCAAAATTCTGACCTGCTGTTTTCCTTGCACTGCAGAGTAAATACAAGGCCCAGGGGTTAAAATTCAGCCCAGATGAGCCAGAATTGTTCCTTGTAAGACAATGCATCTGGAAGATGTCACCCTGTCGCTGACTGCCCTACCTATTTGTGGGCTTTGACCCAAGCACAAAGAGAAGCGTTGCATCCTGAGGGCCATTTTTGACAGCACTGAACATGGAAACCCATTTTCTTTACAATCTTCAGAAGTGGCTTACAAAATATCTAAAGTATTCAAAATCTGTGACCTTTTCCTCCAGGCAGAGACTTTGTCGTGGTGATCTATGTCTCCGTGGCCTCAAGGCCAGATTAATACAAGGCATCCCCCAAACCACCTGTAGGCTGGAGCTGCCAGGAAGAAGTCTGACTGCTCAAGGGCCCTTACCTGGGGAAGCTGGCCAACCCTGAAGTTGCTCAGCAACTGCCTTTGCAAGTATGATTTAAATTCTTTTTAATTATTGGTGTTTAAAGCCTAAAATAGTAGAAAGCCAGACTCTGTGACAAGTTTGAGGCTCAAAACGTAAGTGTGCTGCTTGTTTTTTATGTAGATTTAAAAATAAATAAATAAATAAATAAGAATTGTCAAAGGCAGAAATGGAATAATTTCCCTAGATTATTTGCCTAGCAAGACAGCATCACTTGGTTATATCAGATGGCACAAATACTATCATTTTACAGAGTACTCAACTCCCTATCCTGTATGGGAGAGCTTCTTAATATTATTAGCAAGTTTGCCTTTTGTTAACCTGAGTTTTAAGTTTTTAAGATTATAAATGTTCTTGGAGTAGACATGCACCTTAGAACCTAAACCCATTTTAAGGTTTTTTAGCCAAACCTGAACCTAGGTCTGTACCCCAGAAGTCCTCCTCTCTTTATTACAAAATGGAGTACACCAGATCCAGGTGCACATTGAAATGAATCAGACACTCCAAAGATCCTGGAGGGCTTTTAAACAATGGAACCACTTTGAACAGATTACGGGATCCCAGTAATAATAATGTGATGAGTTCCAGAATAACTGAGATGCTCCCAGACTGGGGGAAGGTACACATGAATAGGGAGAGTGCTGGAAGCACTCATGTGAGGCTGGGGAAGAAATTTGGATGTGTGCAAGAGAACTAGGGGAGGAGGATGGGAAGAAAACTGGGGATGTGATGGTCTCCAATGATACCTTCTGCTACTCCACTGAGCCCAGCTCACATGAAAATTGTTACATCTTTTTATGCAGTGCTGCGTGCTACAGATGTGACATTAAACCTTCTACACCCATCATGAGAAATATTTGTATTACTTTATTGTAAGCCCACTTCTGTAGAGGTCTGAGCTGGATTTTCATTTTTTTAAACACATTCACAGATAAGAGGAATTTTCTGCTCCAAAATTTAGAAGGCCCTAACATCCAGAAAACACAAATCTCTTATGTTCCATGTGGTTGAATATGTGGTCCAAGGATCACTCATAAACCCTACAGGGAGCAAAAAATGTATTTGTATCTCACTTACAAAACTCAGACAAGAAGCCTTAACGTTTCTACCATGTTTTGGTGATGATGGAAAGTCCACACTTTATGCCAGGCCCTGTGTAAGTGCATGTAACTTTCAGGGACATCAAAAGTAAGTCCTCCCTCTTATACTAAGTCTGAATTTAGCTCATAACATTTGTTAAATGGCTCAGAAAGAACACTAATTTATCTTAAAAGAGCAAAGTATTCTTATACAAATAAGGAAAGGTAATAGAGATTGAAAAGAGATGTGCAGAACCAAGTTTCTGGGCAAAAAGCACTCCTGGTCACAACCTGCCTAGCTCCAGGTCTCGACAGCTGGTTTCAGACATATTTACTTAACGTTTGTGTAGCAAGTAAGGTAAAAAATATGTCATCTTAGTTCTCAGGCATCATCGAGATTCCGAACTCCAATGATAAATAATGTACAAAGGTGCAAAATTACAATTCTGTTTGTCCTGGGCCCCCTGTCAGGGACATGTGAGGGAGGAGGGGCACGGTACTGCTGCAGAGCTGCCAGCTGCACCGGCAGGAGCACCCAGGTGGGTCACTTGGCCACACACCCCCCATGCCACTGGCCAGCCCCAGTCCCAGCTCACTGAGCTGCTTTTCACGGGAGGCATCTCGTGTTCTGGCACCTCACACAGAGAGAGCCTATTTTCTGGGACGTTGTTACCTCCCTGCTATTTTACACTTCCTTCCCAAAAAGTTTCAAAGTCTATTTTTTAACACATATTTATTAAAACTTTCTCGCACTATTCAAAAGAGTATTTGAATGGCTGCTCAAAACCCCACTGCCTAATGACTGCCAACTTGCTGAAGAATGGAGGCAAGGGAGGCTTTGCTTTGGGCGGGGGGAGAGAAAATAGAGAGAAATCGGCCCAGCTTCAAAGGGCGCATTTCCATAATTGCCCTGTAACTTTGGCAAAATAAATCTGAAGGGCTGAGAAAAGCACAATCTCTCAGATGAGTGCACTACAAAAGCCCCAGAGATCCCCAGTCCCACTTGTTACTATTCTAATTCAGTGAGAGAATTCAGTCCCTAACCTCAGCAACAAAAGCCATGAAATCACCGTCCTCCCATTCCGATAGCCCATTCCCAAAGAATAAGACCTTATCCAGCCTTTGTCTTCATCCTGCCCATAGACACTTGGTACAAGTTAGGATAGCATTAGGTGGAAGAACAACGGATAGACGTTTTTCACACTGACGATTTAAACCCTTGGTCTCCGGTTCTGGGTTGCAAATGTGTGCACTCCTACGTAGCAGGGGGAGATGGGGTCTCTTTCTGACTTGCTTTGTTATCACAAGCCTTTTTTGTAGTTTATATGTAGTTGGATTTCCATACAATCTGTCTGTCTAAACTTCCCAAATGATTCATGCACATTAGAGTCATACACTGGCTGTTTTTTGGAGAGTTGAAAATACCCTCCACAATTGCTCCTAGATTTTAATGTTAGTCCTCTCTATTACACAAGCTATTAAAAAGAAAAAAAAAAAAACCTTAATTATAAAAGTAATTCTAAATAAAAATTTAATAAGAAGGTGTCTAAAATGGCTTTGCTGGCATGCTTGCAGTCCCAACTTTGCAATTCCTTGATGAAAAAATGACTGGTGAATGTGAATAGTAGGTCTTTTACTGCAAAGACCCAATCTCCCATCATTTGGCCCCTCTCTGACTTTTTTATTTTCTCAATAAGACGAGCTTTTGTGGTGATGTTCAGTATGGACAATCAGGACAGCCTTATAAAGGGATTGAGAAGGGCATACAAAGGGCTGCGGCAGCATCAAAGCGAGCCCGGCAGCACAATAGAGATGACATTTTTACATCCCAGGGCTGGGGCGGGCAGGGACTGAATACTGTGTCCACAGCAGTGTCAGTAAACAATGAGCAAAGTGGGAAAGGGGTGAAAACACAAGTCAAAATCTTTTTATTGAAGCCCCTACACATTCATTGGGCATTTTCAGCCCTGCATTTGAAAGCTCTTCCATTTACTTACACTTCGGATTCCCCTATTTAACTAACTGACTGATGATGGCTCCATTTTGATATCTGAAGAAAAGAATGGGAATTCTTCCTGAAGTGAATATATTAATTCATGAGATTTAATTGCGTTTTATTGGCAGTGAAGAAAATATTAGCTGCACGGTGCTGTTCTTAAAGGAACACTGCCATTTTTAACACCACATTTAAGTCCCATTTCTAAGAAGGCCCAGCCTTACCTGAGGTACTAGTCCTGCCTGTAGTTCTTGGAAGCAATGTTTTTCTTTCAGATTACCAGTTCCCTGCATTTAGATTTGGTTGCTTGTGGGTTTTGCATAACAAAACCAGGCCGGACTCCTGTTTAGCTGGTTTCTCATTCCATTTCTTGTACCCAAGCCCAAGGTCTTGGTGTGGTTCAAAGTACTGGCATGAAAAGTTTAAAACCAGAGGATTTAACCCCGGTCAGGTAATCTCAACAACTACACCAGGTGCAGAAGGGCAGGAATGACCACCGCAATTTTCTTTTCATTTTTTCCTCCCTGCAATTGCACAGAAATGTTTGTTAATATAAGGGTATGATTTAGCACACCAGAGGAAATCTGTCTATCAAGCAAACATTTCTGGCATTGTCTTCTGTAGCAATCACTTGCAAAAGTCTCCATCTGGGAAGACCGGCACTGGTGCTGCTGTTCAATAACCATCTCAAGTGTCCTTTTTCATTAAATTATTTTGGAATGGGGCTGGTCTAATCTCCCAGTGAAGTTTTATCTTTCTTGGAAGCAAGTTAGACTGTAACAGAGAAAATCAATGTTTTACTCCTTGTATCTAATTTCACATTACATCTATGTTTTTAGGCACTTAAATTTTACTGCTAAGGTATCTTGAGTATTGCAAAGTCCAATGTGAATTATACTAATGATCGCTGAGAAATCCAATAGAGTGAATCATATATTTGAGAGAGAGATATTTTCTTTTCATTGTTTTTCTTGAAAATAAGTATAACACTAATGTATTAAAACCTCAGGTTTATGCATACCCAGTAAGTAATTTTATTCTAGCCTGGCTAGCTGGCCTACTGACATGCATTTTCACCACTGCTAAAAATAATGAGGAATCCGAGTGACACACATTTATGGCTAGGAGTGCCATCAGATCCCTTGACCTAATTGAGCATGCCTACACACCTTAGAGTGTTTTGCATAACCAACTTAGACAGCAGGAACATTTCCAACCAGATTGATTGACATATTTTATTTCTAACTTAAGCTTAATCAGGACCAAGAATGATTCATTTATACCTTTCAAACTTTAGGAATTGACATGGGAGACAACCAAGCTGCAGACTCCAATGTAAGCAATCATGCAAAGGAAAAAATATAGATTAATATAGTTTATTAGTCTACTTGGCTGCTGCAGTTGATGTAATAAAATTAATTAATTAGCTGGTAGGGGAGTTACTTTATTTTATAAAATAAATGTCAAACTAGATTTTTTGCAGGAAAGGTTTGTCCCAAACCCCTCCTCCACTAAGGATTTATCTGAAGTCATGTGCAGAATCTAGAGCTATCGTAAGGTGCAGTTTGATTTTTTTCAGAAAGCAGCTGGACGAGAGCTCATCTCCCGGCAATAACCACATTGACCCTCAAATTGAAAGAGTTTCCGGCTTTTAAGGTGTAAAGTACCTTCAAATAAATATCAGCAGTTTCCACGTGCCATGCCTGAAACAGGAACAAAGCCTAATAGAATAGACTGTAATAAAAGCGCTATTTCCAGCATGTGTGTATGTGGCTGTTCTACGCTCCAAATGTCCTTTAGCACTTTCTAACCATATTCTCTAGTGTGTCAGCAAAGACTCCATCAGAGTATTTAACATTGCTGGGAGCAAAGGAATGAAGTGGAGTCACTGTTGATTATTACTCATTAGCCACAAGGACATCCACTTAACATGTGAATAAATGAATGATACCATGTCCTAATGGAAATGGCCTCAGTGTACCTTTAAGCAAAATGTTGTTTAATATCTTCCATTTGCTGAATAGTAAAGAGGCCTGTTGGACATGCACAGCTAGCAAGTGGCCATTGTTGCTTTGTTCCAATTTCAGCATTTAATAAAAAAAGATGTCTTGACTGCAGCAAAGCTGGGCCTCAAAACACTGGGTGACAGCACAGGCTTGTCCTCCTTTGGCAAATTCAGAATTCCACTGGCATCCTAAAGGGTTAATGCCCATAAAGCAAATGAAGCCTTAGAAGGTACATGTTCTTCATTATTCTGCTTTACATTCAAACATATAAAACAAAGAACATCTGATATCTTTATTAGTTTTCTTAGATAAAACACAAGCAAGCTATAAGCCTTAATTTTCTTATTACCATTTGTTAACAAGGAAGATAACACTCTCAAAAGTACTTGATTAGGGCTCCCTTTGATTTGTATCTTGTTATGATTACCAGGGCATATATTTTTGTATTATTACTTTAGTACACTGATAGTTCTGATCAGAGTGATAAAAATAGGTATTTTAAAAGTGTAAATATTAACCATACAAGTAAACCACACAATCTGAACAGCATCTTGAACATTGCCATGCCGAAGTACACACTGGGAAACTAGTAATAGCTGAGATATACATTCCTATCTGGAAAGGTGAAGTACGAGCTGGAGGAACCCTTCCGCTCCCAAACCCTTTCAGCAGCAACTTACATAGTTCACAAGTTTGTTTTTTAAATACAGGACAACTATTGAGGATACAGTATTGAAGATATTTGCTATATTGCACCTCTAAATGCGATACCACATATATCTGTTCTTATGGGAATAAACCAGTTTTAACTAAGGAAAACAACGGCAAGCACATCAGCCAACGTGAAAGATTTGGGAAGGTATTTTAATGCGTGGTCTGATGCCTGATTGTGAATATTGTGCTGGGTCTTTTCCTTACTCTTGTGGCTTTGCCTGCATAACAGCTCGCTGCGCTGGAGGCGGCTCGCTGCTGTTTCCCAGCTCACAGGGCTTTCTCCTGTCTCATCCCGGGCCCTGATGGGCACTTTGGCTGCGGTGAATGGGAAGCCTGACACGGCCCGCTACGCCCGGCCGGCCGCTCCCACCAGAACTGGGTATGACAAGTTGGAAGTCTCTTTCTCCTGCCTCCTGCCTCCTCCTCCTCGCCGATGCTTCCTCTGGCCGGCCCCGCACAGACAGGGAGCGAGCGGGAGATGATTACATCAATCAGTGTCAGGTCTGGGAGCTGTGATTTATGAATATGCATAATGAGCTCTCACCTTTGAGAAGGACTAGCTAGGGAGATAATTGATTAGACAGGAAAAGAGCAGCCAACAGAGAGGGAGAAGGGAGAGGGAGGCCTCTCTGTGCCGTCTCAGGCAGGCCTGGCTGGAGCTCCAGCAAGGCTGTCAAACTGAGAGAGGGATTTCTGAAAAAAAAAAAAAAAAAATACGCATAGGATTTTTAATGTTTTGTTGAAACACGCATAACAAAATGCTTCCTCGCAAAATTAATGGGAATTTTCTCCACATTAGGGAAGCCAGGAAGGCACAAAGGCTGCTTTCCTCCGCTGGGAAATCAAGTTCTCACTTTCAGAAGCCAAAAGGGCAGCTTTCCCATGGCTTCCACACCACTGCTGCAGGAGCATCCCCATGGTCAGAATGAAGGGAGAGGGCTCTGCGGGCACGGGGAGCTGAGGGCCTCTGTGCAAAGGCAAAGGAGCCTTTAATGGAGGTAGAAAGCTGGGGATGCAATTGTTTTCCCATCATGGTTGCATTATTTTCTTCCATCCCCTTTAAGCATCTGTCTGGCCAGTGTGTGAAAGTTTCTATGGAAAACCCACCAGGATGCCCAGAGGAAGGGGATGTGGAAATTTGCTTCTAGCTTTCTCTCCCCCCACCCCTCCCATTTTAGATGCCATTAATCTTTTTTTTTTTTTTTCCCTCAGCAAGAATTGGCTAGGAGAAAGAGGGATACAAAGTGCAGAGAGACTGGATAAAATTTACATGAGAAATGATCTGTTTTCTAACCCCCCACCCACAGAGATTCCCCCATTTCAGGAGCCTGTTGGAGCGAAAGAGTGGGAACAGTTCCTGGCGGAAAGACAGAGAGCGGCATGGGGCTGCAAAGAGGCAAATGCTGTTGCTGTGGCCAGAAAGGACATATGGGGAAAAGGAAGCAGACGCAGGGGGGAAAAAGCAGAGATCACAACACTGCTGCAAACTCTGCAGGTCCCTTCCCCGGCCTCCTCTGCTCCCAGACATTGCTAACAGCAGCCAGCAAGGGAGACGGGTCTCCCCATCGTAACGCTGGTCAGGAAGGATATTAATTGTGCAACATTAAAACACTATATAAAACGAGTGTATACACACACACACATAGTGTAAACATTTATATAAATCTTATCACTTACAAATGCCTAGGATTTAAAATGTAGTTTATCGGCCTAGTGCAACCCAATCTTATAAATAATACATTCCTATCACTATGACCTCAAAATGTCAATACCGCGCAGCCCTGCGCATTTGCATATCTTGTACTGTCTAAAGTTGAAGCATGTCAGCTATGTGCTTCTGTTTGTACTTTAACTTCATTTTAACTCTTGCTTCTTAGCTCTGAGCACCCTCCCCCTCTGTGGGGTCTGACACCAAAGTGAGAAAAGCACCAGCTATTTAATCAGCACCACTATAATTATGCGGTTTCCAGGACTATAAGGAGAGGACAGGTAGGGGACACATCTCCCCGGCAGAGAAGGAAAAGCCTGGGAACAAAAGCAGGAGGGAACCGGCCCACAAGCTCTACCTGACAGTGCTGCCCCGTCAGCCGGGAGGATGAGCACGGCCATCCGCAGGGATGGGGCTGTTGGGAAAGGGAAGGGAAGAGGGAGCAGCCCCCGCCCTCCTGCCAACACTCCCTTTGGGATGGTTTCCGAGCGAGAAGGAACCTTTTACGGATTGGGCCGATTTCCAGCACCTTGCCGGGGAAGCAAAGCTACAAGTTTTGAAGGCGGCGGCTCCTGGGGCGAGGCGTGCGGAGGCGCAGCCGGCACCTCCCAGGACCGGGAGAGGGCGGACCGGCCCAGGGGACGGCGGAGCGCACAGCCCGCACGTCCGAAGCGGAGCGGAGCTCCCCGCCGCTTCTCGCTGCTCGGTGCCCCCGTCCCGGCCGGTACCTCCGGCCCGAATGCCAACCCCCGGGAGCGGGGAGATGGCCCGGCCCCG
>VZTN01037569.1:15661-65661 GCA_013400515.1 Erpornis zantholeuca | reverse complement strand
TGACCCAGTGTGGCACTGGGGGTGTTCCACCTTCCCTGGGTGGGACATCGGGGCCAGCCTTGAGCCCCAGGAACTGCAGGGCTGGGGTGACCCCTAACCCTGAGTGCATCAGAGGGTGGGTGAGGGTCACCCTGCAGAGCTGGGGACAGGAATCAACCCATGGGATTGGTGTCTGCATGGGGGGCTGGGTCACTCCCATGAGTTTGGGGACTGCACTGGGAACAGGGTCACTCAGAGGGCCAAGTACAGCACTAGGGTTAGAGTCACACCAGGAGTCTGGAGATGGAGTCACCCCATGGGGCTGGGGATGGCACTGGGGATGGAATCACACCATGGGTCAGGGGACAGCCCTGAGGACAGGGTCACCCCACAGAGGTCTCAGCAGGTCTGTGGCCATGCCCAGCCCGTGATGACCCCAGCACTGCCAATCAATCCCCATACAGAGAGAGTTGCTCTCCACAATCCTCTGCTTCCACCTGGTACCACCCAAGGTGTTTAAGTACTGGCCCAGCCCAGTCCCTCAGTGTTGCTGGTGGCTGCCCTGTGTCCTTTAAGCTGGGCTGAGTTGAGGGTGGTGTAGGGCCCTGCCCTGGTGATGCTCAAAGGCTCTGGTGCCTCTCTCAGTGGAGCAGCCTGTCCTGACACATTGGTGCTGTGCTCAGCAGCCCCTGCCCCAGGGTCATGGTGGGGGGAGAGCCCGTGGTCACTCAGGGACAGGGCAGGTGCCAGCCACAGCCTCTGCAGTACCAGCAAGCACACTCAGCTCCTTACTGATCAGGGCTAATGCTGACTCCCTGGTGGTACTGAGGAGCACCAACCTGTAAGTGATCAACCCTTTAATGAGACACCGTGACCCAGGGCACCTGCTGTGGGCAGCAGTCTGACAGAGAGAGGGGCTGGTGGTGGACAGCCCTACAGCAGGCATCTGTGGAGCACTGCTCGGACTCTCCTTGTGTGGCTGGTAAGTACAAGTTGCCCCAGCACGGCCAACCAGGTTCTAGGCTGGTGGGGCAGCACTATCCTGGAATGCAGAAAATTTAGTTGTGCCCCTCTGTAACACCTCTGGGAATATGTCCTGTCTCTTGCCTCTGCTGTTGAGTCTCAGCTTTTCCCTTTCCATGCTCAGTGCCAAGTGTCTCCTCAGTCTTGTTCGCATGGGGGTTTTGTTGAATGGATATTGGCAAGTTTGGCTGATGCAGACACATTGGAAGGGATTACACAAATTTTTTCACCTAACAGAGAGTTCAGATGAAAGAATTTCATGCTCAAGCTTTCTCTCAAGGTTAAGGAAATTCAAATAGTGATGGATCTCGTGATGACAAGAGGACATGGGAATTAGGAGGCTCTAGGTTCTCTGTTTGAAGGTTTGCATTGAATAGTAAAGGCTAATACAGTATGCCCTTGGATACATGGTCCTCTTGTCTCTAACAAGGTGTTTGAGCAACAGAGCTAGTTACTTCCTGAGCTGAAGGAGGAAAAGGCAGGGAACTGCAGGTGAGCCATGGAGATCAAAATCACAGGCACCAGCAGCTCCACTCAAGTGCTCAGGAGTGAGCCTGGAGACAGCAAGTGGCAGAAATGTTGATGTGAAGATATCTGTGCAATTCCAGGCTGTCTGGGAGCAGTACAGGCTTTTCAGTGAAAAATCATGGTGAGTAAATCCCCAACTCTCCAAAGCAAGGTGAAGTCCATAATTACTGAATAAATATAGCCTTGAGTAAGTACTAGTGTGAAACAGAGGGAAATGTGAAGAAAATATGTTTTGAAGAAAAATTAGCATTTTTTAAAATTTCCATCATACGAAATAATTCTAAAATTCTGACAATATGTATGATGCTTTCTATAAAATCCCATTTTAATCAGTGATGACAGTTTGACATTTTTCCAGCTGCTTAGAAGCAATAGACAGTCAAGTATCTCAGTAGGACATGGGTTGGCATGCTGGGATGTATGTAAGCTTTAACTTTCCTCCTACTCACCAACTTACGATAGTATTCGAAGAACGGGGGTAAAAAAGCTTTCTGCAGGTTTCACACCAGCTTATGCCATCTGTGCTTTTAGCTTTGTCTTGCAAAAGTAAAATCTTTGCTTTGAAAGTGCATCCAGATGCTGTCAGCTAATATTATCATTCTCAGTAGCAAGCGAGGATTTTATTTATAAAATGTCCTGGCCTTTGCTGAACAATAAATGGCTCTGCACATTTGAGGAACATATAAATAGCAATTAAAACACAGTTTAGAGTAATGCTTAGGCTCTTAAAGAAAGCTACATCAATTTAAAGGAAAGGATAATGTGCTGGTCTGGACATCAATCAAAAGGAGGGGAAAAAATGTTGTCTAAAGCAGCATTTAAATGATGGGATAAAGCACCTCGGTGAACAGCTCCAAAACATGGTGTCTGACAGAGAAAAGGTGCCTGGGTGAAGAACACCGTGCTTGATGAGACCACCCTTTCCAGATGTGCCCGCTCCAGAGTATTGTGTAATAAACATTCCTTATAGCCTGTTCCCTTTGGAAAGAGGTCTCATTAGGCAAGGGAACATAGTCTAGGGTCAAAGAGGATGATTTCTCACCTATTTAGCATCTCCTATTGCATCCTACCCAGATGTCTTATCCTAATCTATCTCAGTCTACCTTAGATCTGTCCATAGTGATCACCACAGTGGTCACTCACCACAATTTGCTCACCAGCTCCTCTTCCTTACTGTATTTATGTTCTCTATGCTCTTCTGAAGTAGGAAAACTGAAAATCCTTTTTAATGAATGGAAATCTGGTGTAAAATGTGCTCATTGTCACACTGCCCCCCTGTTCACTGCTGTGAACTATTGTGTAGTGTGCTGGGTTATTTCTGTAGCATTCTGCCCAATCCCTCTGCCTTACTGTTCCTGTCATCTCTTGTTGCTTGTTGTTTCTTCCCTTCTGTTTCTCAGTGGAGTGAACACCAATCTACTCTCCAGTGCAGAGGTTTCTTGTTTAGATTGCAATTTCTGTGGAGCAAGACACCAAGTTTTAGCTCCCAGGCCTCTGTTTACAAACACAGCAGCTTGTTAACTGTATAAACAATGAGAATAAATTAGATTCAAATTATCAGTATGGTAGTAGCACAAGGATAGGCAAGTAAAATCAATGCTATGGACCTAACCTGCATGTGTAGTTACTGCAATTATGCCTAAAAACAATCATTTTGTGGATTGGTAGGGACATTTATCTTGACATGCACTTGCACAACTACTTAATGTTCATTTAGTTTTAGGCACAAATGCCCCATAAATCTCTATGGCACTGGGGATGCTGAAACTGGGCTCAATCAGAAGCAGTTGGTTTATTTTTAGTTACAAAAATGTGTTGCTGGATTGTTTGTGGAATTCATAAGTGCTGTCTGAAGAGTTTTAAAAACTCACTTCTCCACATCTGAGGATGTATCTTTCAGCTTCAGATGGGGGATTGGGTGTAATATTGCTGATACTATACTGCTATGAAGAGTGGGCATTAAGTTGAGGAAACAGCTATAAGTGCAAAATAAGTGCAAAATTTGCACCTGCAGATAAAAAGACTTTGAGAAATCAGGAGTATGTTTTTGTCTTTGTTTATTCCTGCACTTAATGTATTTTTAAAATTAGTTTCAAGTAGGAGAATGCATGAAAAAACGAAGACATTTAGATCAAGGAGTTAAAGATCTAATCAGAATGTTGATGACTTATTTACAAATGTTTTCTCAGACATGTTGCTTTTCTTTAATTTCTGCAGGATATCCCTTTCCTTCAAAGTCTCCAGAAATTACAAGGCAGGCTGCTTTTTTTGGGGATATTTGTTAGGAGGCTGACAAGATGAATTAGTCAAATAATTGCTGCTAAAGTCATACAGAGTCTGCTATTTAAGCTGTTTAGTCAGGCACACTCATTGTGTCTCAAATAATGTATAATTTTTGATACATTTCCATCTCTACAAAGCTTATCTTACCTTTCCTAATATCTAGCAATGTTGTGTGCAGTGTAAAACATTACTTGGTTTTATGCTGAAAAATCTCTCTCTTTCCTCCCTTCAGATTACAGATCCTTGAGGCAAAAATGTTCAAATACTTTATTTAAAAATATTAATTCTGGTGATAATTATCAAAGATTTCATTTCTTTGACTTCAGAGGAAGCATTATCTATGTCCCTAGCTTGTAAATACACTTATTAATGAAAGTCTGTTTGAGTGAACTCTGACAGAAACTTTGGTGCACGTCTCTGTGAGTTTTTCCAGGGAGGCTGCAGCAGTTCTAGTACTCAGAGAATCCCCAGGGCTCTGAAGATGATTAATGATAACAAAGCTTTCCCTATTGTGTTAGCAGATAGGAAGGAAGGAAGAGTACTCTAAAAAGAGAGTGCACAGAATTTCTGAGCATTGAAGTTCAGGAGTGGAGTTTAACCCTTGAAATCAGCCACAGGATATCTTCCAGTTATGTGAGGAAGATGAAATCTGCTTTCCTCAACTTTACAAAATCTGCCTGTGCACTACCAGATTTCTACACCAAGTATGTGCAGAGGGAAACCAGAGCACTGAGATGTAGCAATGCTTTCAGATGAGTTGGGCTGCTTGCAATGCATCAAACAGGCATACCCACAATCCACTTAGGTTTAGCTTTTTGAAATGTGTTAGAGATTTCTGCTAATGGGTTTTCCCTGTGGGCAGCATTACCAACCTGATTATACAGGTTTTAAGAAACTCTCTTAGGAAGATTCTTTTTCATCATAAGTTTTGACATTGACCTACTAAACTAGGTAATTTAGCATTTTATTTTGTAAGAATGAAAAAGAAAATTGAATATTTCATGACAAGAGAGGGATTACAGTAACACTTCTTTATAGGAAACCTATCATGTCCAGGGGCCAGATCATGCTTCTGAGATCTGAGCATCTACATGGAGATCCCAACGCTTGCTTTCAGAAGAGCAGCAGGAGTCCTTTGGTTGTGATACACACCCCAATTACTTGCTGTGGAAGCTTCTACTGTATGTACTTCTGAATTTATCTTGAGGATAGAAGCAAGAGGCAAGTAAAATACACTTTCCTACTAGAAAATGTCAATGGAAAGGTGATACATTTTCAAACCATATTAGTTTTTGTAGGGATCTTCTATTTCAAGAGAGACAGGGAGATCCTGGCAAGGATGGCTCTGGTTGAGCCACCTGGAGCCTCTGAAAAGATCTGACTTCCAAAAATCTCAAGGTTTCCCCAGGACTAGGTGCAGCACAGAACAAAGGTGGTGAGGAAACTTTTGACTTCTCCCAATGTGACACATTACAAGAGAATCTTTGTGAAGAAATTTTGGTGGAGATTGCATCACAAAAAACCCAGTCCTAAAGTCAACTGTTAGGATGTGGTAATTTAGCCCTAGTGACTTAATTGCTATATTCCTTTAGTAGCAATTGTTCTTTTCTATTAAGGGATATCAAACACAGCCTGATTAATTGTTGGCTGAAAACCAGGAGTGCTTAGTTTCACTAAGACATGCTACTCGATGCACTGAAGCTGGAATGCCATTAAAAAACATACACAGAATTTTTCAACTGGTTTTACAGCAGGTAAATTTTATCAAGATATTTACCTTTAAAAAGAATTGAAATGCTGTCATAATTGGCCAGCTCTTCTGCTGATGTGCTGTGGTTTAAAATAGTACATTTGCCTACTCCAATCCCCATAATATTACATATCTAGTCACAATTCTTCTCAGTCTGTGCAAAACTGTGTTTTACAAAATTGTTGTCTAGTATATCCTTTGAGCTTTAGAGTTAAATATTCAAACTTGTTCTTGTGAGGATTTCATTTGGTACTCACTGTTTTACTACTTTTACTAATTTGTTAGTAATTTGCTACTATTTTTATGTATGGAGTTTAAAAGCACATAACTCTCCAAATGATCCCAGAGAAAAGTAATGGCTTGTTGGGATTGTGATATTTGATAGTTTCCTTCCTCTCAGTGCCTTCATCTTTGTGTTCTCCTTTCCCTACTTGACTTTTCACTCTGGAGTGTCCAGAGTTGGAGGATGTCCAAGCACAGCAAAGCAGTGTGAGGCTCTGCAGTGATTAGATGGTCAGCTGGGGAAGCGGGAAAGCATCTTCAAGAATGTCCAGAAAATTAAAAAATAATGTGGTGTTCACTTTGAGAGTGTATCTTAATGTGTGACTGTGTAATTGATGCAAGTATGGAAAATATAATGTATATGGCAGCGGTGTAACATCTTGCTCTTCAGTAATTTTCTAAAAACAGCCTGGAAAAAGAGTACTTGGCATTTCTGTGATGCCTGTTAGAATGTCTCAGAGCACTTCTGTGAGTTTAGTCTCAGAGTAGGATTCAAGCAGGAGAAGTTTTTTGTTCTACACTTGGGGTTTTCGTTAGCGCCGGTTGGCAGAGCTGCTGCTGATAACTGAATCCCACATGTGGCCAGGTCCTCGGGTTTGCATCATTCTCCGCCTCAAACATAGGGTTAAGATTTCTTCCTGTGCTCTGACCCCGTTATGGTAGGTAAACAGGCCAGAGCAGCATAAAAGGGCTGGAAGCCCCGTTTCTGGCTGGGGCGGAATTCCCTCGGCACAGGCCCCGCAGAAGAGGCAATGAGGCACCGCACAGACTCTCCCCCAGATGTCTGCTACCTTTGGTATGCAAATAGTGGGGACCCTGATAGGCGGCCAGCACGGAGCCTTTCAAGTTCTCCTTTAGTTCCTGCTGTGTGTCTTTCCCCTCTTACTGCAGAGAGAAGAACACTCTGGTTTTGTTATGTTTGAATTACACTATCTTTTATATTAGAACAGATCAAAAAAGAGCCAACACCCAAACCATTTTCAGTTTGCATAGCGATATAAGCGACTGTTTCATAATTAAAATATTTAATTAAAACCTACATACGTCCTCGACAAAAGAAAAATTGTTCTGTAGCATTGCTGCTAGTCTGAAGTTTATAGAAGACAACATTCAGATATTTCTCAGTCACTTATTATATAAAAGCAGTTCCAATCCCACCTTTAAAATAACCCACAAAATTCTTCATATAAATAAATATTCCACTGGCATAATTTATAAATTGCTTTGGTTAAAAATGTTAAATTGCCAAGAAGTCTGACTGCAACTGGTCTGGTTCTTCTGTTTTATATACATTTAAAAAAAAATTTTAAAAAAAAGAGAATGTTGAAACAGCTGAGGTTGGTTTGGTTGAGGGTTAATGTTTGGGTAAGAAGCCTCCAAGGAAAATTGAAGTGCTGAATGAACACTGCTCTATGGTAATTAGTGAGTGGTATTTTTCCCTTGGAGTCAGTTGCTGAATCAATGTAATAGCTAGTGATGGCAACGAGGAGGGACACTGGATGGAGGAGATGATAAATTTCTCAGTGACATGTGTTGAGATTGTGACCATTTCACTAAAGAAATGTATGTGCTTCTAGCAGAAGAAAGCATGCATGTTTTGTTGCATTGGCTAGAGTTTGATTGGTTTAAGTTAGTTACTTTTTTTTTTCCTGGGTTTTTTTGTTTCTTTTTATTTTAATACCCTCAACTCATTTATGGGTATTGTGGTGCCATATAAAATGGTTGCTGTCTTCCATGTTTGAGATACCTGAATTCAGAGGTTGTTAAAATGTTCCCTGTTTATACAGTCCTGTCTGTAAAGTCTGCAGAGCACTTTAGGATCTCTGAAAAAATATTGGTCATTGTAATGAACTTTGAAAGTACTCTTCTGCACAGAAATAGAATACTTTTCTTCAGAGATACATGAAATGCCGATGGATAGATATCTCCTAAAAGTGTGAATGTTAGGAGGTAAAAAGGTAAGACTTTGTTTTATTCAGTTCTGTAGCTTCTACTACAAGTGGAACTATATGGTCTCAGACCTGTTAAAGTAAAGACTTAATGTATCAATCAGTGAAAGGACTGTGAACACATTTCTCTGTCCCTCCCGGAACTGTCAATCAACTTAAAGCTGGACATTTTTTGCACAGAAGAGTTTAGTTTTTGAGAGGGAGGAGAAAGCTTTCCCACTAAATAGAAATCTTAACAAAATTTAATTGAAAACATTGGGATTTTTTTCTGAAAATCCAAACATCCAATCATAATACTTAATGAAATACAAGTGTGTGAATGAATGTGGGAAATGCACTAAAACCACAAGTGTCTTCTCCTGACCCTTCCTTTTCCAGACCTTACATCATGGATAGTTCTTAGCAGGGAAGATGCAGGCCAGCCCAGAGTGGCAGCTTGAAGGCTGCTTCTGTGGCCTTGTACTGAAGTCAGCCAGCTCCTGCAGCCCCTGGGATATGTCTGAGCTGGGATCATGGACCTGTGTGAGTCCTCTTGGAGGACCATGGACCTGTGAGACTGCTCACTTGGCCCGAACTAGAAAGACCTTGATGTTGTGTGGTGATGTTTTCGAATGCAACCTCTACTTTAGCAAAATAGCAGGTATTTGCCCTTAAAGGAAGAGCAATTATTTTTAATGGGATTACCTAATTTAAGAATATATAGCATATGTGGGTTTTGAGGGGTGTCAGGCTTTGATTTTAATAGACAAAGTGAGCCCACTGAGCGAACTCTTGGTCCTCTGGACCAGAGCACAGAAGACCTGTGGATATCAGTGAGATCAGGTTTTCTCCAGAAGGTTTTCTGGCTGTGAGTGGCTGTGATAGCTTCTCACCACCTTCAGGGTTATGCCTTTATTGCTATTCCTTTGGACACTGTATTTACTTTTTTTTTGGAGGTAGGTCGAGGGGTTTTTATGGTATAGGTAGGCATAGGTCTGGCAGTGTGCCCAAGCTGATGCTTCACATTTAGGTCCATTGGGAGTCAGTGGCTTTTAGGGAATATGTCACATTCTTAAAACTAGGCATGTGTGAAGCTGTGGGTTAGCTAAGGCTGTAGATCAGGTTTTGTATATTGTGGCTGTGGGCTGTTCTTTCCATCTATTAAAGTGATATCCTGTTTTCCCAAGAATATCATATTTAGGAGAAAGCTAGTCAAGAATTCTTCTAAGTAAAAGACCTTTTTTCTGTACTTCACATAATAGCAGTTCAGTCAGATAAAAATAGTACAGAAAACAAATTAAACTTACAAATGAGAGGATATTAGACTTTGGTCATCTTAAAAGTTGGTATTGGCCTTTTTTCTGAGAGCTTATTTTATTTGTTTGGGTTTTTTTCTTTTTATTGATCTTTTTCCCCCTCGATGTTGCCAAGGTTTCTCACTGTTTTGTTGTAGCTTTCTCATAAAACTCTCCACAATTCTTAAGGGAAACATTCTCATTAAGGTCACAGTGGTAAAAGAAATCTTTATGGCAAGGTTAGGAAGTATTTCTAATGATTTGGAGGTATTTTTCAGGGCAATTTATCCATACAGTGGTCATTTAAAACTAAAATAAAACTCAGAGTAATAAGACCCATTCTTTTCCACCAAACCATGTAGAGGCCTGGACTTCAACAGGGAATGACACATGAAACCATTGAACGTGGTGTAGAAGAACAGTAAAACCAAGTTTCCAGATGGAGAATAAAAGAGGTTTAAAGCCCTGTCTAAACAGTTTTGCTACTTTTAAATTTGCTGATAATTAATTTGATATAAATGTGCCGATATTTCTCATACCCAGGAGTGGAAAAATGCTTACCTGCATGGAAGAGTGACTGCCAAATAGGTTTGGTGCCCACCCTGCTCCCCCACACAGGCACAAAGTCTACATTTAGAGCAGGAAATTAAACAGTGCTGGAGAGCATTCCTGAGCACTGGCACATGGAAAGCCGTGCTGGGAAGTTCTCAGAAGGGTTCTTGAAGGGCTTTTGACCACTGCCAGCTGCCCTGTGCTGAAGCCCTCTGCCTGTGGCTGGGAGCTGGGGCAAGATGGGGTTTGCAGGCAGCAGTTTGCTCTGGTGCTGCTGGGATGTGAGCTCTGTGTCCATCCAACCTTGGTGCCCTGCAGTGTTCCCAGGCACGTTTAATTTGTTTTACTGGTAAGGCTACTAGATGTGCAAGTGCATTTGTGTGAGGTGGTTTGCTGTGTTTTGCATAAGAGTAAGCTCCCTCGCCTCACATGAACATGCAGCAATTAGCGTGGCGTTAATAATAGCCCTGCATGCTGCAGCTCATTATACAGTCATACTGCCGTGTAGGCCAGCCCCGTGTTGTACAGAAGTAGGGCATGTTTACTCTGCTGTTACTATATCGACACTACAGCTTGTACTACGCTGGGTTACAAATACCTGCTCTAACAAATCTAACTAGATGAGCATGCAGATGTGTGAGTGGCCTTAGCGGTAGTGACCTGTGAAGAGGACAGTAGAATATAAGTGATGACTACAAAATGGATTTACTGTCTAAGAGTCCAGAAAATCTGCAGGAATCCAGTATTTTGTAAGTTGGGGTGGGTTTTTTGAAGTATCCAAAACATATCTAAGTACATTATCTAAGGACAATTTTTTTTCTGTACAGATATTTATCTTTCAGCATTGATGACATACACTTATATTTTTTAGTAATTGATGCAGAGCCTGTGTGGGATCTGAAAGCTGGCTGGCAAGCTTTCAGTTCCCTGTGTTTTCACTGTCAATAAAGACTTTATTATCTGAATTTAGTTGCCAGTTCTGTTGAGAAGGCATGAAGTGGACTATCACTGGTTTTGCTCCTGCCAGCTCCATAGTTCTGCAGTACCAGCTCCCAGTGCAGGGGTGTGCAAGGGGAGTGCACTAGGGGAGCAATCACCAGGGTGATTTCTCCCTAAGAGATAGGCAGAACTGCAGAGGTGGAGTTGGTTGAGACCTCAGGTTTCTAATCCAAAGTCTGCCGGCAATAACAATAGAGTTCCCCTTTAGTTTGATAGAGTTTAGCTCAGGCATTGATGATACAACTCATCATCTTAGTCGCTGTGTCAATCTTGTGATGATGATGTTTCACCTTCCTCTCTCATCCTTTCAGAATGGCACTGGGTGAGCAGAGTGGTGTGTAGGAAGAATGGCACTTGTGTATAATGTGACACATCAAACCATAGCAGGAGAAGAATTCTTGCAAGTTCACCAGCTGCAGGTGCAATAGAAAATGTTTTAATTTTTATTTTTACCAGACTGAATGGAACACTGGCTAAAAAGCAGATAATCTTTGTGAGCACGTCAGGAAATTGGGGCTGCTTTCACTGACCTTCTGGTTAGCCTCTGCCATTGTCTGACATGCCGCTGAGCAGTGAATATAGTGACTGATGGCTCTGTGAAGCATCTCGGTGGCACAGCTCTTCCTCTGCTGCACGATGCTATTGTGCTGCTGATTGTCTGAAGCTACACTTGCTATTTAGGGTGGCAAAACAAACAATGGTTTGGTGGGTAATTGCCAAGTTCGCCTCCCTCAGACTGGATTCTGGCTTCTTTCTCAGTCTGGAGATCTCTAATACCAATGCCTCTCTTGGCAGTTAAAAAATTGCTTGGAATCTGGATTTAGAGCTACATCTGGAGGGAGAGGCTTTCTTGCAAAGGATTTATTGTTTGCCAATGCACATGCTAAGAAGCTGCTTCTAGAGCAGTTTCTTTAAAAAGCACACCTAAAAGTGACTCCTGGTGTGCTTTTTGGTTAAATAGTGGAGGACTCCCTGAGCGGGATATTCATTTGCCTTTACCTCAGAGGAGCAGGGAGCAGCTTTTCAGGCAGTGCATGCTGTGTGCCAGCTAAATGTGCCACAGCTGGGCCTGAAAACCATTGTTTGGTGACAAGCTGGAGGCTGGTTTAAAAAAAAAAAAGTGTGATCTTCCACTTAACTTCTTTAAGGAGAGTGGTTTGATCAAGCACCCTAGGAAGTAGCATAAAAACAGCTCTTCAGTGTCAACAGAGCACTTAGTTGGGGATGGGATAAGTTAAAGCCTTGTCTGAGACTATTAAATGAAAGACTAATTATAGTTGTGCTTTTGGTAGCTCATTGATTCCATTCTTTGGCTGTAATCTGTGAGAAGCATCACAGTCATTAAAACACATTGGTACCCTGCTAACAGTGAAGAACTGCACTCCAATAAAAATACAGCGTTGAAACAATAGAACAATATTTTACTAGTGGAGTGTCTCACAGGGATTTTAGTTGAATATGTTTGTTTTTCATTTGGAGCGCATTCACTGAAATTTGCAAATGCAAATTAGCAAATGGTTACAACAAACTAAGAACATCTATGTCGCATGCACTTAATCAAGGATTGCTGTGTGAGCAGAGCTTGTGCATGGGCATACATCAAAGCTGATATCTGCGTATGTTGTAATGTATTCCTCCACATGACCATATCCGATACATGGTACTTATTATTCTATTAGTACCCAAACCACAAACCCTTTCCAATACCCATCTGTGAAAATGCAAATAGCTGTATACTTTGTTTTATTAAGGATCAGCCATTAGGGGGTCGCTGGTTAAAAGTCTGAAGATCATTACAGGGATTTTTAAAAAATAAACAAACAGCTGTTGTCATATATCTTGAAGAGTTTCTGTTGTACCAATGCAATTTTTATCTGTGGTGATGATGTTGTCATGGGAACATATGCACGGGGGAATTAAGTGATGTCAGGAAAAGTGTAAATGATGCAAACAGTCCTCATTTGAAATGTTAATTACCACCCTTCCCACTACTCCAAAGAACAGTTCAATTTGATTTTATTTCAGATGCAGGGAAAAATACGACACTTTTGTCTAACAATAAGTAGCTTACATTGTTGTACCAAAGTGACTATGAGTCAGTGAGTTAATCTGCATTGGCAGCATTTGCACTGGGGACCATCTGCAGCCCTGCTTGTCTGAGCATCAGTAATATTCCTCTGTGAATATCTCATCTTGATGGTCAGAGGAGGCAGGCAGCCTCTTTAAAGAGTTCCATAAATGCTTATAATTGCTGCATTAAACTTCAGTTTATTATTTTCTCCAGGTGCAGGTATGCGGATGATATGAAACCCCACTGCATTTACATACAAATTGAAGATTTTTATTAATCAGCCCAGTAACAGGAATCAAACAGCAACACTCCATCAGGTCCTTAAATACATTTGGTGACATTTTTACCATGCATTAGCATGATAGGGCAAGCAGAATATAATGTACCAATGATTGCTTTTCCATTGAAAGCACAAACGGTTTCATTTTTCCTGTCATCTCAAATAAGTGTTAAAGAGGGTTTGGAGGCTATTGTGTATGTTCCGTATGCTAGGGACTTACAAACACTGATGGCCACATTAAATAACCATTAGTGGCTCGGCTTAGATCATTGCAACATCCCTCCTCTTCAGAATTTATTCTTTGATTTAAAGTGAAAGCAATCTGTGACTGCTTTCATAAAGTCCTTCGGCTCCCTCCATTTTTTTTTCCTCAAACAAAATGCATTACAACAGTAATTTTATGACTGTTAAGATAACTGCCGTTAACAAGCACTTAATTAAAATGTACAATAAATAGCAGGCTGCAGTCTTATCTCCTCTCATGAGCTCCCAGCAGCCTGAGACTCCAATGCACAGCCCTGCTGTTCCTCGGCTTGTTTGCAGATTAATTGCTTTTCTGTCTGGCAAAAGCTGCTTCTCCTTCAGCCAGATCGTAAATGACCAGATAGGGACTTTATCAATCAAGCTACTACTTTCTGTGATCGCTTCCATTCAACACCTTCTGAATTTCGCATTGAGAGGAACAGAAGTTATAGAGATAGGATTTAACATCTTAGTTTTTGTGTGCTTGGAATTTACGATAGTGCTGTCACCATTTGACACTGTTAATCTTTACATACAATACCCTTGGAGCAAGACTGGTTTCGTTCTTGAGCTGGAACCATCCCTTGTAGGAATTGTGAAGAATACATATGAAACACAACCGAGGTGCCCTCCATAGTGCAAGGTTGCATCTCTTCCATAATCTGTATGCACTTGCTGATGTGGCTCAGCATCACTTGGTAACCTTGGATTCTGACCAAGCTAGCAGTTTACAGTTGTATTAATTGAGAACTTGTTTTCTTGTCATTATTTATCATTTATATGGGGCAGTTGTCTGGAGACCTCAGCCATGGCTAAAGGTAGTTGCTAAATGTACCTTTGATGAAAACCATATTATGCTCAAAGGAGGTTTTGTAAAATCAGAAGTTACAGTTCTGCTGTTTAGACTTTGCCTATCAACAAAACCTTAGTGCATATAGATTTTGGGAAACACAGTTGTTTGCAAATGAATTGTGATTTCTGAATTTAGTAAGACGATCTAAACAAGTTAATCACTGTAGAAATGATTTTCTTTTTACCAAGTCTTTAACAGAACAACTCCTCCTACTTGCAGAATGCACAAGAGTTAAAAATGTAAATATGATACTAGAGTGCAAATGTACTGTAGGCCACTTTAGAAATACAATCCTTGAACTGCAGAAGGTATGTTGTTTTCTTCTTACCTGCTCAGAATATAAACAAATCTCTAATATAACAGGTTTGTCTCACATGCTGAGCAAAGAGAATGGCTTCCATTTGGAGTTCTAAACATGCCCTGTGTAGTAACTTTGAAAATACACTTTATTAACTTTAGGCTGGCTTCTGAATACACATGAAGCTGCAATGTTAAACATAATTTGCGTAGCTGCTTCCATGTCTTCAGTAAGGTCCGTTTTCTTAAATTAAATCAAAATGCTTACCCCCCACCCCCACACACTATCCTCTGAATACAGGGGCCCTGTGAACATGTTTTGTTACTGTTGTTTGGTTGTCTTTTGTTTTTCTCCTCCTGTCAGTTAGAGAGGCAAGGGACTTTCCTCATGGAAAAACTTATGCCTAGGAGAGCCAAAATGCAGGAGCTCCCTGACAGCAGCATGTAGATTTATGTTAGCAGCCTCTAAGGACATTTGGAGCATCTTTGCAGAGGGTGTTTCCCTGTCTGAACTCCTTTGAATGGTCTTCTCAGAGCTTCATTCTTAAAACACATCACCGGGAGTTAATTGTAAATGAATGAAAAGGAGAGTAGCCCTTAAGAGGCCACTGCAGCCACTCCCGTTGGCAGATGTGCTCTCAGACAGTCCCTGAGCAGATCCATCAAGGGACTGGAGGAGTGCTGGGGTCAGTGATACACATGTGTCAGTGGAAGAAGAAACCCCAAAGCCTCCCTCCTTGGGAGGGTTCTCAAGGCACAGGAATGGAGAAGCTGCTGATAAAGAGCATCTATAAAGCTGCTAAAGGAGAAAAAACACAACTGTTTGGAATCCTCCAAGCTATTTGTCATGGTCACTACAGTGCTACCTCTAAATGAACAAACAAACAAGCACAAAAGATAAAGACAAGAAATAATCACTGAGCATATCAGTGAGAAGAAAATGAAGCCCTGTGAAGATAGTAAAATTACATACATAGGTCAACTAATTTGCACTGTAATGCTTCTGCAGGTGAATAGCCCTGGTGTAAGATTGTATGCATGGACATTTGCAGCTCTGATGTGGTTATGACAGAGAAATGTTATTATTAAGGTGTTTGTGTGCACTGGCATCAGAACAGCATTTTTATCTCCTACCTGTAACAATTAAGTGAACAGACAGATTCACAGAACACTCCTTTGAAGGTGGGAGATGCAAAACAAACCACTGTGTTTGTGTCTTTTTATGTTTTTCTTTTTAAAATTTGACTTACTCTTAAACTAGGCCTTGCAGTTGCACTGCACTTTTGTTTTCTCATGGTATCTGTACATTTGAAATGCTGAGTTCTCACCAGTTTTCCCTCTGCTTTTATACATCAGTAAAGATTTTGCTTTCAGACACCTTATGTCTTGAAATCTCTGCTTAAAGTTCATCTGGTGCTTCTTTTTGTTGAGTTGGCATTTATGTCCTGTGCTAGTAGCAGGCTGAGCTTTCTTGAGGAGATCTTTTTCATTTCAGATTCTTTTCAGATAATTTTTCCAATGTTTGATACTCCCCCCTGCCCAGTGTTGTGTCATTTTCTGAGAGCTTTGTTGAAAAGTGAAATGGCTTGATATAGACTGGACTTTTTCAGATCATTTCTAATACACTTGGATAGTGGCTCAAAAAGCTGTTGAACAAGCCAGATTTCTGTGTGAGTTGCTGTGGGTTTCTTTGCAGGTAGGAGGGAAGAACATTAGGCACTAATGGGGCAGGCCTGCTTAAGAGAACAGCCATGGCTGATTAACCCAGATCATCTCACTCCGCTTGTTATAGCATATGTGTTTTAATTTTTTATTACTTAGGAATCTATTTTGAAATTATGCTGATTAAAAAGGTCATATTTCCATCAGTACCTACATTAATTCAATCTTGTAATATTTACTTCACTCACTCAGCTGGGTGGAGTGACTCTTTTATGGATGAGCAGATGTTATAGCTGAGCTGTCAATTTTTATATTACTTCATTAATTTATTCACAAGAAATATTTTAATCCCAAACACTCCACTGTGAACAAGTGGCAAGATTCCTGAGTTCTGCAGCACCCTGACAATTCAGTGATATCTTCTTCACATTTTGAAATGGAGACATTCTCAAATCTGACATAAGCAAATGTAGTATATGCACTGAATATTGCATTTTGACATTGCATTTGGTGTGATGGTCTTTGCTAGTTCAGCTGAGTGAAGCAGTCTTTAATTGTGCAAATGTCTGTAACTTCATATAAGTCAATTAAATAATTCAACAGGTGAGGTTTCCTTGTTCTCCTGTAATATTCTCAGTTTAGCCCTCATATTGATCTTTATTCTTTCTGTTTCTGTCATCAGTTAGCATGGTGCAGAGGTGCACAATCTTAAGGTGCAGAGATTTCTAGTTACACTAGTTTGTTTGATACAATCTCATGGATTTTTAAATAATTATTATTTATTAATATATTCCCAGTCTGTTGAAATATGTCATAACAATTATGGTAGGGAAAGCTGGTGGATAGGGCATTTGAGAAGAACTAATGAGAATTTTGTAAATTGAGGGAGGAAAAACAATTTCAGACTGTGGCATTAGCACATTGACAAAATACTTCTGCTCCATTGGGAAAATAGTATTGGGAAATACAGGGGTTTCTTTAGGTTTTTTAGTCAGCAATGAACATGTCTTTGTCTAATTAATACATGTTTTGAAGAAGATTTTCACAGTCAAAATAGCCGAAAGAACTATCAAAACCAGCTGTGCTTTCTCAAAAAAAAAAAAAAAAAAGAAATTGAGAGCTGACACCCTGGGTCAGAGCTGTGCTGTACATGGCCATGGCCAGCTCTGTGATGGGTTTTGCTGTAGAGCAGTGCACAAACATGTGATGTAGCACTGTTGGGAAACCTGGATGCACAGCACACTCGGGATGGTGATGACAGCTTTTGTAGCTCCACCAGGACAGGGCTGCACACTGCACAACCTCCAAGTGTGTGTTCAGAGCCCTACTCAGCACCACTGCTGGCATGCTGGAAAACCAAAACACCCTTCTTAAAGCAGCCAGTGTTGAGAACCTTATTTCCTTAAAAAGAAATCTGGAAGACTTCTCGGATTATATGCGTGTGCCTCTAACTCCAGAGGATATGACTGAGCTAAGAGACTCTGAGTAAATTAATAGTAGAGGGCTGTTCTTGTTCTCTTGGAATATCCTCATTTTAGCCCTTCTAATGATCTTGGTGTTCTTTCATCATCGCAGAACAGGTGCAAATCCTAAGGGAAAATAAACATACATTGATCCCTAGTTGGCTCAAATCGTGTAATTTGGGGTTGATGAACAACAAACAGTGAACTTGGGTAGATTGATACTAACTGAATTCTCATTAAGAACAGAAACTAGTAAGACTATTTAAATTCACTTAAATACTTATTGCATATTTTAACCGATTTTTATTTTAGATGACTTTATGGAGATGAGACTCAAACTGTGAAGGGACTATTTTAGTGACACAGTGCCATTCCAAAGTCTTCCCTAGCAGACTCCCTCTGACAGGAAGTCTGTTCTACAGAGGCTGGATCTAAGGAGATGTCCTATACAAAAAATGTTGTTTGTGTTTCTTCTGAGGTAAATTTAAGATTTTTTTTGTCAAAAACTTATCACTGATAGAAAAGTGTATTTTTCAGAGTTTATTTTTCAGTAAAACATTTAAACATGTTATTTATTGGGAGTGCTGAGTTAAGGTAAAAGTTGAATTTCATCTAGCAACCTAGTTTTCAGATATTTTCACATTTCGGTGATCATTAGTCTTAGTAATGAACCAACACCATTTCCTTTGAAATGAGCAGTGACGAACTTTGAAGTGAGCACCAAGTATATCTTTTCCTGATTTTGTGTGTGGGAGAATAGTCGTGGAATGCTAATTTATTGAAATTTTTTGTTGTTTCTTCAGTTCTTTGGGTGTTTTTTTTCCCTACTAGAAATCTCCACTTTAGTTTACATTTAGGCTGTATTTGAAATAATTATTGCAAGAATTTTTGCTCTTCTCCATGACTTATTCCTGTCCTCTGGCTGATCAGTTCATGATCAGCACTCACTTCTCCAAGAGGCCTAAAATAGGTAGGTGGCTTTGACATTCAGGGACGTCAAATTGAAAAGGTTGGAAGAGTGTTTTAACTTGCAGGAGAGCATTTAATGTCCATTTACGTTTTCAGGTTATTTAAACAATTGTTATTAAAGAGGGATAAGCACACATCTTACTTGTGCTGATCTTTTCGGAACAGACATGCAGCCAACCCAGATACTCAGACCTACAATTCAGGATTTGAGGGAAAGGTTCAAACTGTTATCTGAATTTTGCTGAGTCTTCCTGGTTTTAGGTTTGATTGCAATAGGATCTACAACCAGAGTTCCCAGTCTAGCAAATTTTCACAGGCACAGGTGCTGGGTGCAGACACAAGTGAAATTACAAACCCAAGTGAATTTTTGTCTGAGTAATCAAAGGGATTCACTCTCTTCCATCTCTGATGGTATTGTGGAGATGAGTGGGCTCCTCCATTCACAAGAGAGCAAGGTCAGAAGGTTTTTCCTCCATGTCTTTTTGCCATAACAGATACAATCTGATCAGGTGTACTTTCATCCAGAAAGGACTAAGACAAAATTCATGTGTTTGCTGTGGGCATGTATAGGTAGGATGTAGTTATGAATCAGTATTATATGATGATATTTTTGATGAGCATTTCTTTCAGCAGAGAAACAGTAGTTGTAGTAGTTTTAAATTGTGTGATGTTCTTAGAAGTTTAAGTTCAGTTAAGGCAGCCTGAGGATTATGGTGTGTATTAGTATCAACCAATTACAAAAAAACCCTTGAAAAATTAAATGTCAAATCCTACCCAGCTGTGGCTGCTGAAATTCAGATCCAGATGCAAGATGGGATCTTGTGTCTATCTTTGCTGTGCTGAAACACAGTGGCAAAAAGCGATGATATTCTCCTCTTCCTCTTAGCTAGCAGTTAATCGAGCCCTCTGTCTCAAATATCTTCTCAGTAATCAGGAGTTCTTAACTGCTCCCATTTTTCATTCCTCCCATCACCTGAGAAGTCTTGTCTATTGTTAAACCAAGCAGCAGTGACTTCCCAGTAAAATAAGATTAAACAAATCAAACCCTTTTTCTTGTTCTGTGAAGTCTGTTTAATTTTAATGCTGTTGCAAAATACTTTTTCTACCTTAGTCATGAGCAAAAAAACTCATGTCACTTTGTACAGCATTTCAGTACCAAGATCTTAAAAATAATGCAATTGGAACTGGTAAAGACCTGGGAGGTCACTGAATAATGGCTATTCCCAAGCAGGAATTTTCCCTATAGTGTGTGTATATTCCCTAGAGCTTTTCCAAGTCTTGTTTTTTAAAAGTCTCCATTATTAGAACTAATTTCTCTTGGGAAATTATTGCACATGGAAAAGGTTTCACAAGAAATCTTTCTTATTACATGAAAGATCAAAATTTGGAAAGTTGTGCTCTCATACACAAGTTCTGGTGTGCTGCTGATCACATTCCATCTCTCTGAGCACTGCCACTGCTGTTGGTATGTCTGATGCACCATCTCTTTTCATAGTGGGTCTGACCAGAAATCCTAAAATCCAGTTTGCCTTTACCAGAATCTATGGAAAATGTTAAAACATTGAACACTTCATGCATGATGTTTTTTGATGGCTGGTCACTTCTCCCTCTGTGGTGATGCAGACAGGTCTTTGCTGAACTTTTGGGGTGTTAGAGGTCTCAGGCCACCCCTCTTCAATGTCATTCTCACTGAAGGGAAGTTTTCTTATATAGCTGTACGGGTTTCCTTCACTCTTCAGAGAAATGTGCTGTCTTTCTTCATTCATTATTATTCTGTTCATTTTTATGGATAGCTCTCATTTCAGCTTAACCCAAACAATAAATATCCAAATTCCCATGTCAATAGTCAATATTCTTTAAGATATGTAAAGGCATTATATTGAGCACTTCTGAAAAACAGACAGGGCATCATGAGCTGCCTGCTCCTAAATCAGTAGCTGGTTTTGAAAAACCAGCTGTGTATTTTCAGCTTCTTTTTAACCTTTCTCAGTGTTAAAATATTAGCCTCTCTCCAAGACAGGCTGTCAGAGGTAGACAAGTATCTTTGTATAGCCATCTCCTCGGGAAACAATCACCATACCTTTGAAAAACTCCTTGGCAAAGTGCATGTTAACATTAAGTCCTGGGAATTTTAGGTGTTGTCAAGAAGAGCATAGGACTGAATTCCACACCTGGAATTTAGAAGGTGCCCAAGGGAGAGAGGGAGGCCAAAGGGAAAAAAGAGAGCAAACCAGGAGAGGGATTCAAATCAATTAGGTGAAAAAGGGAAGAACAATGGTGATGATTGACAATATCACAGTCACTAGTTGTGAAGGTAATTGTGGCAATTAAAGCTTATGTTTGGTTCCAGGACGATTTGTCAAAGACATCTATGCATCAGGTTCACGAAAAGTCCTGCTTTTTCTTAATCTGATCCCTCGGTCCATGTGCCTTTAATTAAAGCCAGAAGTGCGGCCTGTGATGCTGTGGAGAAGAGTATGGTCTCTAAATCTGCATCCTGGATCATCTCAAGTGAATAGGGTGATAGTGTTCCTGTACTTTGGATTAAGAATAATCTTTGCTTTCCTAAGGGTTTGCTGTTTTAAAAATAACAATCACAAAACATTGAAGAGCTTCATCTTACCAGATCCTGCAGAAGAGCTTTGGTTGGCTGTTATTTTACACAGACTAGTGTAGCTTTCCTTGTGGATTTAAAAAAATCACCTCTAGGGCAAAGATTTTCCCTGTAGTTCCTCATCCCTTGTGCTCGGTCTCATATGTAAATATGATCAAACCTAAGTTATTAATTCCTTCTCAATTAATTTGAAATCCTCTGGATCCAAAGCTCATCCTTTTTTAATGTTTAACTTTTTAATTTTTTTTTTTAATCTCCTAGTGCCATAGGTGTGGACGTGTAGACTTTATTCAAAGAGAAATTAAAATCCCAGTTTCACTTTGGAGCCTCATTGAGTGTCCAAGGTGCTGTGTTGCATGCAGGTCTGAGAAGGTTTCTGTGAGCAGGTGCCTGGTAACTGTAGCCAGAGCTGCAGGCTGGATCGTATGTCCAGGCTGGTATTTCAGCCTCCTCTTAGTGTCCAAAGGGTTTTAATAGGACAAAAGGCCAATTTCAAGTTTGACTATTTCAGTTTACTGGAATTCTCAGCCAACACAGAGCAAAGAGCACAGTGAGGGTTGTGTCTTGTGTTCAACAAGGGGACAACATACTTTCATAGGTTAAAAATGGACATTTTCCACGCCCTCACATACAAAATAGATAAAATATGTGAACTAACCATCAGCCCCTTCAGCTTGTCTCCTACATCTGTGGAGAGCCTCTGCTCCTCTGAAGTGCAGAGGAAGAGCTGTCCATGTTAATGAAGCCTTCCAGGACACTGGCATGGTGTGGACTGATGTAGGTACATTTTCATTCAAAGCAGGAGCCTGTCTCTCAGCGTGTTAAAACTGCACCTTGCCCCGTGTTCTCACTCAGATGAAGGAACCAGAGTTCATCTGGCACCGGACTCTACTATTTTGGCTGATAAGGTTTAGTGTAAACAAATGCAGGTCTCTGAATTATCTGGCATGAGGATCAGTTAGGGGTGCTGGCTTCCTATAGCCTTAATCTAGTTGGCCTAAATGATTTATAAACTGGCAACATGATAAATGTTGTTTTAAGTGGACAAATCACATTGAAGAGGTGTAACTTTCTGTCAGTGTGTAACATGACCACCTCTCTTAGGGGAAGAATAACAATCACAAAGAGCAGTAAAGGTAACAGGATCACTAGTAGGCATATTCCTTCTCTACAGCATAAATCATTAGAAGGGCACTTCTTTCTTTCCTTTTTGCTTGCCCTTCTTTGTCCTTTCTTCCTTTTTTTCTTTTTTTTTAGGTGCTATTTTCTAGCACTTCCATATCATTTTGGAAAGCTAAACCCTCCACTTGATTTGTGCTGCACTTTCTTCATAAATCTATGAAGCTTGTCTCCATCAAGCTGTACTTTCCATTAAAATATGGTTCCCAGGTGATTTTCAATACTATGAGAAACATGTAGCCATAAGTCTTTCACTGATTGTTTATTATCTGTTTAGGTGCTCCTGAGGATTTTGACAGCTAGGACTTGTATCATATGTAATGTAATAAAAGTGGATGTCTTCAGCGTAACAGGGATAGCTGGCCTTTCATTTCTGTTGCCAGGGCTGTGTTTGCTTTCTACTTGTGGGTTTCTTTTTTTAACCTGAAACTTTGAATCTCCTCCAAACCAGGTCAGTTTAAACTTTGTGTTTTCCTTGCTATATACATGAGCAAAAACCCCAAAATAAAATCCAAACAAAATACAACAACAACTTTCCTGTTATAAACAGCGCAGGAAGCACTAACAACAAAGCTGGTATTTATTTACCCTGTTGCAGGAGTAGATTTACTTCAACTGGTTTCCAGTATGGACATGCTGTTCCACCTGTGATTGCAGGAAATGCAGTAGGATGTTCTGTGTGTCTGTCTTGGATATGTGCAACAAGCATGCTGTGGGCTGCAATGTATGAAGCTGCTCTCAAGTAGCTGTAAGAAGTTAATGCTTTAAGGTACTGGTTTGTGATGAAGTTGTGAAAACTGATAGGAATTCATTAAAAATGTCTATCTGTAGGCAAAAGTGCAGATCTTTTGCAGGCAGTTACCTCTGGCCTTAAAGGGAACTTTACATTAGGATTACAGGATCAGCCAGTATGTAAGCACTGATTATCTGGTAGAACACAACAAGGCTGGCTGAGGAATAAAACCTTACCTAGCCCAAACAGCATGCTGTGAGTTCAGTTCGTCAAGTCTGTGCATTATCACATATCGTATTATCACAAGAAAAGCCATAGTCAACCTGACAAGGGAGCTCCCTGGAAGACTTTTGCCTAGGAAAGTTTGGCAGGGATAGCCCCATCAGAGAGGGAAGGGAAAGAAGAGACTGCCTTGGAGATGGGCTAGGAGGAGCAAAGTGGGCTAGCACGTATTTGCTGACTCTGTGGTTAGCAGCAAGGCCAGTTTCGTGTGTTGACTCATCATTTCCTCATCAGTGGAACAGGGAAGTATTGATTATTATTATAAACCAGTGCAGGACTCAAAAGGAAAGTAAATAATAATTATTAGGACAATTTGTAATTTAAAGGTCAGCTTTATAGCAAATAAGCAAAATAATTTACTATGGCCAGGAAAACTACTCAGCTTGAATTCCAGTGCCTTTATAATATGGACTGCCCTCTCCCTGCCCTGCAAAGAGTTGTCCCAATGGTATTCATCCAGTGATTACATAAATTTGATATAACCTTGGGTTTGCATTGTATCTTCTCCAGTTGGACCTCAGAACTGGTTGTCCAATGAGAAACTACCGTTTCCTAAATGCTCGGTAAAGCACTTAATTGTGAAAATTACTAGTTTACCTCACACCAATTGGAAAAATTACTCATTAATTTTTGAGGTGCAGCCACCTTCCCTGGAGGACAGAACTACTGATCTCATCTGTACCTAAAACTTGGCCTTGCTTGCTAGCAGGCGTGTCTGATCCGCAAATGAAATTTGGCTTGCTGTCTCCGTTTCCTTATAAACAGCCTTGACTGCACCTTTGGCAGAACACATGATAATTAAACAGTTGTGGTTTATACTGTGCAGGCTCAACAGACATGGCAGGGAAGACTTTAGATGACTGTCAGGCAACATAGAAATACTGTTTCCCTCTGCTTTTCAGTGACATTTGCAAGCAAAGTAAAGTTGAAACACTCTAAGTTCAAGTAAAACAGTTTAGTTTTCTTCCTTATTATTTCCTTAATTTAGGCTTAAATAACAATATATTATGTGCACAGCTGGTAGAGAAATAAGTCAAGATAGATTGAGAACAGGGATTTGAAGGAGATGAGATCTAAATCAGAACCACTACCTGAGACCTACAAAACTTTTAAAGTCTCCAGATTTTATTTAAATATAGTGAATTGTTCAAATCCGCTGGAGGCAGTTAACAGCAGAGTTCTACCAATGCAAACTGCATTGACAGATGTGCTAGGCATATTTTTCATTGTTTGAAATTATATTTGCTCAAAACTGAAATAACTTCAACTGCAACGGCTGCAAACTGATTTTTAGTAGGTTTTAAAAAATATAGTTTGTTTTCAAAATAAAGTTTTGTTGGATCTTTGTTTCCACTGGACTCTGGCCATTACTAGCTAAGTAATTCCACATGGGGACCTCTCATTTACTCAATTATTATCTTCTGCTTTTTAATCTGCAGGCTTGCTGTTCTCTGCCCTCAGTCTTGACTGTAGGGGTTTCATCTTCTGAGATTCGGAGTTCCTTTGTCCACAGTGTCCAAGAAATGTTCCAAGGCATAGCTGGGAAATTGAACCAGGATGTCTTGAGACTTCCCAAAGTCATACATATCATGCACAAAGGTTTTTCCAGTAGTTGACTGGCCTCCAAACTTACACCCAATGTGTTCTTCCATCCTTAGTGTAATATTTTAGCACTGATTCACTCCTGAAATGAAAACCTCTTGAAGAGCAGAGGCTGATGCAGTTAAAACCCTCTGGGTTATGATCCATTCATTTAGAGCCAAATGGCCCATTGGTTAATGTCATTTGCCTTATGACCAATTATTAGGTATTTCCTTATTAAGCAGAAAATCTCCTCTGCCTAGTGTTGTAAACCAACCTAATAGCACTTCATAGAAGTTGGAAAAAGAAAATTGGGAAAGTAGGATTCATTTACTAACCATTTCAGCATTTGAGATATTATTTTTATTTTATTTTCAAATGAAAGCTGATAATCAGAATATTTGTCTGAATATTACCTCAATAAGGACATTAAAACTGGAATATGTCATATCTTTAGTTCTGACACCCTAAAAGGATGTTATTGGTGAACATCTTGGTCCTGTTGTTTTGCGGGCTACAAAACTGAACCCACCTGCTTGGGAGAAAGAAACATCTTTCATTCACCTACTTGCCCTGATGCCCCTTTCCAAGCCAGGCCTACAAACTCCATTTTCTTCTACATTAGTGCACCAGACTTTTCCAACTGGTTACAGGTTCTTGTAGCTCCTGGTGGACTGCACAAATTGGGTGACGACTTGCTTCATCCAGCTTCGAACATCCACCATTATTTCTTCAAATACTGCGATTATGTGTCCCATGCTGTTCCTCTTGGCTATTCTGGGAAATTATCATTCTCAGCTTTCCCAACCCCAGGTCATTTATTCCCCTCTTTCCCTTCACAGGAAGGATAATTGCTCTATAGTTTGCATGCAGCATCTCAGTACATACTTACTAATTAGATGGCAGGCTTCTTTTCCTAGCTGAGCTGTGGGCTTTTAGCCTCTTGTCCTAGAATATGTTCTTCACACCACTGAACTTCCTACTTTTCTTTTTTCTATGCCTGTTTGGATTTGCCCTAATTCTGATGCCCTAGGTGGGAAGATCCATACCCAGTTCTCCAGGCCATGTGGTACAGAGACTTGGCCCATCTTTCTGGGGGTGACATACCTTGACTCGTATTCTAGGATTTTGTTTTGCTTTTTGTGGCCACATAAGATTTCTTGTCATCTTATGAATGATAAATAGGCCCAGGTCACTGTGAGCTGAGATGTTTGCACTTCACTGCAAAGTTATTATTGTTGTTTGTCCCCAAAAGCATTAACTTTTTACACTGTTGGGTTTTCTACCACTATTTTCAAATCCCTGGTTCATCCCTTTGCTCTTGTGGAAGTCGTCTGGCCTTGCCTGTGTACTGATAAAGCCTCCCGTGGGCTGAAGCAGAGTTACACTCTCACCTTTGTAGTCTGCATTTAGGAGAATCGATTTGTTACCTCCAGTGACCATGGTCTGCAGCGAGGCAGCAAACGTGTGGCCAGAGGATGTTCTGAGATCTATGACTGGTCATGTGCATGAGCACTGGTGCTTCCAGCTCCCCATGGCCATTTCCCAGCGGCAGGCTTGCTCTCACAGTGGCTGTAAAAGACTCCTATGCCCTGGACTAATCTATCTGATGGAATAGGATGAGTTTCAACTACTAAACCCACCCTCCTGAGGCCAAATGCTTTAAAGTAAGATCTGATTCAGATCCTTATCCTAGGATTGGCAGTAATGTTTTCAGAGCACGTCACCTCTTTTTCCTTTCAAATATAGTTTATTAGTTTACTGATCTTTCCCAGTCAGATAGTAGTTAATATACACTATTGTGTAAATTGGGTGGAGTTGATTTAATTAATAAATACTAAGTTTATTTAAGTTAAGTTTAAAATTTACATTAGTATTGCCAGTAACAGCATGCAAAATTCAACTAGGAGCCCTCCTCTCCATACAAACATTCTAAATGAAGAATTTAGTTACAAATTCCCAAAAATTAAAGCTGCAGTTCTTTTTTGTGTGTCTTCTGACTCGAAAGCTTTACTGTGTCAGGCTTTTCTCCACTACTGTGATGCCTAACAGAAACTTCCGTTGTTGAAATGTTTTTATTTAAGGTCACTTGGCTACAGGGCTTGCAACATTTTAATAAAGTTAAACCAACAAAATCCAAGATGATGCAGTGAACATCATGAAATATTACTTCTCCAGCCACCAANAAAAAAAAAAAAAAAAAGTATTTGCATAGGTAGATCTGGAAATATTTCTCTCTTTGGTCATAGCAAGAAATAAAGTTATTTCTCCAAGTGGTGATACCTCTGAGAAATGTGTGGAGTGCTGCTTGGTAAGAAGTTGACCTGCTTGGCTCCAAACTTTTGAAATTTAGTGTTTAATGCTGCAAAGGGGTTCGTGCACATGGGTACTACCACAAACATGCAGTTGGGACTCCAGGGCTGGCTTTAATAAAGGAGATGTGGCCTGGCTTGTGGCAGGACTGTGGTTTCCATTGTCCAGAATCACAGGCCTGTGCATTCCTTATTGTACTTATGAAAATTACTTGATGCTGTGAATAATTCAGGAAACTTCAAGATTATTGGGCTGCTCTTTTAATCTTGTGTTTTGTTTTGCTTTTGAGCACATCCATTTTCAAACTTGTGGTTTCCAAATGGCTACAACTGTCATTTCTCTCAGGCATAACTCAATTAAGGAAAGTCTCATGACACTTCATATTTTTTGGTTTATATGTAGAAATTCCCTGTCAAGAATAATAACATTTTCTAGTTGTGAGTTCTTGGGTTTACAAACTTGGAATGTGTTTTCTATGGGTCCTCATAATTTTTCATGCTAGGGTGAATGTTCCTGGTTTGCACTTTGAATATTTGGTAAAACAGATATCCAAAAAATATGTGAAAAGTTAATAAGTATAAAAATGGGAATGAATTTTACAAGGAATTTCCAAGCACTTGTGCAACACTGGCTCTTGCACATCTTATGCTTTTGCCTGAAGATTCGGTCTTCCTTTAAACATTCACATTTAAGCAGTTGGATTCGTTATTGAACCAACTATCGACAACCAAGGGATACGGCCTTTGTCAAATTTAATAAACTTTTGAGGACTGCAGGAAGAATACACTTGTCTTTAAAGATCAGCCCGTCCAAATGAAAACTAAACAGAAACTCAGATCAGATTCTTGCTTGTGGATGCATTGTGAAAGCCAGCTGTTCAGTGTTTTGCAATAGAAATTAGTAATCTTAACAAAGCATTATACATCTTTTGATGCCCTACAATGTTAATTCTCTGTCTTGTTTTCTATTTTTCTCATTTTTTTCCTTCTCCTTTGACATGGAGATGAGAATCTAGACTATATGTTGTAATATAGTAAGAGAAGTGTATAAATATAAGTGTGTTTAAATATGTGAATACAAGTTAGGCTATTAAATCAAAGTGCCATGTTTATTAATGTTGTGTTAAGAGATTAAAGCCATAATTTAGAGTTACAGGAATTATAAACAACTCTTTAGCAAGTCATATACTAACCATAATAACTTTTAAAGGGTGGAGTGTAATTTATTCAACATTGTAAGGAAAAATAAGGTAAATGAGTTAGCTTAGGGGTGGGGCAGCAGCAAACTGCTTGTGGAGACTCTTACTCCCTGAGGTGATAGAGGTTAAATGCATTACAGAGCTTATAGGCTGGCTCCCTAGAGAGAAAGGGGCCAGACGTTTCTAGCTGACATGTCAAGGACACCACACATTTGCCCTTCTGACTAATGGCACGATACTGAGCTGATAGCAAGGCTGCAGCGGCAATTTTCAGAGAGAAAAATGGAACACAATAGGTGGCTCCTAATTAGAGAGGAGGGCAAGAGGGTGGCACAATCTTAGCGTTCAAGAGGTCCACTAACTGAAGGCACAGCGAGCCTGAGACCACTAATACAAACTTGGAATATTATTAAAGTATTAATGGCCAAGAAGGCAGTTTAGGTGAAGTGTCCACAAAGAAGCCTTCTCCAGTGTAAGCTTCACAAGGAAAGTCTGGACATTAAACTCAGGCTGGATCCTGAAAACAGTCTGCTACTTCAACTGGTTATATAAATGGGTTGTCTCTCAAGTTCCACTCTAATTCACTAATTTTACTTAAGAGCAGCAGGACAGATACACAGAAACAGGAGGGAGGGATACACTACCACGATGGAGGGGGATGTGTCAGTGGATATGCACATGAAAGAAGATGCCTGGGGAGTGGCAGGATTACTGTGTGAAGGAGAGAAAGTTGTAAGGAGATTAGAGTATAGAAGTGAGTAAAGGGAAGACTTGGAGTAGGCAGGTGGAAGTGCAAGGAGGGAAGAAAAATGAGGAGGGAGGGGCGCTAGTATATCTCAGTGTCACAACTCGAACCAAAAGTTATTTCACACTAAATCTGAGAACTCCAGACTCTTTAAAAAAACACCAAACAACACCACTTATGTTGTAGAGACCTTTTAGCTAGCAGGTGCTGTATAGTAACATACTGATGAGGCTTGGACTTTGAGAAACACAGCAAACAAAAGCCGTGATTCCTACATGCAAAGCTATTTTACTGAAGCTGTTTTAAGTCTCATCAGAAAGTTACTTGTTTCTCTTGATGTCCTTTTAACATCACTTCATGAAAGTCCCGGATACAGAGAGGATTACATACGTGAGCAGATAGTCTTGAACATGGAGCCATGTGTTAGGAGAGCAATATTGCTGCTTCATGAAAAATCTCTTAATCTCTCGACAAGTCTTAGACAGAGTCTTGAAGAGCTTGATGAGAAAATGATAGCTAACATGAGAAAAAGGTTTTAAAGACCAGCACCATTCCAGTATTTTCTGCTGCATTGAGTTAGACTTTTTGACAGAGGAAGCAAGAAACTGAAGGTGTGGGTTTTACACGTTGGCTAGAACGGGTTTTGAGCTTAGCTGCTTGGTAGCAGAGATGTTGCAATAGATCACACTGAAAGGTAGGTGGAAGGAAATGCTCCATTGATTAAGGTACATGGCACACAGAGAGCAACAAAAAGCACATATCTACTGCTCCTCTGCCAGGCACTTGCCTTTCCAGCTACCTCTCTTGCCCAACAAGCCTCAAGAATGCACACTCCCTTAATCCTCTGCTGGGAGGTTTGGGGCTTGGTGGAAGAAAGGACCGTCAGCAGCAGGACGGATGGTTGTTTGGAGAATGAAATTCAGTAAACTCCAACCTCCAAGTGAACCTGCTGGGACTGATTTGCTGCCAGCCCCTGAGAACAAACCTGCAGCACTCAGTTCCTGAATCCCATCAGCTCCCACAGCCTGGAGGGTTCACACTGCTCTATCTGGCACCTCTTCCCATGTCAGAACAAGGCATTGTGTGTGTGATTTCAACACGCTTCTGGTTTTGTTCTAACTGCCAAGAAACACTAGTTGCATTATTATGAAATGATTGAGGAGTATTTGTTCATACAAATTATTTGTTTTAAGAGTTTAGTAATTAAATGTCAACACGGAGTGTTGGTGTCTGAAAAGCTCTTGTGTGAAAGCCCTGCTCTAACTTGAAACTACAATACACAGTTTCTCTTCTCTCTAAAAAGATTTGTTTGAAACACCCTATTCAGTAGAATGCATCTCGCTGTAACACGCATGGTCTTTGGCCTTCAAAGACACCCTTGTGCAAAGGGTGTGTTGCATTAATTTGTTCAGCCAATTTAGGGTGTGTGGCATTAATTTGTTTGGCCAATTTGTTTAGAATCTGGCAGGGCATAGGCATCCAGTGCAATGTCTGTGCATAATACCTGTGTCATCTCTGTACCAGATCTCAAGAGCAAGAGATTTACTGTGTGATGCTGGGCCACACCTTGAGCTGGTGCTCAGGGGAACAAAGGTAGGAACCAAAGCAACACGGTGCTTGCTGAGGGCGAGTATGGAAAGGCATTTTATACTTTGAAGAGCTAGTTTCCACACACAGTGGCTGAGCTGCAGGAGTAAGTGCTGGTACAAGTTCACTGCCAGCACTGACTGTGCTCACCTGGGGCACAGAGGGTAACGATGACAGCCACAGTAAGCTCTGCTTCACCTCAGTGAAATGCCACACCATATTCAGTATGAAATGACTACATTTTGGTGCAGTAGTGTGTAGCTCACTGCAGAATGCTAATGCTAAAGCCCATAGAGCTTCTGACTTGCATAGAAATAATGTATTTTAATAATATATAATTTTGTAAGATGCTTCTATCTCATTCCTATTTCCTATCATGCTCAAGAAGAATGGTAACGTGCTTTCCAAAATATTTCTTTGTAAGGACCAGCTAGTTATAATGAAAAATGACAAAAGTGACTGAGGTCTAATTTAAAAATAAACAACTGTTGTTCAAAATGTGAACACCAATGGACTTCAACAGCACTAGGCTTTACATTGAATCATTGATGATACTTGGGGTTTTTGTTGGATTTTTTTTGTTGTTGTTCTAGCAGGCAACAAGATCTGGGATTAGAGCTCATGGGAAAGACTGTAACACTTTCTATTTTCCATTAAAATTTATTTTTCACAAAAGTGAAAACATAGAACCAGTTCATTTTCTTCAGAACTTAGGCTAAATGTCCTGAGATTTGTATCGTAGTTCTGGGAACACATCTGTATTCTGAGAAAGACAGGCAGTGAGGTTAGTGACATCGTGGAAGAGCTTCTCCTTGACTTAGATTTTTTCACCTTGGATGTCTACACTGCTGAATTTAACAGAGTCGATAAGTGCAAGTACCAGGCCTAGATGTGTACACTTCTAGACCTTCTTATACACATTTATATTGTGAGCTGCTGTCAAATAATAGAGTAGGCTGAGAATTTTGTGGCATTTATAAGAGTGTCCCTATACAGTGGTTTAAAAACACATGTACAAAGTCATGGGGCTTATTCACTGGGCACCTGGGAGTGAGGTGTCACTGAGATGCTGGAGACTGGAACTTGTGCTTTCCACATCACATATGAAATGCCAAAAAAATCAGGTGTGCAAAACTGCTCCCATTTCCCAGAACATGACTGCACATTTCAGAGTGTGCTAAGGATACTAATGGATGACCTACAGTGAGCTATACACTGTGCAATCTAAAGCCAAGGGCTTTATGTCAGGCTTAGAGATTTTGAATAGTAACACACTTTTCAAAGAGCCGAAAAGTAATTAGCCTTTCAGTCCAAGTTGACACACTTATACTTTTAATATCAGGAATAAGGAAAAAGACTAAGGCTTCTAACCTCAAATCCATAGCAGCTTAGGCACTTTCACCTCGCTGGTTTTGTTATGACAGCTCTTTGTTTGGCTGATAGTGAGTGGTGTTTTGAATAGAAGTGCTTTTGCTGTTGCTTTGCCACTTTCCGGTAACAAGGGAGGACTTGGAGGTTATGCAGCAAGGTGCTAATTGACATTAACACTCAAGACAGGAAATGCTGACACAATTTAAAATTAACATCCTGTCAATATATTGCTGACCTGTGTTAAATGTGTACTTTGTCAAACTTTCAGAACTAGATTTTAATACAGAGGCAGTGTAATGATGGGAGTATTGCTGGTCTTGAGAAAAGTGAATTTAATACAGTGAGAAGTCACCCAACTGTTTCCCATTTTAGCTTACCTTTTCTCAAATAAGGAAAGTTAAATTTTTCCCCAAAATATCATATATATGTATAAAACCATGTAAGCCAGCTAAAAATTATACTGTATTTTATTCATGTTCAATTACTAAAAGAAACTGTTCTTCAGTTCTTAGTTTGTATCCATTATGTTCCATTACCAATGACAATGATTCCTGGATATGAATTTTACAAAATACTGTAGCAAATATATGGCATAATGCACCAAACCAAGCTAATTCAGTAACTTACCTATAAATTAAAATGAAAAAAAAGGCTGACAGAAAAAAAAATACAGTAACAGATCATAAAAGTGGCTTATTTGCCAGGGTGTTATTCATTCCTTAACTAAAGAGCTATGAGGATATTTCCACTTATTAGTGACTACTGGGGTAATTAGGGAAGAAAAAGAAAATGGGATCATGGCACTAGTTCTCAAATAGTTACCAGGTGATGTGGTGGTATTTATCAGCAGTTATTAAAAGGCACACAAGAACTCTTGAAGCACAGTGCAGCCCTGTGTTGATGCTGTACTTTTCCATTTGTTTATAGATGACAGTGGCTAATTTTGTGTATAAACTGTCCCATTAACTGCTCACACGCAAAGCTCTGGTGGCACTTGCAGAGCAGCACACTCACAAACTGTTATGCAGCTCTGAAGAAACCAAGGTGCTGTTCACTGTCAGAGCCAGAGCCTCTTTGGAAAGGTGGAAGGCACGAGACAGAATGATGCCCAGTAAGAGAAACAGAGCACTCTTGGGTGTGGTCCGATCTGTGGAGGAGGCTGTTTGCTGAACATTAATCAGAGGTTGTCCCAGGCGTTAGGAACAGCACGAAGAGAGGCTCGGAGCCAGAAAAAGGTGATGAGGAAAAAGGAAGCAATTGGAGGAGAGGATTGGGCTGCGTGGAAGGAGGTGGAGCAGGGCAGTTTGAAATGGGAGGTGCTGGTAGGAGTAGACCTGCACAAGCCCAGGGAGTGTGGAAACGTTTCAGGAAGGTGCTGCAAGCTGCATATCACTCCTGGCAAACTTTCTCTAAGAAAACAGTAAGTGGGTGGCCTGTTGCTGTACGAGCTTCCCACTGACGGTTCCTGGGAGCAGGCCAATATTGTGCGTTGCAGTTAAAGTTACAGTGAGACTGGAAAAATATTGGCTGTAGCCCTGGTTCTGCAAATTGTTTGCACAGGGCACCTATTGCCATTAATAACGAAGTGCTCTGAAAGGCGACCGTCTCAGTTTGAGTGTGTGAAAAGGGGGAAGGTGCTCCCGCAGGGACACACTGCTCTAGTGGAATGTGGTTCTTTAGAGCAACTGCCGCATTAGGTGGAAAATCTCTAAAGCAACAGCTCCTGGGTGATCGTATCCTGTGTTACAAGGAACTAGTCGGGCTCGTAGGAGAGCTGCTCTGATCTGGGGAGGAAGAAAATGGAAATTGTAAATGGAGCATACATTGGAGACTTGGACCTTTTCTCTGAAATTATTTGGCAAAGGGCTCTCAGAGCAAAATGGTCACCAGCAAATGGTCTGTTTTAGTTCTTTCCCACAAAAAAAAAAAAATCTTATTTGCCATTTTTCTGTTCTACAAAAACCAGAGTAATTTCTCAGTAAGGAGCTCAACTATCATGGTCACACTGTGCTCTTGGGGAGAAAAAAAATTGCCTTCCACTACAAAATGTTTACATTGGCTGCTGAGGTTTCTCCTGATTTCCTCTGTTGGGAATGAATAATTAGGAAGTGAACTGGGAGGTGAAAAAGGCCTCTATGTGTTTAAGTCTAATGTCACAGCTTTCCAAGGACAAAGCTTTTAGTACATAGAAAGGTTTCTCTGTCAAGCAGATGAATTCAAAAGCTAAGCAAGACAGCAAGAAGAGGAGTCAAACAAAGCAGAGAATTCCCAGCAGGCAGCTTTTAGTATGCACTTATGACAGGTACTGCATGAACTGGATGCAGAGCACACATATGTGGGACACACAGGCAACACACATAAGGTGTTAATAGTCTTAGCTGATGCCAAGGAAGAAAAAGAGCAGACAGGGTCAGCTACTGTTTCCTGAGCTGAATGTTCTTTTTCTTATGGTGGTCAGAGCCAGGGGTAGTTTTACAATGTGCAAAACATGCACTTGTAATTAAAGTGAAACTCACACTGACAGAGAAAGGGGACGGTGAATGTTGACCTCACATGCTGCATCTGTAGAGCATTTGGGGACACATTCTTTCAGCAGAAGTGGTGTTGGCTTCTGATATCTTTTTTAATAAAAGGTGAACAGGAATAAAGTTCTATGTTAATTTGTATGCATGGCATGGAGCCATTTCTCAGGAGAAGGCAGTGCTGATGGTATTTCAGAAGAGAGAACTACTCCTCTATATTTTTTAAATTGTCCATTCTTCTATTTAAAAACAGGATTTTTGCCATTGCTCGTAAGCAGTGGAAGTTAAAATATAAGTAGGAGAAAGGATAAGTAAAACCTATTTTTTCTTTCTGTTTGTTTTCTGCTGTTAACTTTTCAATACTATGTTCACATAGATATTTGGGCAGGTAAGTCCCTAATGTACCTTACTAACACATCTACCCAAGTCTGGCTTGTAAATTTCTTTGGAAATCTACCCTTTTAAAAGAAACTTGGAATGGGAGCCACTGAAAGTGTTGTCCATTTTCAGATGCATCTTGGCTGATACAGGTGGGTCTACAGAGACAAAAGTGTGGAATGTCTGTCAGAACCAGTGTGCTATTGACCTGAGAAGATGGATGGAAAGACAGTCCATAAGAATAGAGAGGCTCAGACCCTCAGCTGTTGAGTCATGGCATGAGCTGCTCTTTTCTGCTGGCCTGGGGGAAGATCTCTCCCCTGGTGCTTTGAATTGAAGATTGCTGGGGAAGACAAGAAAATCTGCCTCCCTCTCTAGGCCTCCTAGACTTTTTAATCTCCTGCACTAACCAAAGAATCAACAAGTATATCATCTTCCTTGCAGAGACATAAGAGCCTTTAAGAGGCAGAGCACTCTGCCTTCCAACAAACTCATGCATAGAAGGTTAATTTAGAGGGTGAGATATCTGTGTATGTTGGACAAATGGGGAGCTGAAGGGATTCTTTTTATTCCTCCCATTCTCTGAGCCTTGGCCAGTGAGTGCAGGTTGAACGTATGACTTTACATTATGGAGCACCTCTCCATCACCCAAGCCTTTGTCAATTCACCAAATGTGACAATTACAGCATTTCAGAGATGAGACTTTCTAATCCTATTACTCATTCATCAACCTGCGGATGATAGCAGAAGCCAGATCGAACAGTGCCAAAAGAGCAGTGAGGAGCCTTCTCCAGTGCTGTGAAACTAGGCTTAGCTCAGGCACAATAGGTGTGTAATTTAAGGTTTTGTTGAGCTGAAATCCAATCACATACTTGACTGGTAGATCACAGAAAGACACAGACAAAAAGAATGAGATAATTCTACCTCACACAAACACTTGAATCCGGCTTTGACTTAATAACAAGTGTGTGATCAACCTTACCCTGTTTCTTTCTTTTTTATTTTTTTCAGTTTTTATTTGAACCTAGAAATGGGATGGCAATGAAATACTTTGCCTACTTGGGTGTCAGCCAATAACATGAAGAAAAAAAAATACCAGAAGGAAGGAGGCACTTGTTTAGATAAATAAATCTAAAAAGTACAGATGCTCATTACATGAAAGATAATCAGAAAATTTAGCTTCCAGGCTTAGCTCAGTGCTATCTTCTCAGCATCTGGTACCTGATGCTTTCCCAAAGATGGGGAGGATCTAGCGGAAATATGAGGAGAACAAAGCTGAAAAAAAAAAAAATAAACCTTGACTATAGGAAGAAAAACTATGCTGTGAACTTTATTGCCCTCTCTCCCTTGCTGCTAAAATGCTCCTTTTACTCTGTCCTATTTCAGACATGGGAGCTCCTGTGTGTGGGTGGGTGCTGGGTGCTGCAGCCCTGTGTCACTGCTGGTCACGTAACCACACACAGGGGACTGGGAGCATGGAGGAGAGGAACCACTGTCTTTTCCAGAAACAGAAAAGTGAGTTCATTCTGCTCTGTGTTTAAAGGTGTAGCTTTTCATCAGATAGTGTGTTATTTATATTGCGTTTTGCAAAGGATAATCTTCAATATAGGCTGCTCTAGAAGTGGCCTTCAATATTAACAAAGTTAAGTGTAGGGCATGTAAGTTAAAAGCTTTGGGAAGAATGCTCCTTGGAATAGGAACTTTCACATTTATGTCCATCATCAGTGCTTTCATACAGAGTAGCAGTCCAGCTTCTCTGGTCAAGTCTTCTGTCAAGACCAAACTTTAAAAATCACATTTCCATAGTTTTTTTGGGCATCTCAAGCTCTTTGAACTGACAAATTCAGTGGGATTAGCTGTACATGGAATTTGGTGCTAGCTTGTAGGTGTCACGACACTAAGAAATGTATAAACCCCAAACTAGAGGAGACATTGAGAACCTGAGAACAAGCCCACTGCTAGGAAAAAGGCAAAAATTTTAACAACTCAGGCCTGGCAGATGAACAAGCACTTTAGTGTAGCAGTGGAGGAAGTATGGGGTTTTAAAGTCTGCAAATCAAGAAATGCTTTCAAGCCACATTACTTGGGTGGATATGTAAGACTCCAAATGCTTTAGACCAAATTACATGGCCAGGGAATCTCTGAGGCACAACCAGCACATGAACACAGGCAGGGAGAAACTTGTGTGGAAGGCAGCTGACAGAGCTCCTCTGCAGCCACGGCTAACACTTGAACTGTGCCTGTGCCAAAGCAAAACAGCCAATCCCTGGTGTCAGTAATGCAGTGAGTAGGGCAAAACCCCAAGAAATGCAGAGAGACAGAAAGGAAGAGGAATCTTGGGCATCAGATAGTTAAATTAAAATTTGAAACTTGGCATTAGTCACAAAATACCAAAATTCAAGCAATGTTTTGCTAGTGAAAAAGTAAGTAAGTTACCAATTTGCAGGATATCAGACTCAGAAGCATACAGAAACAACATCAATTGAAAGATATTTTATTTTTTAATAAGTGAATTAGTGGAGAAAAATCCTACAGCAATGAAGCTCATTTAAACAAGACAGAGGGAGATATTTTCAATGGTTCATAGGAATACGAGGAGATTGAGATATGTTCCAAACGGGGAAAAAAAGTGTAATCACAGTATAATCTGAGAAACTCAAACAGGGTTTAATGTGGTTCCCAAACTGCAGAGATCGCATAAACATGGTGATTTCCTTTAGCAGTATAAACTCTGACATTTGACCAGACAATTGCCTTGGGGACATTAGCTAAAATAGCCTCAGCTTTAAAATTGAAATATGAACTTCTAAAGGCTTTGGTAGTTGCTTTCCAGTGACACTGAGACAGCTAACATGACTAGTGGCTGCTGCTGTATATCAGCATCCTTAATTTAGAAAGAGGCTGGTGATTTTGGCTCTGTTGAGCTGCAGACACCTTCTGATCTGGAAATGTTCTTTCCCTTTGGTTTACATGTGTGGGTAGCTCAGCTGCCTTTCACCAGCAAGAAGACAGGTATAGTTTTCACTGTCCTTTTTGCCTGCCTGGAAGCCAAACACGATTGTCAATGGTGCATAGCAGATTTGGTGTGCTGGGGTGGTGCTGCTGCTCCTGCAGTGTGTGTTCACAAGGGTGATCCCAGAGAAGATGGACCCTTACATAGCTTGGGCAGTGCCCGTGCAGGGTAGCATGGAGGTTGCTGTTGCCTTCCATGTTTTGGGGAGGGGGCATCAAGCATTTATTCTCTCAGAAGGCAGGTTTATAACTCCTTTTCCTGGTAGAACACAGTTTGGGTTCCTTAGTGCTGCAGCCTCAGCTCATGAGTGGCAGCCCAGTGGGGAGCATAGCCCGAGGGTGAGCCACAGTTGCCAGGACAAATGCAATTGTTGGTGGTCTCGGGGGAGCTGCAGGTGCTCTCTGTGTGAGCTGTTTGGTGTTGTTGACCCCACACTGAATCAGGAGGGAAAGGAAGAAACTGCATTCAGCACTCTCAGTATGAGTACATCTTACCTGTGCCCAGTAAGGTGTAAAGGTATGCATACAGTCAGCACTTTGGCAAGTGCCCTCTCTCTATAAACATGTTTGCACACTGTACTGTATTTTTATTCAGTATGCTCTCTTGTGTTATATTCCTGTAAGGTGTTACCCAGATTAGCAGTGAGAAAATAAATTATTTTTGTTGCCACTGGCTTCTCAATATCCTGCAGCAACTAGAATGCTTAAGACTGTGCAGGGGAGCATTTGCTCACCTGTGTAGGCCCCTGACCCATCTTTCCTTTAGCAACCAAATCAGCTGTGGGGAGAGCTGTGTGATTTTCCTGCTTTTGTCCAATGTGATAAAGACAATGGGCTAAATCAGCTTATAGGTTATGCTGTCCTCCCAGCCACAGAGTGATTTGTTTTGTGTGCTCAGTAGAAAAAAGATATAAGGACCTGTTTGGTGATATGGTCCCTTCAATTCCATGCACTCATTCTCAGCTCTGAGTGCTCATAGGTCTCTGTGGACTTCACATGGTGAGGATAGTCAGGGACAAATCTGGTCTTTTCCTACCTTCTCAAATCAAAACAGCCAGAACAAACATAATTCTTGCCCCTCGCCCTCTTCTACACTGCCTTTGCCTTATCACCTATGGCCCTTTGCAAACCTGTGTGAGCTGTGGGAGACCCAGCTGCCTCACTAAAATCCTGCTCTCACTAAAATCAGCCTCCATGGGCCAGTGGTGGGTGTGTTTGCATCACTCTTATCTTTTTGCCTTCATACTCTTTCTCTTGGTTCCTTGTCAAACTCTAAGAAAAGCTCTTGAGGGCCACGGAGCTGGGGCAGCTTTGGCTTCAAAGAAATTTAAGTAGCATGTTTCTGTCTGTGCAGATCCCAGATCTTTGCTGTCTGCTGCTCTAAAGTGTCAGACTCCATTGGTTGGTGACTAACAGCAGCAACACTTAACGAAGTTGAGTGAGGATGATGTTTAAGCATTTCTCATCCTAAGGAGCTACTATGGCAGCTGCAGAAGGCTCCTACAGTCTGGCTGTGCTCTGAATAACCTCTCTCACTATGGTTCACATTAAAAATTTTGATTATCTGTCAGACTGCTGCTCCCCTTCTCTTCAGCTATCAGAGTTGCAACACTCTGCAGAAGTCATTTACTTGCCAGCGGTACCGTTAGCCCTTTGTGAACAATTAAGCTGAGGTCGGAGGTTGTAATATATCAAATTTGTGGACCATATTAAATTTTATTTTTACTGAAAGGAACTTTTTGTCTCTTTTATCAGGAGGAAAATTAAGCTGTGAACTGGAATTCCATCAGGCTGTCTACTGTGAAGCCCTGTGGCTTTAGAAAAGGGGCAGAAGTGATCAGAAATGACACTCGAAAGGTAAATTTATTTCTTTTTTATTAAAAAGGATAAGTTATGACCTGTACAGTATATCTTAAAGAAGAAGGGATGTTAACACAATAAACTGCATTTTTCCATTTCTTTTAAAAAGCCCGATCTTGCCAGGCCAGAGAAGTTCTGGATGGGAGGGAAGGGGATGCTGAGCTACCACTGAAGCTGCAGAGTATAGTCTTAGCCTCTATTGCTGCCCCACCACAGCAGCGTCTAGTTTTGGTTTTTGGATGAAATGCAGGAGGTTCTCTTTTGGTCTGGAAAGAGCATGGAAGTGTGAGCTAAGTATTCTACCTATCCAATTATAAATGAACAAGCTGCTCAGGATAGGTTTTTGGATAAGAATTTCTGTTTGATTCTGAAGCTGGAAGTTTCTTGAGGTAAACCTTTTTAAAGGTTTTAAAACCTTTGAAAACACCTTTAGTCTGGGCCTTTTCTCTCACCAAGCCCACCAGAAGTTTTTCCCTTTTAGAGATTACTTTCAAAAGTTGTGTTCAAATTCTCCGTCTGAATTTTTGCCATTCTAAATAATTGTTATTTAATAAATGGAAACGATGTTATTATAAAACCAAACTGCAGTGAAACATTGTGTTGTTCACTTATTTTGAGAGAATAGACATTTTGGGACACCTGGTCAGAACCCAGTCAGGCTGATGCTGCCGTTCACCTCTGTGGGGCTGTATTCTATAATTTAGGGGGAGGATTGTCTTCTGAGCCTACACGTGCAAGTATGTGCTTATTCTCTTCATATAGACAGCCCTTCCTGTCCTGCACATATATCAAAGTATGTGTGTGAGGCTCAGGAGCCTGCATGCTGATCTTGGCACTCCTTACCCAACCTGCTCTCTTCGCACAGATCTGGCCACCTGTGGGTTACACACATTCCTAGTTGATTTTGTGTTCAGTGGCTGATGATATCAAATTAGGCTGCAAAGATCCAAGAACTTTTTCACTTTTCTGTAGGATTAAAGGATTGCCCTGCTATATTTGGCATGGGTTTCTCCTCCCCTCTTTGCTGCACAGTGTTATGTTCCACTCATCCATATCTCCTGTGTTTCCACCCTGAAGAAGGCAGAATTTCAACAGCAAGAAAATGGATTCTATTGTGCTCTGTATAATTTGAAAAACACCCTGTGGGATGAATTGTGCAATTTTAATATTCATTATCTCAAATGCAGACAATAGAATAGACCTTAGTAGGAAAGACTGATTAGCAGATTACTGAAGATAATTTTTTCAACTTGGCACATTATTTGATGATAAGTGAATAAAACAGTTTCTCAGGACCTGAATTTTTGGTATTAAAAAATGCGATGTAATGGCTGTGTGGGCCCCATTCTTCAGTAAACACATACATGGAAGCTCACAGGCCCTCCACGGGTGCAACTGACTTCCTCTCTAAGTCTTAGACCTTACTTGTTCAGCAGCTGAGACCAAGGGATTTCTGCTTCTCCCTCCAACTCTAAATGAAAGACTGGAGAAGGGGAGCATGAAATCAGTCCATAAACTAAATGGTAATGTTTTAATTACAATTCTATTGTTATTCTTCCTATCTGTCTATTTGTAATTGTGTAGTTTGCATATTCATTCCTTTTTTTCTCAAAAAGATTTTGTTGTTGCAGTTTGGTTTTTTTTGTTTGTTTGGCAAAAGTTAGACTCCAAAAAGAAGACAAACTTGTCATTAAGAGTCTATAAGGGAAAGAAAGAAAAAAGGGCTGTTTTTCCTAAATTCAAAGGTTTCTGTGGGATAAGAATACAAGGTAGATATAGTTTTGTGAAAATAGAGACACTAAGATTTTTCTTGTAGACAGGAGCAAATGAAATTATATTTGGCAGCACGATTAGGGAGTGTAATAAAATTTAGCCAAGCAAAAAACTCTTGTAACTGTCACCCAAATGCATTCAAAGTAACCTGATAATTTTTAAAAAGGCTGTAGTACTTGACAGTTCCTTTCTTCAAGTGAAGCCTTCTGGGGTATTCATTCTGTTAAAAACTTCAGTGAACTGCAGCATTACCTGCTGGCTTAGGTCCTCTCCCACAGAAGACAGTATTCAACCACACTTTTTGTTTCTTTCTTTTTAGCGAGAAACATGTGATTAATAGAATTCCAGTTCCTGTGAAAGAGAGAAGATGCTTTTACTTGACAGAGTCATCTAAGGAAGTAACTTCATCTCCTTGTAGAAACACTATCACAGCTACAACCTTCTTGACTAGTTCTTTATGTCCTCCTGTCAAATATTATTCTCATTACATGGACTCTTCTCAAGGTTTTGTGTCAGTATGCCTTAGACTCCTAAGAGCCTGCTGGGACAGTGCACAAAGCTGTAACATCTTCCATTTCCATGGCTGCTTTGGTGGGAACTGGGACCCTGCCTCTTGTTCTGAGGTCAGGATGGATGGTGTTAGAGTTTCTTCAAGACTGAGAGCCAACCTCAGGTGTGGGAGATGCACATGAACTGGAGCAGACTGGGGTAGTGCCTGCGCATAGACCAGGGCTTGAAAAAGCTTGGCTTGAGGAAAGTTTTCTTTCATCGTAAAGTTAAAGTAACAGTCAATTCAAGCAGCAGCCTCTGATGCCTGCCTAGAATTATGGTGTTCTGTGCACCTACTACACAAGAGCAGGGAGGGGGGGAGTCCACTGCAGCCTCCACTCATGTAACTTGTCTGCAGCTGTCACTAGAGATGCTGGAAAGCAAGTCCCCATCACAGGTATTTCCTGGTGCTGTCAGATGATGTGTAGTGACTAAAAGGGTTGCTAAGGCTGAGAAAAGAACAGGCTACAACAGACTATTTAATAAGTGCATCCTGAGATTTTTCAGTTATTTCTATACTTGCACATACTGTATTTTAAAATAGCTGTTCTTGCCTATCTACCTCTTTTACTAGCTTATGCTGTCTCTGGACCTGAGAACTTTGTCTTTTCATTGTGTGCTGTCTCAGACATAATATAATGACAAACCAATCCCCTCACTTCTAGTTAATGAATAGTCTCTAGGGATTTTTTTTCAGGCAAGACTGTTAAAGAAAGCCTAGCTTTCGGCTATTAAAAATATTCAGTGATATTTATGACAGATTTTCCACTTCTTCTTTCCTGCTGCACGTAATCTTCAAGATCATTAAAGGGAAATTCTGAGATTTTCCATGCTCAGTGCTAATGTAGCACTTGTTTCATAATGAAGCTTGAAATGGTGGGTTTTTTCTCTGCACATGATTAATGCTAAAGTCCACATCCTTATCTGATAGAAAACACCAAGAGCTCCACTGGAGTAAATGAAGTTAGGGTAATTTGCATCAGTTGAGGATGTGGCCCTGGCTGACATTATCCTGCCTGTTACCATATAGACACCAGCTGGGGTGCTGTTGTTTCATTCCTGTGTGGCATAGGAAGGGTCTCAGTGCAGAGAATGAAAGTGGAGAATGGTCATTGCTAGCACAGGTTAGGAATGAACTGTCTGAAGTATAGGACAATGGAAATAACTAGGAAAACTCACCATAACATAGTGAGGTGCAACTGAAATGACCTGAACCTAGTGATGTTCCTCTGCTGTGTTACTCTAGAGGGATCTGTGCTCAGGGGAATTCCTCGGCCCATGTCTGTGATCAGGGATGGAAAACTTCTCCCATGCCCTGGGGTTTTCAGGTCAAACTGAACTGCTTAGGGGCTGTACCTCAAAGCCATGTGGAGGCTCTAACTACTACTGTGCAAAATGTCCTGTTCCTCAGGTGGAGCTGGCAGGAACCAGTTCTTCAGCTGCACGTTGGCTATTTGCATTTGGATGGAAACAAAGAGGTTGTTTTTTTCTCTCTGACTTTGAATAGAACTCTCTCTCCTCCTTTAAGCTGCCCTACTTCTTAAGCAGTGATGCTGTTTGCAGTGCTGTAGCTACTTGGTTCTGGGGTTTTGTTTCGGAGCACTTGAGCCATAATATTCCCCTCCGGAGGCCTCTTGCTAGAGGCACTGTCTCCCCTCCAGTCCCAAGGAGAGCACATCATGTCTCTGTGGCACAATGGAAACTTCTGGGGTTGCCACTCTGTCCAGCATGACTGAAATAGCTGTAAAATACGGTGTGCATTTTTAGTAGGTTACAACTCTGTTCCTTGAGCTGAAGGAAGAGAGCCCATACAGAAAAATAAATAAAGCTTTTACTTAATTTTTTTCCCCAACTCAATTTTTGCAGCAGTTTTTCATATGTAATCTTCATTAAAATAAAACTTGATATATACTTGATCCAGCCACTGTTCAAATCAGAACAGAATTCTTGTTGAATTGAATGAGGTCAGACTGGGGCTCCAAGTGAAAGTCAATACAGCTTTTAGTTCCTTCTTTCTTCTTGCCTGATCCAGCACTTAGACATAGGAAAGTTGGCCAGCTGTGAGGTGGTGATTCAAGAAGGATGGGTATGCCTCAGAAACCATTGCTCCAGCTGTCTCAGGCTGTTCTGGTGAGCCAGAGGTTTGTGCTCTTCAGCCCAGCGATAGGGAATTACAAATGTGTGCTGAAATAGAAGCCAGAGCTCAGGGTGAGGACACAGTAGAACAAAGCCTATTGCTGTGGGAGAATTATAATAAATGGCATGAAACAAAGCATGATCATTGCAAATACTTGCCAAATGTGACTTGTGATTGTCACTTTTCTTGGGAATATGGTCTGCTACAAAAAAAAAACCCAAAAAAACGAAAGCCATCCAAAAAAAAAGCCGAAAAACCAAACCAAACTAAACAGCAACAGCAAAACCCACCCAAGAGAACACCAGACCAAAAATCCCCCAAAAAGAAAGAGGAAAAAAGAGAGAAGCTGGTGATTCTTTGGAATTAAAGGTTTAGAATATGACATGGGGAATTGGACATGGGCCTCCTGTTAGCAAGAATGTTGACCTCTGTGCATAGTTCTGAAAATAAACCCTACTCCAGCTCAGCTGGATTTTTTTTCTTCCACTGAAGAACAGGCATAGATGTCACCAAGGAGGAGAGTAGATCTCAAAAATGACTTTTGATGTCATTTTCAAGTGCAGTTGTAAAACTGAGTGTTGATATGTAGGTGTCCACACCCATAATATTTACAAACCAAGGTATGTGTGTGCCTAGTTTTTATGGTGGCAATAAAATATTTCTCAGCATTTCACGGTAAATTTTTAGGCTTCATCAATTATTGCTAAAAAGAGGGGTAAAAGGCAGCTATAGCAGAATTGCGAGTACAATGCATAAGCCCTGCTTTTTACCATGGATTTAGAGTCAGAAAACTGTTCTGTAACATTCTGGACCCTTCAACAATCTATCATAAGTGTGTACTTTTGGCAGGTAGCTCCACTGAAGTCTGGGCAAGTGATGATGACACTCTGAAGTCAGGAGGGTAAGGTGGCAGTAAAACATAGTGTGCAGAACACTAAATTGGAACTCATATCATCAAGTCCCACTGGGGCACTGGGTGTGATTTGGATTCTCTCAGCCTCAGTTTCCTCCTGTGTAAACAGCGATGATCTCTTTTGTGAAGTTCTTTGACATCTGCAGAAGAGAAGTAGTGTAAAAAGACCTGCTTGTTATTATGCATATCTTCAAAACAAAGCTTAATGTTTCAGCTCTTTGCTGGGTTGGGTGAGCGTGCTTAGCACTTTGTGTGATCAAGCTGTAGATTACATAGGCAGTGGTTTGTAATAAGAGCCTTATCAGTAACAAAAACCCTTCTGTCATTATCAGACAAGCAACAATCGTATTTTAAAATGGTTGCCAAATGTGTTTATTTGAAGATGGTTGTTTCTAGCATGGCTCAAACCATTGTGTGGCAAGTGTTCAATTGCTTCCCACTAAAGCCAACATTTATAGCTTGGAAAACTCTGTTAGATAAATGTCAGTTTCTGCCATAATTTGTGGAATCAATACAAACTGAGTCAAAGAATCACAAACAGTAATGTGAAAATAAAATGATCTGCGTTATGGTTTTTAAGTAAATGATGATAAACTAATAAATGCCATTAGCTGCTGCCATTACTTTGTTGAATTTAGCTGATGTTACTGTGTTGACTTAAAAAGCTATCAGCTTAACTATATAAATCCATTTGACATGTCTTTATTCAGATAAAACTTTAATACTGCAAGTGTAGCAAATTAGATGCAAATGCTCTTTTTATTTTAAGTATATTTAAAGCTGCCTTTTCAATGCAAATTTTACAGGAAATCTCAACAAGCTAGGACAGACATCTTAGCTGTCAGCATGCAGCACTTTCATTTCGGTCTCAGGCATGGGAGCTGCGTTTTGTCCCTGCAGACTGAGATAATTAAAACTACAGAGAGATGGTTTTAAATATACATGATACACAGTTACTTAAATTGTGGGATAATGCATAAATGCAGCCCTTAACATTTTTTGATAGCACAACACTGACCAGATAACATAGCAGAGTGGATTGTAGAAAAAAAAAAAAATCTTTGTGTAAACAGTTTAATGTTTTGGGTTGTTTTCTTTTTTTTTTTTTCTTTCTTTTCACTTGAATTCTTGTGGAGGCACATAAATACCAATTCAAAATCTGGTCTGCGAATGCCCTCATTAAAAAGATACTGATACTATTGATTTTTTTTTTCTTTTTTTAATTATGCTTTAACTTCTTTGTTTTTGAGCAGTCCATAACCTCCTTGGAATACATATCTATTTCAGCTTTCATTTACTGAACCCCCTGAATGAGTTTATCCAAACAATGTGAATTTACTCAGATCTTTTTAAAATCCCACATCTCTTGTGGTTGATAAAGCTGACTTTAGCTAAGAAGAGTTGGATCAGGGTGATTTAAATTTCACAGTGAAAATGATAAGGGCTTTACTAGAAATAATAAGCACATTCAAATACTGTCATGGGCAAACAGTGGAATGTGCAGTGAGAAATTTGGCAAGGCTAGTCTTATTCAGTGTTGATTTAATGAAGTAATGGATAGTAAAATAGAAAAAAAAAAGAGACTTGCATTCAGAGGTAAACTTATGTTAATTCTATATCAGTAGTTTTATAAAGCTTTATTCATTAAAAAGCAGCGTTAATGCTCTAATAACTTTTAAAATGTCACGCTGTTTAAAACCAACAAAAACCCCAAACCAACCCACCAGGTAGGGAAGAAGAGTCGTCTCTTTTGGCAGGTCTCTACGAAGTGGCTGAGTGATACCCTATTATTGTCAGGAACCACATGTCAGTTTGTTGAGCCTGAGGATAACTTGTGTTTCAGGGAAAGAAAAAGAAAAAAAAAAGGCAAAAAAATTTTAAAAGCCCACATCCATTTAAGCTCCAGGGCAAACCATAATTGTCCCCAGTTTAAAATCGTTTCGAACATTTGCTTGTCGATTTAAACAACACAGAGCCTCACCTTTCTCATTCAAAAGGTGCAGGGATTCTGCACAGACACAATTGCACAGGAAGGCTTGTCTGGAGCTCTTACATTTGCAGGACCCAAAGATCCAGATCTATGAATCCAGATGTGCTTTTGAGTGATGGCTGTTTTAGGGGCAGCCAGGAGAAGGCAAAGTTATTTTTCAAGGCACTCCTTCAGATGCTTTATTCCCATCAGTAACAGGGTTTGTGTACGGCAGGGAACTGCCATCCAGAATTAGTGTGGTCTGATGAGGGAGGCATTTGGAAAAAAAAAAAAAAAGAGAGAAAAATCTACTGTATATGGCACTTTCAAGAAGAGGCGAGGGAGAAGAAAAGGGAAGAAACATCACTGTGTTGCCAAAGGGCTGAGGTTAAGAATCCCTCTGTGCAATTTAACAGTTTTTAATTCCTACATTTTAATGCCTCGCAGGCCATTGTGTCAGTCTACTTTAGCTCCTTCCAGGAGCCATCTCACTGCTGCCAAGTGGATTAGCTCCCGGAGGGGCTGCCGGCTGCCCCCGCTCAGAGATCGCATCCGTATCCATCACCCCCCGGCACTCGCTCTCCGCTGCCCCCGAGCCCTGCCCCGCGCTCCGCCCCTGGATTCGGGCTCCCGAGCTGTCCCCACCAAACGCTGCCCGACAGTCTCTGAGTGGGATATGTTTTGTTTTTCACAGGTGCCCCTATGATCTTTCTTTTCCTTTTATTTTTTTCCTTTCCCATTTTTTTTTCTGTCTTTTCTTTTTCCTTGAGAAAGGTGGTAAAAATCTAATAGAAGTCTTCCTTCCATCAGCGCAGAGGAGAAGTGGTCATTAGCAGACACGGAGAGATCAATATTCCTGCCCAACCTTTCTGGTTGCAGTTCCAGTCAGTAATTATATAGCTGTTATAAATCCATGAATATCGTGTACAAGGAAAAATTAATCTCTTCAAAACATCTTATTTCCATAGTTAATGACCAGAGAACTACAGCTGACTCTGTCGCTGACAACTTCTCTGTGTTCAGTAAACAGATTTTACAGGAATAAAATTATTTTAAGGTTAAAAAAAAAAAAAAGAAAAAGATACTTATGAGGTAAAATTCCCCCATCCACCATCACACACATATTTCCTGCATTTGGCTCATTACCGGACAAGTATGTCCTTTAAGACCCAGAGATTAATGAGCCATTTTACGAGACTAATACATTTTAAATTTTAACACTGGAGTTTGCATCTATAATGGTACAATTATACGTTCGTTTAGATTTTTTAAAGATAACTAATCACAGGTGACTAGAACTGTGTGAAAAGGCAGAATTTATGTTTCTCCTGCTATAGGAGTACTAAATCATGCAGGAATTGAAATTGTTTTCCATATGACAGATAGCTCAGGCAAGATTAGTCAGTCACTGTTTCAGATATAATGCTTTTTTTATTATGCATACTTTATGTGGGACTATTATATTTGTAACGTATATTTCTGCATGCCGCAAATTAACTATTGTGTAATGCAAGGACCAAGAAAGAATATCATTAGTTCTTGCTATCCCGCAGTTTTGAGCAGCTGGTGAAATATATACCAATCATCCAACAGCTAGCTTCATGTTAACATGTATAACAAAGCCTGAACGATTCCTGTTTGACAGAATTTTACCATGTAGTAATAAATAAGGCTGAATTATTGATAGTATATAACTACTAATATTATTATGACCTCAAGTGCTTTTTTTCAGACACATTAGCAACAAAAGGTCCTCTCTTTGCTCATTGCTGTTTTTTTCAAGTTCCACTTTACATTAAAATCGAATTGATCAAACCTATTTGCCATTTCGCTGTGAGTGGATAGCCATAATGGGTAATCTATCAGCATGGTGCTCCCCTTAAAGCTATTAACACCTTTTGTTGTTTTACTCAAGTTTCTAAACGTGCTGAGAGGTTCAAAAAGGCAAACCTTACAATCTGTTAGGATTGCACAGAGCTGTGACTTGTGGCACTCTTTTAATTACCATACTTTTTTAACTCTACGGTTAAATACTGATATTTCTGACACTAAGTAAGTCTTTATTTACTTATGAAGCTGTGAGACAGCTAAATTAAAGCTGATTAGCAAGATGGCAGCTCTGCTGCTTGCAGCTGAGGTGAGTTTAGCTTCAGCATGGCATGTCCCCACAGCTCGCTGCTTGACTCTTAGTCACTGGGGCTGAGATCACTCAGCAGCAAGACAAATAAAGGGAGCTTAGAGTTTTTTACCCTTTGGCAAATTGGCAAATTGTGTTAGTTACATGAATATGTGTGTACAGTGTGGAGCAGTCTGTTTGTGAGGGAGCTTTATAAAAGGCAGAGGGAGTTAATTTCTAGGGACAGGCTGTGTAGTGTGCATGCTTGGGGAGTTGCAGGATTAGACTCATTAAAAAAGTGAAGAATTAATGAAATAATCAGAGGAAGACTGAATAAACTGGAGAATACAAACATGGACCAGCTGTCTCAGCAAGGTTGTCTCTCCCTTCACTTGAGCCTGTTGGAGATGGCTGCCCTTCTGTAACTACTCCTCAGGTTTGAGCATCTGGATTTTGGAGAGTTGCCTTATTAATATTTGTATGGAACCAAATGGCAAAAGCTAGAGGAAATTCCTCATTTACCTGCTCAAGTCAAGCCTAGGCTAAGAGTCCTGGTGGTATAATGCTAATGCAATGGCCAAGTCAAAGTATGTGGTGCCTGTGTGAACCACTGGTAATGTTCTTGGTGAAAATCTCAACAGAAAAGCCTGGACACAAAAAGCAGGGGAATCCTTTATATCTGCACGTGTTCCTCTTTTTAAATTTTTTTTT
>VZTN01037569.1:1483-15602 GCA_013400515.1 Erpornis zantholeuca | reverse complement strand
TGTGGGTGTGTGTGTGTGTGTTTGAAGTTAGTGGTATTGTAGTTCGTTCGTGTTTTTTTTTTTTGTTTTTAATCCTTTCCATTCAGTTGCACCTCTAGTAGCTTTAATGAGAGTATCCTATGCATGGAGAAGCTCAGCTGGAGATGTACTCCCTCCGTGGATTGCATTAAGGGAAGGAGCTGCTGTCAGCCCAGAGAGGAGGCCCATGTTCCATTGTGGTTCAAGAGAAGTGGGAGCACCTCGGTGGAAACCTCTGTGCAGGGTTTGTACAGTGCATGTGCGTTTGTTAGAGAGCACAGTTGATTTTCCAGAACAGATAAGGGGGAATGTCTCTGCCTAGCAATCGAAATGCAGCCTTGGGACCATGCAAGCCTGTTGCCTGTGACACTACATGAAAGGGTGAGAGTTTAGTGAGTTCATTCATAGCTATTCGTACATCAAATTCCCTTAATTGCAGAGTGTCACAAGTGAAGGTAGAGATTCCAGTTCATTGCTGGCACAAGAAGAGTCAATGGCACTGATTTAAGCCAGGTAACACCTTTTAGGATGTTAATGTCAGCAGTGGTTTGGGGCCTTTTGCTTCTACTTACATAGTGAGTCAAAAGCAAGGTGAAATGAAGAAATATTTGTGTTGGCTTCAAAACCTGACTGAAGATAAATTGCTGTTAAGCTCCATTTCTGTCTAGCTGTTGATATATGTAATATGGCAAATTAATTAAGAGCTTATACTCACAATATATAGGGATTTCAATTGTTTTAAAGTGGTGGTTAGTCTTTCAGCAACTAGAGTATACAACTAATAACACGACTGAGTTATTTTAGTAGATCAGTGCTTTCAGAAGCATATGTTTAATTTACCATGCTTGCAGTTTCTTCACGTCAATCATCTTTTGTGCATTTTTATCGTGTATTCAACAAACCAGGACTGTCTTTTGCCCATTTTATGAGTGTCCTGCAAAGCAGTGAATGAAGTGGGTTGATGACAGCTCATCCATCGCACTGTTTTGAAAGGGATTCTCCTACTGGACATCATGCAGAGCAGTGTTTTTTTGAAGCCCACCCACCTAGTACTAGTCCCCCTTCAGAAACGGTTGTATCTCCCTTAGGCACTTCTTGGAGTGGTAAATGTGCATCATCAAACAGCAGATTTCTTAATGGTATATAGTGATGTTGACTTTCCTGATGCTTCAGTTGCTGTTGTCTTAATGTAGGCTGCCTCTCGTATGTCAGCTAGAAACAAAAATCAATAAGCAACGTGAATGGGAGTGAAGGGAAAAGAAAGAAACAAAATGATGAACAAGAATTCAGTATCTTCCCTCATAAACTTTATTCGGCTGGTGTGTGTCTTTGACCATTTCACAGAATCTGCAGATAATGCCCACAGCCTTCTGCTCACATGAATCAGAACTCTTCCCATTTCGTGAAGAAGGAAACTAAGGCACAGTGGCCATGGCAGAAACTGCTCCAGCTCCTCAGATTTACCCCCAATAAGCTGAAACAACATGTTCAAGGGCACTCAGAATCTGGGCAATTATTCACGTCTACCAACTCCTTGTTCCTAAATCATCTGTCTCAAGGCTTCCCAGGCCTATGTGTTGGTGAGGGCGTGACACACAGATTTAGTCAGCTGGCAATTTTAAGAAAGAAAGGTTATTATTTAAGAAAACTGTTAGAGGTGTCTGCCACGCTCTTGATGCTGTCTGCTTACGTTGTTTGTCCCTCTCTAGGTGTGTGAGGTGGGCGGTGGGCAGTGTTTCGTTCCCCCAGCAGTGGTCGGGCCGCAGCGGCTCGGGCAGGCCGCACCCGCCTGGGCCATCCTCGGGCCCGGGCAGGGCAGGAGAGAGGGGCGGCAATGAGGGGGCTGTAAATGACCGAAGCGCCGAAAGCCGGGTCGGACGGTACAGACGGGGAGGGAGATCGTTAGTGAGAGCACCGAAGCGGCCACATCTGTGATTGAATGCTCGGCCCTTCCGTCCCTGCTGCTGTGTTTACCGCTCCGTAATGCCGTATTGTTTACTGACAATTAAACTCTTTACCGTTAATTTCACTCTCTGACGCTGAATTGGTCACACGGCCCCAGCTGCCAGAGCCCAAGCAGATGTGCTCTGCACACTTGTGTGAGCAGGGCTCGGGCAGGCAGCAGTCCCGGCCGCGCTCCCGCAGCCGCTCCCGGCCCCGCCCGGCCGCCGGCGCGGAGCTGCGGCGTGGGAAGAGCTGATTCTTGTCAGCCTAAATTTCACACCGGAGATAACAAACGCTTGGAAGCCAGGCACTGCTCGGAGGAGATAAACACATTTTCCCCCATTAATTAAAACGTATCTGTAAATGTAAGCGGAGATGGCGGCTATAATAAGTTTTGAACTGGCGACAAATGTCAACAGCAAAAGGCCTGAGATAAGACCATGTCAGATCCCTTTGCGACGATATGTGTGTGCCTTCACCCCTAGCAGGCTGGAGCATCACACGGGCCAGGGGTTGTGGCTGACACTAGGCAGTTCTAGTAACCTTTAACAGGGATTCTGGGAAAATAGAGAGAACCCTACTAGAAGTGTGGTTTGTACCCATCTCGTAGCAAAGCTGGGGGCTTTCAGTGGTTTTGAATATTTGGTAATTCTCTAAATTTATCTTTTGATTCTTTGGCCTCAAAGAAATTACTTCAATGTTCAAGAAGTGTATATTGGTATGTCCAACATGCCTATTGCAAAACTGACGTGTGAAGTGACGTCAGCCTCTAGAATATGCGTAAATTTCTTTATAAACTTCCTTTGTTCTCCCTCAACCCTTTGCTTGTCATGTCAGGGACACTGTAGGCAATTATTTGAAGCATCCCTAACCTATTCAGTGTGGCATGGAAAAATGTGTGGGTGTGTTTTATGTTCAACACAAGAATGTTAACGGAAATTGGGAAGGAAACAATGGCAGTGGGATTCCATTCCTTACTGGAGGTGGATGCCAGAAACGGTGAAAAGTTTGAATAGTCAACACTGGGATTATATTGCAGCTTTTGCTCCCATTCTCTTCAGCATGGTGTGTGGTGTAGTAATCAGGTCCAGATTTGCTAACTGGATTGCAACTGGGGGATTCTGGGTGGAAGCTGTTCTTGACCCAACTATCCTGGCCGCTCCAATGCTGCAATATTTTTGTCCTTGCAGAGGAAGAACAGAGGCAGGGATGTGCCTAGGAATGCACATCCAGCTTCTTCTCAGAAAAAAAAAAATCTTTCCTTCTTCCTTTTTCATCTCTACTGAACTTTACAGAAATCTGTTTACCATGGAGGTGGATTTGTGTCTTCTTTCATGATAAAGACCATCTCATTCAGCTAACCTGCTGAGGATTCATGGACCTTTAGACACTCCTGACTTGTTCTTTTTTTAAAGCAGTGACTGAAATGGGCAGCACTGCTGCTCCCCATTTGGATCTGTGGACCATCCATTCTGGCATTACAGACAGATCGTTTAATTTGAATTTCTGAATATTTATGTACCAAGACAGGACCATTAGCTCTAGTTCTGGCTTAGAGCCCCATGAGTAGGTCTTTAGTACTTATCTGGTTGGTTATTAGGTATGAAGTCTGGTTTTGTTGGTTGGGTTTTTTCTTTTTTGTTAGTTTTTGTACTACTTATATGCAGGTGACTATAGGAGCTACTCAAGAGCAGATCTGTGAGCCCTTTCTGGTGGGGTCAGCCTGGTTTTGTGAGGCATCAGTAGAAAAGATGGCAAAAAACCCCAAACTTTTTTAAAACAGGATGGGTTTAGAATTCCCAAATTCCCCTAGGGGTTGGTGGTAATCAAGTGGTCATTCTTAATATCTGATTCATTTTAATTTTTTTTCCTTATATTAGATTAGCTCCTGTTACATACTAATGATCTAAAATATTATTACATAATTTGATGTTATTTTCAACTCAAAACATTAATAAATGTTAGTATGTCAATTATTTAAATTGAGCTGCATGAATGATTTAAAATGAGCACTTTATTTGATCAAGTTACCTTATTTCTGTAATTGCAGTATATCCACAACCATGTTCCAATGCCTTTAAATTGATTACTAGATAAATGCATTGTGCATGTTTTTTTCACAGAACTTATCATAACGTTGAAACTTTTATCTGGAACGTAGGTGGCTTATTTCAGACTGTCTAAATAAATCAAAATATATTGTGCCTGTTCTTGTAAGGCGAGTCTTACAAATACTGTACAAATTTAAAATCTGGTTCCAATAAGTGGTTGTGTTGTACTCATTTGCCTGTTAGATTCACTATTTTTGCACTCACCTTTAATCAGTTTCAGTTTTTTAAAAAAGTGTAAAGATTACATGGAAGAAGTAAGGTGCTTGCCTTGCTGCCCTGTAACTTTGTGTCATGTGTAACTTTTGCTCTGCAAATTGTCTTTGCATTCAGTTTGAAATCAAAGGCAGGGTATGAAGTGCAGAGCAGGTGCCTCCTATACTGTGTCACTAAACCCCAGGCTGTGTTTTAAAGCAAGCAAGGTATTCACTAATTTTAGTTTCTGTAGAGCTCCTAGGATGTTCATTGGCCTGTTGTAGATTCTTAGGAGTTGTATCCAATCTGAAAATACCTCCTCTCTCTTTCTAAGTCTATTCCACTGAAAGAGCAGGTATTTATAGATCTCCTGCCCATCAGTTCCTGTCTCCTAACATCATGCTCAGCCCCTTTGTTTCATTTTTTTCATAAGTTTATGATCAGCCACCTAAATAAAGCGATTCCACCAAATTTCCCTGACTGGGAAGTTAACAGCGTGCACTGCACATTTGTCCCTTGGTGGTTCATTCACCAGTGCAGTGATAACTACTTTTTTAAGGCTATCTGTGTGATTTAGCAACCCAAGTGACGTTTCCCGAAGTGACCTTAGAAGGAGACAGTTGGTGAGAGGCATCACCCCAAAGGCCAGCGCTTCTGGGCAGCTGCTGCCAGCGGTGTCCAGCTTCGGCCACTGCCTTGGGCTGCCAGGTGCTGCTGTGATGGGACACGGGGAGCAAAGCCACTGCTGTGTCAGGCCCCTCGCTGCTGCGGGAGAATTACGGGACATTAATCCTTTTGAAATGGCCTTGCTAATTCTTGCAGTTTAGTTCCTGTGAGCCCGAGTTTCTCCTCCCTTGAAGCCTACACATTTTATGAGGTATTGTAAGTGGCTACACCTGCAGTTTTAAATGACTAACGCAAATGTTATAATGGTCGGGATCAGTCAAAGAAAAAGTTCAAAGTTCAAAGGTCGGTCTTTTGTAACTGGCGAGGAAGAGCTAGGGGGTAATAGCTTGTTAATGTTATTTACTTCATTCAGCTGAAAAACTTTCTGTTGTGTAAAGACATTTACGTGGGCAATTCTGGGCATTGTCATTTGAATAGGGGTTAAATTATTCTGTTTTGTCATTAAGTGATCCTTGATTGGCAATCCATTACACAATGGGTGATCATTAAGGAAAGGCCATAAAACTGTTACACCATTTAAGAGTGAATGGTGAATGAAGCCAGATATCTCCAAGACCCGCCGTCCCCCCCCAGCCCCAGACTACAGCTGCTGGGAGAAGCAATTTAAAGCAGAAAGGACTTGGAACAATTTGGAACATTCATTTACTCCCTAATTTTGTTTTGAGAATATTTACACTGAGATAGACAGTAGATAAACCTGCTTATAGTTACCTAAAGTGTGGTTAGTATAGCCAGGTCTCCTGATTTTATTATTTAAGCATGAGCAGGGTTGCTCTATTTAAAACACTCTGAGTACTGAGACTGTATCAGAACATTAGTCTCACAAATAAAAACAAACTGTGGTGTATTAACTTCAGAGAAATTATGAAAATGAGGCAGAAGCCCAAATCAAAGAACTCGAGAACTGGCTAACACAGACGGAAGTGCAACTTGCTTGGTGAAATTGCCTTCCAATCCAGATGTTAATGGTGTTCTAGGCCTGAGCCATGGCTTTTGTGGGCCCTAGGCTGATGTCTGCTAATCAGATCCAGATGTTTTCAACCCTAAGTTTTCTCTCAAGGGATGTGACAGGCTTTTCAGTCTACTATAAATCACTTCAATTGCTGTTATGTTTAAGGTAGGCCAGAGCTCAGACTGTTCAGTACACACTTATTAGGGCACTGGTTCTGCTGTGGTTGGACCCATCTAAGTTGGGTTCCTACGCTGCTCTCTCCCCAGCATGGTCCTGGCCCTGGCTCCTGCCTGGCCTCCCCGATCTATTTCATCCCACTGGAGGAGCAGGGAGGCACAAGGTAGGAACATGTGGCTTAGACAGGACAACTCTCTGGTCTCGACTTGCATCATTTAAGTTGTCATGGGACCAACATGAGGAAGTTCTCATGCTGTAGCAAACTGATGGCTTCCAGCCAGATTTACCTGACTTTGCCATCCTTAGCTTTTGCAGTTACAATGCTCTAGGTGACCCCTGTGGACTGGGTTTTCCAGCAGCTGTCCAGATAGTTTCACCTATGCTCCTGGGAATGGTGATTTTTCCATGACTGAAAAGACAATGTATCATTTAACTAAAACTGCAGAGCTAATTAACTGCTTATTTATTTGTCCTTGTTTCTTTATATTCCAATTACAATTGTGGCTCAACCCACTTGAGAAAGAGCCTGCTACGTGGGCCGCAAAGAGACTTATTTTTTCAACTACAATTAAAGATAGGATTCTTCCCTAGTAATTAAAGATGTGCTGCTGCAAGCTGTGAAAGCAGGCTGTAAACAGCCCACTGTGTGCTGGGGAAACTGTAAGCTGAGGCTCTGCCTGTGCTTTCCAATTCCCCCAGATGCAGATTCAGACACCCAGTCTGCAAACATTCACTCTTTTGCTTGACTTGGAAGGATCCGTTGTCTTCAGGGTCTTTGGAGAGTATCATGGTGACAAGTGTATGAGATCAGATGTTATGCTGTAAATCTGTCTTTAAAAGGGAAAAAAGGAAAGAAATAGGAAAACATCCATTTTCTTACACTGAAGTTCCAGCCTAGCAATAGTCAAAGATGTTTTGAATAGCAACAGACAAAGGTGTTTTAATACATTCTGTGTATTTTCCAACATCTGAATTTCTCTTTAAACTTGTACTAGGTAAATGTTACTCAGTTGCCCTTTTAGAAAACAACAATTTGACTTTTTTCCCCTCTTTGTATTCTGACAAATATTGGTCTTGATGAGTGTTAAGGGAGTAAAAACGCTAAACATCAAAGTGCTCATTATCAACCAGCCAGCTGCACTCCCCCCTGCACCTCCTCATCACACACAAACCTGATCTTTTCTGTGGGGACTGTCTCCCCCAGAGACACAGAACAAGTTCTTCTCTATGCTAACAGTGCACAACATTGTCAAATGATGTGTAATGATTTTATAATGTGAACTAATGCCACTAGGGACTGAACTGAGACTTCTGATTTCATTACACTCAATGCCGAGACTGGTTTGGAATATGAATTTGGGGCAAAGATAAAAGGCTATGTTGGTGTCCTTTACCTATCAACCCTCGACCAGTATTATTTGCCGTGGATCCAGACAAAGATCCCACTTTGGGTTTGTCAGGAAAAAAATATTTGTGATTTACCTATGTTTCTATCAAACACTGTGAGTGCTAATAAGTACCTTTTACATCTTTGTGCCATGATTGAAATCTTAACATAAGTCGGAAGAAACTTCATCTCTGTGTCAGAATAAGCCACTGGCTGGCCAAGATGATATTTCTAAAAGCTACTGTTGGCTAACATTGGTCTGCAGTTTTTGTGTTATAACACTTAAAGGTGAGATTTTGTTCTTTCAGTTTGTTTGTAATTAAAATAGATGTATTTGTTAACTTTTAACTTCTAGGTAGCTCCAGAAACGTAAAGCCACTGTGCACTAGATTTATGGTCTATTCTGTTGAACTGAATAAAACCTTTTTATACAGTGACAGAAATATAACTACAGTAGCAAATTGTGCTCCCTTACCTATTATTATCTGTGTTACCATGAAGCCTAGGATACCTGTCTGATTTAAGTTATTTCATCTTTCTGTGTCCTAGGAGACTGTGAAAAATAGAAAAAATGCCACAACATTTTACTCTAGAATGGATAATATGGGAATTAGCTTCCTTCTTCATTTTGATGTAAGGAAAAAAACCCCAAACAACTCAGGCTTTTAGTCAAATTCTCATCTACTGTAAGTATGTCTGGTTCTATTGTTTTCAAGACAGTTTATCCCATTTGTACCAGCAGAAAATGTAGGCCGTGCTAGTGACAGCAGGGAGATGAACACCCGGAGTCTCCAGCTAATTTTCAAATGTAATCTACCTGCTAATGTATGATATGGGAACTAAGTGTCCTTTATATACTCCTAAAGCACTTTAGATGCAAGAGGGATAGAAACTAATCCACCTTCAAAGGTAATTATATTGGGAATTACACTACTTCATGCAGTAAACTGTATTCAGTACCCTGCCCTTTTTTTCCAGCACTACACCATTGCCCCTGTTTTAGATATGAGTAAGAGTTAATCATAAGTCAATTAAATTCAATATGTGAAATGGAAAAGAGAATCCTTGCAGAGATATAAAAGCATCTAAAATATAAGTGGCGATTAAGCTTGTTTCCTCTTGTGCTTATACATACTGGACAAATGATTTACTTTCATCATCTAAACTGTCTTGGTTGTAGGGGTCACAGCCACTGTGAGATGGGAGGAAAGACAATACTAATCAAAAGTAAACCATGCCACTTTTTTTTCTCTAGTGCTGCTAATCTTAATTGAATCAATCTCGTGGCATGTGTTGACAGTGAAAGATTACTCGAACCTGGGAGGCCAAGCTGGACAGAGCTTCCAGAATAAATAAAAAAAAAAAATCTTCCTTAATCATTAATTTGTTCATTCACTCCCATTTGCTTCCATTCTTCAATGTCTTAGAAGATGTACCCCATGCAACCTTCCTCTTTAGCAATCATTTCCAAGTGTTCCTCCCAATATGCTCGTGTGCTTTTGAAGAAACTAATTTGCCTGAGATGAATACAGCAGAGATGCTTTTTTTTTTTTTTTTTTTTAAAGAGAAATGTAGATGGATTTTATGGAATCGAGCATTTTGTGAAAAAGGATAGAGTTTCTAATGAATTGCAACAGAACCAAGTTAATTTTGGAACAGAAATATTTCCTGTTAGAGAATATTAGGTAAAACCTGCTTGGCCTAGGATGGAGATGAGGAGTAGTTTACAACCTATTCAAGGATTCACAGTAGCCCAAGTCCTATGAAAAGAAGGCAGAAAGTTTTGAAGTTCTTGGAAAAACTAGAGAACTTTGTACAGGCATTGTGCAAATATATATGGGGGTTCCACAAATCTATAATCATAACAACCAATAAATAGTAATATTCTGTCAGATTAATTTTTTTTCTCCAGGATCTTACAGAATTTGGTACTGTTAGAATGCTACGGTTGACTGTTAATTAAATTTTGTTATTATTTTGTTGCTATTGAACAATCAGACTTTGCACACATGCTTGTGCCCCCTTCCCCAGTTTCACAGCACTATATATACACTGCATTATAGGTTCATCAACACTGCAAAGTTACCTAAATAAATCTGTCAATTCACAACATTGAGGAAGACAGTGGATGAGCTAGGATTTCTGAGCTGGCCTTCATATCTGCAAATGTTTGTGTTTGCTGAATTGTGAGTGTGAAAATCATAAAAACCTAAGACCTTGAAATGAAGTCTGAAAGGATAGAAACATCTTTGCAGAATCAGGACTTTAAAGGATACATTGAAGTCTCTCTAGAGATAAGGCTAGATTAAATCTATTCCTTCTAACAAATAGTTTTAATTAAATAATGTTCATAGGTGTGAAGTTAAGGTTTTGATGAACAACACCGTTCATATTTTATGTAATCCATCAAGAGTCCATATAATTTAAAATATTGCTATATTGTGCATTAAAAAGACTCGTATCCAATTAGATGGTATTTGATGACGAAAAGCAGGTTTACTGGGGAGGTGCCATAAAATCTCTAACATAGTAACAAAACCTTGCTAGAAACGTAATGGTTTGTGCTGAGCATGTATTGTCTACACAAAATTAAATGTAAGAGTGTGTAAATAATATTCACTTATTTTCTCAGTACATTTAGTCTGTTATAAAGTAACTCTGTTTTATTATTCCATTTGATTTGGGTATGTGCAGACAGAATCAGTCGCTTAAGAGACACAGACTCTTAGGTAATTTCTCAGGGATTGATTGTGCTTTATAACTTGAATTTCTTCCCAAAGCAAGGAAGTCACTTTTAACTTCTTATTCTGGTATTGAAAAAACCAGATTAAATGTATTTCTCACAAAATGAAAAATCCTTCATGTTTTAGTAGCCTAAGTCAAGGTCATTTACAAAATTTCCCAAGAAATTACATAAGAAATCCCAAACCTTTAAAATGACAAATAAGTAATTTCATCCATATTTAAAATCATGAGAGCATATTTGGTAAAGTTCCTGCCTCAAGCCTACCCTCTTTAAAAGTGCCATCTTGTTGTATTTTGATGTATATCTTTATATAGCAGAATAATTAGCATTTTACAAATCAGTGATAGTGGAGTTTTTCACATTATTCTGAGGGCAATAAATCCACATGCACATAGTTTTGTATTATAGAGATCATTTAAGTGAGTGTAATTTTAACATTTTGATGACAGTTTTAGGATCCTACCAAGCAATGATAAAGCTAGCAGTTATACTATGTGATAATTCTGCCTTTCATTATGATGCAGTTTCTCCATACTAAATCAGGCCAAGATGTAAGCTATTACCCTTGGGCAAAATTCATCCATTATGCATGTACGTTATTCCTAAAATTATTGATAACACTTTTCATAACAGTTATTTTTCATTAATTAACTTTTGCAGCTATATTAGTATTTACAATATGTTTATTAGTCTTGAGTTTTTCTTGCATAGTAAATAGAATCTCAGAGCTTCTTATAGTTTCTTAAAGTTGAAAGCTCTCATCAGTTTTGATGCTGTAAGGACACAGCACAGGTGTGAAGCATTGAATTAAGCTGTGTTTAAGGAAAACATTAGAAAGAGGGTGATGAATGTCCTGGACACCACTGCAGCTAAAGACACAGCCCAGAAACCTTTGTTTGCTGTGAGGAAAGTAAGAAATGAAGCTGCTGAGGCAGATTACAGTTCATGAGTGTAAACTTGGTACCAAGTTTGCTGTCCTTCCTTCTGTGAAATGCTCAGGTATTGGCTGATCAGAGGAGGCAGTAGCTGGAGCCCTCATCAGCTGGGAATTTCAGCAAGTCACAAACTGACTTTTGCTGTCAGAGCTGCTCATTTGCAACACAGGAATTTAAGGCCCAGGCTGTACTTTTAATGGTGCCTTAGTTCTGAGGATATACGGAGAACAGTGAAAATTCGTCAGTAATATATTTTCTTACCTGCTCTTTTGTTGCCTTACTCTTGAGATCATTGTGGTCTATAAGACTAACTACATTGAAAACTAGCAATTTTCAGTTGGATCTCACCATCTCTTTCTTTTTGGCAGATGGTGCATATAAAATGATACCATCTCCTCTGTCACTTGGCCTTGTGAAGCCTGGCTTTAAAAGGGCAACTTAATAGCGTAGGAGGCAGCATGGCGTAGGAGGAAGTTCCTGCATCAGTGGGTGTGGATATAGTTCAGGATGTGTCCTGTATGTTGACAAAGCATTGTTTCTGTGGTGTGTGAAGCCTGTGCTGAGCTGAGGAGAAGCAGGTGCAGTGCAGTGGCTTGTGGGACTAAAGGGGGGGTGCACATCATCTTTATTCTCCTGGAACCAGTAACCATTCCAGCTCCAACTCATGTATGCCCTACAAGATGCCTTTATCCATTCCCAGCGTGCCATATTTTGGCCTGGATTTATCCCACTTAATTTCAAGGACTTTCTATGACTCTATGATAGAGACAATCTATGGTAAGCAAGCTCTTTCCTTAGCCTACTTTCTTGCCTCCTGATCAGAGATGTGTTTGAAATGAGACAAAGGTGAGAAAAGAGCTGGCAGGGTGGCAAGAGGAGATATTTCCCCTCACTGGCTGAATGGCTTTTATACCTCCATCACATTCAAGGAAAGGAGTAAATAGGAGTGGAAGTGAAAGTCACCTCTCAGTAGGTCCCTGCTTTACCTATATCTCACAGCTGTTTTTAACAAGACACCAAACACTTGATGTAAGGTCAAGCAGAAATAGTCAGTGTTACCCCAGATAATCAAGTAAAACCAAGAAAAAGTCTACTAGTCATTAGACATTTTGTTATCTTCCAACTGTATAAATGCTTTCTTTGGGGAATAACTTCAGAGACATGGATTTTCATGGTTCGCTAACTGTAATAAATAAATCTGAATAAATCCAAACTTCAATGCCAAGAACTAAATCAAACCCACTTATTTTTGTAGTGAAAATATCCTGGCATTAAAAGGCTTAGCATGTTGGGCTGTTCTGTTTAACAATGAGATGAAAAAATGGTGCAGATGACTGTAGTAGCAACTGAAAAATACCAGAATTCTTTTTTAGATTCTCTTAAGGAGATGGTTTGAAGCTGCATGCTCAGACTTTTTCTTCACATGACTAATCCACTCTCCTGTGACCTATCTTTAGTTTGATATTGAATCAGGAACAAGAACTGGAGCTTCAGCTGACCCCAAACATTTAGTTACATTAATCACAGGGCGTTTTTGGACTCTGAGCATACTGAATGAAAGACACATTCTTTGCAAGACATTGATCAAACAGTCTACAGGTATCACTACATCGAGGCACATTAATCATCTGGTGCATTATCACTTCCACCAGGAGAATATGTAAATGTGATTCCTGTCAATGATAAGGGAAAGCAGAATTTATTTTTAAAAGTGGTCCTTCTGGAGCTGTTGATATAATCTTACCTAAGACAATGGGTTGCAAAGATACAGTTTAGCAGGGCTGCCAATGAACATAAAGAACAAGCAAATTAAAGCCACCAAAAAAGAAAAAAAAAGGGAAAAAGATAGTGGCTAAACTTCAGTCACTTGTGGGATTTGCTGTCCCACAATATTGTGGAGGAGACTTTTTCTGCTTAATAAAACAGGGCAGTTTTCTGAAAACTCTTATAATTATTTTGTAGCCTCAAAAAAGCTTTATTTAGGAGTGGTTCTGTTCTATTCTGTTCTGTTCCATCCTGTTCTGTCCTGTCCTATTCTCTGGTGCTCTTGCCCTAGAATACACCTGTGATATACTTGCCTCCTGGCTGAGGATGTGATGCTCATACTTGCTGTGAAACTCTGAGGCAATGCCTCACCTTCACAGATGGCTCACTTTCAGTCATGTTAATGGGGCTGCCTGGCTGGGGGTTGCAATGTACATCTTGCTGAAAGCATTTTTGCATAGATCTCTTCATATAATTTATGAATTTACTCTATTTTCTTCAAGAATAAAAGGGGTTTTACATTTGTTTTATTTCTTTCTTTCTTATTTTTAAACCCATGCCAAATTAGCACATGCATTCGGTCAGTGTTGCGGGTGTGAGGACATATTTCAGGCAGAAGTATTTTTTTAAGTCTTATCTGAGGGGATTAGAGACCTAGGGCAGGGAAATTGTTAGAGATTGAATATATAAAACAGGCATCTCATTTCTACTCCTAGTCTCCTTAGGGCTCATTTCTACTTTCCCAGAATCTTTGGGCTACAAAAGTGGAACAAGAAGTCCTCTGGGAAGACAAGAGGCTTGTCTGTAAAGGGTATGGCTCTTGATGGCTTTTGGTCCCCAAAGGCTGGAGCAATGTAGTTGTAGGAACAATCTGTGTGCAAAGGCTGAGGACAGGGTTTGCTTTGGGTCTAATATTGTCTCTGTCCAAGTCAGGAGGAAGTTCTGCAATGGTGCAGGATCACAAAATTTTTCAAGCAGCTCGAAGAGCAAGTGGTCTAAATTCTGAAGGTTTAGGAGAATAGGGCTAAAAAGTACTTTTGAGAGATTAAGGTTAGAAAGTCATGTAATTTAAGCCTCGTCATCTTGTAACTGAGACAAGATCCATAGACTTTGTGTTTTCTCTCCTTACTGTACAGCATTTGGCTCTCTCTAATGGTCAGCATTTTGGTTCTCATTTAAATGTGGAGGAGTTAGGAAAACTTGAAT
>VZTN01037565.1:4325-36473 GCA_013400515.1 Erpornis zantholeuca | reverse complement strand
TTTTTTTTTTTTGGTTGAGTACAGTATCTCTGTACTCTTAAAATTGTTCAGGCTTCTGATGTGGTCAGATTCAAATTTTATAATACATTGTTAATATGTACTTATTTTGTGATCTCTTTATAGGAGCAGCGAATGAAAATTGACAGAGAATTTGCTCTGTGGCTCAAAGACTGTCATGAAAAATACGACAAACAGATAAAATTCACAGTCTTTAAAGGAATAACTGTACGTACTGATATACCATCCAAAAGAATGCAGAGCCCTTGGACAATGTATGCTGCAATAGAGTGGGATGGAAAAACATACAAAACCGGACAGCTGGTAAGTTAGTTGAACTGTATAAAAAGCAAATACTCTGCATTTGATGCAGGAGTAATTTATTATTTGGTGTCTTCTGCTTACAGGTGAAAACCACTAAGACGCATCCAATATTCTATGGAAGTATTGAGAAATTTTTTTTGTATGGAGACCATGATGGGGATATATTTGCCACTGGGGGAGAGGTTCAAATTGCTTTGGTAAGAACAAATACAGAAAGGATTCACACAGCTAGTATGGATATTAAATCTTTAAACATAATCCGTTGTCAGACTTAATTAAGTTACTTTTAAATAACAGTTCAGAATTGTGTAATTTTTGACAATCAGCAGTCTAGAAACACTCAACTTTAGCTTTAAATGTAAATATATTAAAAGAATTATTCATTATCAACCGTCTGACTTACTTGATATCATATGCAAATTTTAATATCAAAGTTGGCATCAACAGTATGTTGTACGTCCATTTGTAACCTTTGTGATTTCAGCAAATTTTAAAACAGTGTCTTGTGGTGTCACTAGGTAGTATTTATTAGCATATTCCATTCTGTCTTTGTTGATTTGTCTAGTGCCTTGGTTGGGAGGTCTTTCTTCTCTGTCGTATTATAAAGCCTGGCCGTTTATAACTGCACTGAATTTTTATTTCAGGAACCGCAGGCATTGTATGCTGAAATGAAAATCATTCCAATCTCAAAACTTGACAGAACAGTGTCTGACAAAGTTGTTAAAAAATACATAGAGGATGAAATGGCAAGGTAAGCACTAAGTAATAATTACATAGTTGTGGAGTTCCTAATTACAGTTTTTGTATTTAATCAATTAATTGTGGAGTTAAACAAAGTTCAGGTTTGTTGCCAAATGGGAAAGCAGTCAGCTGTTTCAGTAGAAACAAATATATAAACCAAGAAGAAATAGCTTGGGATTTGGTTTCTTTTCCTACCCCAAAAATAGCTTCATGTCTATTTAATTAAAGATAAATTGCCCTTTATTTTAACTTACTGAAAAAATGTTCACCCTTTCTTTTTTATTAGACTTCCTGACAAATTATCAGTAACATGGCCTGAAGGAGATGAGTTGTTACCAAATGAAACAAGATTTGCTGGTACACCAATAGGTATATTTTTTACTTCCAAATACTAAAACATTAACTGCCAATTTAAAAATACATCATGCAGTCTTGTTAAAAAGACAAGCATACAGAAACCTCTGATCGCTTTTAATCCACAGCATATTTTAAAAGTCTGTCATTTTTCATTTTAAATACAGGAGCGTTAAGGATAGAAATTTTGAATAAAAAAGGAGAAGCAATGCAAAAACTTCCAGGTACAAGCCACGGAGGTTCAAAGAAACTTCTTGTTGAACTCAAGGTTATTTTGCATTGTGAGTATTTCATTATATTTAATTTTATTTTTATTATTTCTAAAGTGCATAATGGATATGGTATTTCATTGTATAATATGTATATGTATATATCTAAAATGCATATTAGAATTTGATGATGTGGTAGTTAGCCAGTACTCCACCAGTTCAGGTAGCATTTCAAAGCCACTTTTCATGAAATGACAGCTGCCTCAATGCCATATATTTAATGTCTTAATGCTATATTTTGATTACATTTTCTGTCACAAGTAAGGAGGGCCTATCAGTTCCAGCCTAGCTACTTAACACGCATAAGAACGTGGGAAAATGGATAATGTTTCTGTAATTAGCGTAGCAATTTACATGAGCCACATAAAAGTAGTGATTAGACTTACTTAGTAGCTTACATAAAGTCACATAATAATTTTTAAAAAATCATGTTTCTTGTTATTTACTGTTTTGTGGTTTCCATTTTATGGGTGCTTCACTTGATGTTCTCACGTTGCATGGTTAAGAATTGCATTCTGTCCAAGGCAGCTGAAATTGTTTGTTTTGAACACAAAATTAGAACTCTAAATTCTCTGAAATCTCAAATTCTGCACATGTCAAATGTATTTGAAACTTTTATAGAAACTTAAAATATTGTTTATCTCACTTCTTTCCATACACCATAGGAAAATCCAATTCCTTTATCTGTTAAGAGTTGTAAAAACACCTTTCCAAAGCACTGATGTTGTAGTGATGCACATCAAAGGAAAACAAATGGAAGTATCTTAGCTACAGTTTAGTAATGTGTCATGAGACTACACATGGTATTTTAATGGCACTCGTTTATGGGAGCTGGCTGCTGAGCATGACCGTTATCCAGTGTAGTGTGCTGGGGCATAAAGAGGTTGGAATTGAAAAAGCAGTGTTCATTTAATACAGATTATCAATTGTCTCCTATGAGCATGGGTGACAAAACAGTGTTTTGCAAGCTTAGTAAGCTAGAGCATGCTGACTTCAGGAGGTATGAACTTGAGAAGAGACCTGGTGTTTCTATCATGCTGTTTTGTCAGGGTTGTTCCTAGGATTACTGAAAAGTCTGCCTCCAGACATCTCATGTCTCCTGACCCATTCATTGATGAAATTTGTACTTTTAACTGTTTCTACTGCTTCCTATGTTAGCTTTTCTCTACTCAATTGAAGAATCAGTGGTGTAATCCTCGTGTTCTTCACCAGAACAATGAATAAGTCCTATAAGTGATGGTTTATGGGCATGACATACCTGTCAAACTGAAACCCCTAATTGTGTAAATGAGAGAAATGTTGTTACACCCATAAAAAGGCCGAGAGCAAATATCATGTACAAAGAGTTCTCTCCTCTTTTGAAGAGTGTAATACTTGGCAGATTGTACTATGGACTACCAAGAGAGCTGAGCCCTGCTCTGTTACTGGGTTATTATACAAGATTTGATTCAAAATTAGGGCTTGAATTAGGGTTAAGAGAATGATAGAAGTCTAGTTGACAGCTGTTGCTTTTTCTTACATATGCTATTTGGTGCAAGAACAGCGTCTTGAAATAATTTTGCTTTACTATAAAACAGTTTTTTTTCTACTTCATTTCTTTTTATTCTGAGTAGTCTTATTACAGTCACAGTCTATATTCTAAAGTGTATTTTGGGAGTAAAAAGGTATTAATGCCTCTTGACACTTCCAACAAGAAATCTTTTTTCTCTATTTATCTTAGGTTATAGAACCAGTCACTAAAACTGCCTCAGAGTTTCAATGTGTTCTGTTTTTGTATGTGTCTTAATTCTGCAGAGGTTTATAAAAACAGATAAAACAATTTGGAGCAAAACAGGAATGTTCTTTTTTTCTCAGTTATGTGTTCTGTCAACTGCACATTTTTACCATTGCTCCCATTTAAGCAATTCTGCTGTAGTCGTTTGTCAGATTGATCCATTGCCAGCATGGAGTGCAGCAGAGTGCTCATACTTAATAGGGAACCTACAATAAAAGAGCTAATAAAATTCAAGTTTACAAACCTGCTACTGTCAGTGCAATCTGCTTGAGGCTACCAACTTTTAATTAAAATGGGCTTAGGCAGAGAACTAATTATTTTAGCTGTAATCAGTGTGTTTACTTGGGAAGCTAAATTGATGATTACTAGATCCAGAAGTGATAGTGACACTTCATAATAGTAATACCAATGTTTGAAGAAGTTAAGAATTACAGTGTAAAATTTAAATACATGTAGCTAAGTGTTTGTTTTGCAGCACCTACTGAGAATAAAGAAATAATTTCCCATATCAGTCAGCATGGAGGCAAGTGGCCATACTGGTTTAAGAAAATGGGTAAGTTTGCATATTCAATATCTTCAGATTATTTATAATTTTTTTTTTCTTTCTAATTGTACTTTTATTTTTGTTTAGAAAATCTTCAGAAACTTGGTAACTACTCCTTGAAACTGCAAGTAGTTTTGAATGAAAGTAATGCAGACACTTATGCAGGAAGGCCTCTACCATCCAAAGTATTTAAATTTACTATTGTAGGTAAGAATTCCAGTCTTGCTTTCTCCTACTTGTAGTGTTTATGTTTGATTCACAGTATATCAAAATTTGTCATATTCTTGTTGAGAGGTGATTTTCAGCACTGAAAAGCAGCATTTGCATATGAAATTGGAAGCATTTCCAGGAAAAATGTTTTTTGTAGTAGGTTTTGATCTCACATGTAATGTGTTGACACTGCAGCATGCAGTTTTACAGAAAAAATAAAATTTTGATGGAATCTGGAGCTCCCTGATATGAACTTTCCCAAATGTACTTAAAAAAATAAACTTACACTTCATTAGAATCACCCTTTTTCCTCATGTCATTGACATAAATACTCTTTTATAAAACTAGTGTTCATTTAGCCAACTTTCATGCATAAACTACAGAAACTAATTAAAAATCAGGTTATAAATTTAAAATAAACATGTTGAGATCAAAGTCTTTTTTTAAAATTAATTAATTAAGGAAGAACTCTATGCAAAACTAAATTTTCATTTGGTTGTAATGGATATGTTTCTTTGGATTAACCATCATAAAATACTTATACAACGCTTACTAGAACACTCACTTCAGAAAGGATTGGTATGAAGGGTGAGGTGGTGGGGTAGCCCAGGAGTGTTTAGACTTTTTGGAGCTTGATGATGTGACAGTGTTGAGTATTTGTGGCTAAGAGAGCTGGGAAGCCAACAAGGCAGATGCTCTGGTGGGAGTCTGTTACAGACCACCCAACCAGGATGCAGAGGCAGATTAAATACTTAAACAGCTGGGAGAAGTGTCACAGTCACTAGTTCTTGTTCTTGTGGGGGACTTTACCTTACCAGATGTCTGCTGGAAATACAACACAGCAAAGAGGAAATGGTCTAGGAGGTTCCTGGAGTGTGTGGAACAGAACTTGCTGACGCAACTGGTGAGGGAGCCAGTTAGGGAAGGAGTCCTACTGGAATTTCTTTTTGTGAGCATAGAAGGACTGATGGGTGGCTGGAGGCTGTCTTGAGTATGTTGATCAAAATGTGATAGTTTACTGTGTTTACTGTTCCTGAAGAAGTAAGGAGAAGGGTTAGCAGAACTGCTGCCTTGGACTTGGAGAGGGCAGAATTTGGCCTTTTTAGGTGAGTGGTTGAATATAAATGTACAAACTATTGGGAGGTTGTCCTGAAGGGCAGAGGAATCCAGAAAGAGCAAAAAGGAAGCTCACAACCTGGGCTTCAGGAGAAGACTTTGGCCTCTTCAAAGACCTGCCTGGTAGAGTTCTATGGAAAGAGAACCTGTACAGACAGGGGGCCTAAGCAAGCTTGTTAGTATTCACAGGTCACGTCCAAACTCAAGTCTGGTTCATCTCAGTGAATAGCAAGTCAGGCAAAAATACCTGGGGGCCTGCATGGAGGAGCTACTGGCAAAACTCAACACAAAGAAGTATACAGAAGGTGGAAATGGGAACAGGTAACCAGGAAGGAATACTGAGACACTATTCATGCATACAGGGATGGGGTTGGGAAAGCCAAAGTCCAGTTGGGATTGAAAATGGAATCACTGGCAAGTGATATATCAAAGCCAACAAGGTGGGTTTCTTTAAATATATAGATGACGAAAGGATGTCTAAAATAAATGTGAGCCCACTGCTGAATAGGACAGGAAACATAGGATGTGGAAATGGCTGAGATACTGAAATAGTCTTTCCCTTAGTATTTAATAGTAAGACAGACCTCAGGAATCCCAGGCCCCAAATACTGGTGGAAGGTCTGGGGCAAGGAAGATACACACCTTTGGTGGAAGATGATCAGGCCAGAGAATACCTAAGCAAACTGGTGATATATAAGTCCATAGGCCCATAGGTGATGGGATACACTCATGAGGCAGAGAGAGATGGCTGATATCCTTATGAGACCATTCACACTAACTGAATAATCATGGCAATTGAGAGAACTGCCTGATATCTTGAGGAAAGCATCATTTACAAAAAGCACAAGGAGGACACAGAGGGCTACAGGCCAGTCATCTCAATCTGTGGGAAGGTGATGGAGCAGCTAATCCTGAAAACCATTTCCAAGTACACGAAGGACAAGAAGACCATGAGGAGTAGTTAGTGTGAATTCACCTTCTATGATGAAAGGACTAGCTTAGTAGATGTTGTCTACCTAGACTAAAGCAAGATTCTCATCAGTAAGATCCTCACAGAGAAGCTGATCAATGTTTGGGCTGGATGAACAGACTGAGGTGAATTAACAAACAGCAGAACAGCTGAGTCCAGAGGATGGTGATCTGTGGCTCTAAGTCTAGTTGGAGGACTGCAACTAGTGGTTACCCCAGGGATCAGTGGTTACCCCAGGGTTTCGTCCTGCTTGTCTTCATTAATGATCTGGATGATGAGACACAATATACCTTCAGCAGGTTTGCTGATAACACAAAACTGGGAAGAGCAGCTGATAATGCCTGAGAGTTTGACACTCTATTCAGAGGTACCTCAACAGGCTGCAGAAACTGGCTCTTGGGAACCATATGAAATTCAATATGAAGGGGAAAGTCCCAGACTTGCAGAAGGACAACCCCCAAGCTGGCCACCCAAGTGTCTGGAAAACAGCTTTGCAGGAAAGGACCTGGGAGTCCTGGTTGGCAGCAGGTGAACACGAACCAACAACGTGCCCTTGCTGCAACAAGTAGCAACAACCTTTTAGGCTGCGTTAGAAGCAGGTTGAGGGAGGTGATCCTTTCTCTCCATTCGGAGTTGGTGAGGCCACACCTCGAGTATTGTCCCCAGAACTGGCCAGATTACATTACAATACAGAGACATGGACATACTGGAGAGAGTCCAGCACAGGGTCATGAAGGTGATGAAGGGAGGGTGCCAAGGCACTGGAACAATTAGCCCAGAGAAGCTGTGGATGCCCCATCCCTGGAAGCATTCAAGGCCAGGCTGGATGCAGCTCTGAGAAACCTTGTCTAGTGGAAGGTGTCCCTTTCCATGAAAGGGAGGGCTGGAAATGGATGATCTTTAAGGTCCCATCCAACTCAAACCATTCTATTCGATGAACTCTTACCTGAAGAAAGTCTGGGAGGATAGTGTCTGTTCTGCCTAGAGAAGACTCATGGGGATCTTACCAATGTCTATAAACAACTGAAGGGAGTGGAAGAAGGTGGAGCCAGGTTCTTTCCAGTGGTGCTCAGTGACGGGACCAGAGGCAATGGGCACACACTGAAGCACAGGAGGTTCTCCCCAAACATCAGGAACCAGTTTTTTTTCACTTTAAAGGTGAACCCAGTGCTGGCAGAAGTTGCCTGAGAAGTTGTGGAGTTTACTTTCTTGGAGATAGTCAAAAGTTGTCTGAACCTGTTCCTGGACAACTGACTCTAGGTGGCCCCATTTGGGATAGGGGCATTGGATAAAATGACCTCCAGAAAACCATTCTGACCTCAGCCATTCTGTGAGCTTTTATCTCCATGGGGGATGGGAAGAAGGAAAGTAAAAAACCACTAATTTCTTTGCATTTAATACTAAAATGCATATTTTTGTCACAATTTTGGGAGGTACAGCTAACATCTGTTATCAGGAAAAAAAAAATCAATGTTTTCTGTAGTGTCCTATTTCTTTCACAAAATGAGAGGCTTTGAATGCAAATTCTTGGGGCAGAAAAAAGTTCCTTGTACGTAGCATATTCTTCTAAAAGCTGCTTATTGGCAGAGTATAAAGAGGTATTCTTGTATGAGAATACAGGAAAATAAATGTTTGGCATTACTTGAAAAGAGTAGTTATTTAAACATATGCCTGAAAACATGCCATTGAAGGCTTAAGATATTCCTGTGAACTTGCAAGAAAAGAAAAGAAAAAAATAATCTCGTTTTCTGAACAAAAATGAACCTTGTCTGCTCTTTTATTCTTTATCAAAGCAAAAAGAGAATCTTATTACTTTCCAGTAGTAGTGTGCCTTCCCCCAGTATGACAGCATTCAGTTAAAGATTCCTTCAGCTGTAACAATTGAAATGAACAGATCTCCTTGAAAAGGAATAAAAATTTGAAAAATCTATTCAGCAAATAGTTTGGTACTTTTAACTCAAGGGATACTAAAATCAACTTTAGCTGTCAATTGTTGCTTTTTTATTTAATCAGAAGATAATTCACCATTTTTAACGTTGTCAGTTTTTAATAGTAAATACTTCAAGTTTTTGTTTTTCCAATTATGTTCTGCATTGTCTCAAAGGCAGCCATGCTTCGTGCTCATTGTTCCAAAATATAAACATTTGTGTTACCTTTAATGTATGTAGATTCTAAAAATCCAGAAAAGAACAGTCTGCACTGAAAAAGCGTTTTTGGCTGAGAAACAGATTATTCTATTTCTCTAATGACGAGTTGTTGCTGAGTGTTTATACTTCTTGATAAGCTAAAAAATCATCATAAATGCTGGTTAAAACTGAGCTTCCTAAGTCAATCTGCAAGGTTTGTGGTTTTAGTTCAGGTGTGTTCTTTTGGTAGTTGCTTACTTCAACATTGCAAAAGTTATTTTACTGTTACTTTCTCAAATCATTTTACCGTTTTATCATTCACTTATAATGATAAAATAAAGTTGTAGACACTGTAAAGTTGAGGTCTTTTTCTTGTTATAACCACTAACTAATTTTGGTCAAAACGAGGTATCCGTCATCTCTTGTGCAAAGGAAGCTCCCTGATAATGACACCCCTAGATGTTGAAAGTAGTTGTTAATCTGAGTTCAAAATTGTTTGGTAGGGTATTTATTTACCATTTAGCTCAGCAGGGCATTGTTTCTTTTTTCAAAGGCCACTTGGTCAAGACAGTCTGATTCCACAAAATATGTTTCTTGATTTACATGTTCCCACTTGTTACTACTGTTTGGTCTTGTTTGTGCCTCTAATTGGAGGCAGTCTAATGGGGCCAGGTTTCACAGGAAAGATACACTCACATTTCTTTTTCTACTACTCGTTTTTCCATATCTTTATCTTTCACATTTGGGGTAGTTGTAGAACAAAGGTGTTTTGTTGCATGAATGATTTATTTTACCAGAATTTAAGCAATTAAATGTTTAAGAAAAGCTATCTACACGGAACTTGTTCACTTTCAGGTGCTGTGTTGGTGTTCTGAGTACTTTGGGAATTTTGACTGTCGTGTTATGTTTCTTATACTGTAGTCTTCTGCTGTTGTATTTTAACTATGGTTTTTATTTTAGTGTAAGTTAAAAAAAGAACATCAATCCAATAAACCATCACTTTGATTATAATAGTATTCTGAATAGCCTATTACTTTGCTTCTGAAAACTACTTGACTTAATTTCTTAATCAAGAAAAAGCCAATGTGCACACATAATTCTTTCTGAAAATATATATTTTTCTTTCTCTTAGAGGGCAAACCAGAGAAATTTTTGGTGGGTCTTTTGGAGCTTCCTTTTCGAATTGGAGTACCTTTTAATATTCCTTTGGAGTTGCAGGATGAATTTGGTCATCCAACACACCTGACAACTCGCCTTAGACCAATTCTGGAAGCTAGGTAATACAGCCATCTCCTTTATTTTTTTGCCCTTTCTTCATATGAAATACTCTAATTATACGCCAGGGTTTATCTGAATTATATAGTGGGACTTTCTCACATAAATTAACTGCAATTGTTGTTTTTATTTTCATAAGAATATCTGAAAGTATCTTGTATATTAAAACACTGCGTTTGTTTCTAAATTGGTTCTCTTGTGTTTCTGTATATTTTTCTAGTGGATTAACATTGAAGCATGAAGACATACCTGTGGCAGCAAAGTGTGTCATTAAGGGTGTTACTGCTAAAGGCTGTATAAATAGTTGCCAGGGCAAGGTAGGCTAATAAATTTAAACTTGAAGTAACATATTTAAAAAAAAAAGATACAGAGAAAATAATTACTGTGTAGAATGAATTGTCACATAGTATTAGCTAAGTTTGACTTATGCTAATGACTAATGGTATTTCTTGGGATATTTTCAAATTATTTCTTAGAGCTCTGTGTGGAGCAATTTATATTTCCCATATCTGCACTCTTTTCAGCTGATGGGACTGGAGATGGAAGGGCTGAGCAACATATGGGTCTGTGGTAAAGTGTACCTAGCATGCCAAATCAGCTGTCTTAGTTTGAACTGGTGCTGAGATTGGTTTAAGCGAAATCATCCTGGTGATTTCTGCACTGAAAGATGATAGGGAGCACTAAAATCTTCCATTCTTAGCTGAGATCATAAGTAGTAATAGCTAATATGCAAGGGTGAATGCTTGAGCTTCTTTAAATGTTTCCATTATCCTGGTTGCACTTCAGTAGTGAATATGTTGGCCAAACCCAGCCTCTTACTGATGGATTCTCAATACCTTGTCAAGCTGCTGCTTTACTGTAAAAACCGAAACATACATTACATGCTAAAAAGATTTCTTTCGTTAAACAGGTCTTAATGCTTCTGATAAGTACAGACTTAAAGATTTTTAAAAATAATTTAAACTTTTGGCATATTTAAACTTTATGGCACATTTACACAGTATTTTAGCCAGATCTGTATGCTTTCATTTAGTCTTGTATTCTAGCGTAGTAAAGACAAAGCCAGGAGCTGAGTTACCCCATTATAATATTGATATTGTTGCTTAGAAAATAGTAAATAATGTTTCTGGTGGGAAAATGTGTAAAGAGGAGAAAGATCTGCTTATTGAAAATTAAAGGGTTTTCAATGTAGTAGATTTTGTAGGCAAAGTTCAGAATTTAAGTTGAAGGGCAATAATAATGACATAAGATGGAGTGGATTATGAAAATAAAGTGTAGAGGAGCAAAAGTGCCAGACTTTAGCAAGAGAGAAATTTGGTGAGGGGCAAGACTAAAAATTATTTAAGGAACTTGCAGTACAGAAGCAATACCATACCATAATAATTGAAAAAGAAGGGAGTGTTACTGTCTTATTACTATTCTTAATTTTCTGATTTTAATGTGAAAATTGGTTTTAATGATGCAGTTTTCAGCAGTTATTTTTCTTACATCCTTAATCAAAGATGAGATAGACAGTGGTAGTGTTACCTTGCTAAGGAATAACAAACACAGAACTTGCAGACCCTTTCTTTAAAACTACTATTTTTTTAAACTGCTATATTTTTCCCTTTTAAAACAGCCCCTAAGCAGGAAACCACAAGTTACAATAGCGGCTTTTCATGGTTTCAGAACCATGTAGTTGAACATACAAATCCTGAATCAAATCTCTGTGGTTATAATAACATGGAAAAGACAGGTTTCAATACAGGGGGAAAAATGGTTTGGTTGGGGTTTTTTTTGTAGCAGTGCAAGAAAATTTCTAGGGACTTCTGAAATTAACATATATACAAATATGTATGTGAGACTATTATGTGGGTTTTTTTAAAGTTAATATTTAAAATACTCTTTTCATTAGAATTTTAATCTGAAGATTATTCTTCCTGGTTTGAAAGAAGATACACAAGTCATTAAAATAAGATTGCAGCCTGGTAGGTATCCTTAAAATATTTAGTGAAAGTCTGTTAAATATTATTCTGACACTATTAATGAAAGCTTCTCCCAAGAAAGTAAAATATTTAGTGAGGCATGAAAAAGGATCCAGTTGATGACTAGAAAGGAAATAAAGTCAAGAGCATGTCGTTCTTGGCAGGAATATCATTGTACTCATGGCCCAATTTTATCTACTATTCTAGGAGCTGGAATTTTTGTCTGCTTATTTGAGATGTATTTTCCTCTTTTAATTACTTTAAATCTTTTTCTAATCTAACACCCCCGAATGAATGAGTTTCTTATCTTCTAGTTTTTCTCTAGCTTTAAGACTTTTAACCTGCACTACTCTGTATTGACCTGTTCTTCCTGCAGAAAACACTTTGTGAATGAATATGTGCTCATTCAGTTTCTTACCCCAGCAAAGGGGGATGCTTTGGCAATTGAATTCTGTCTGAAATTTTAATGTTACATGTTGACTGTATCATAATGCAAGAGAGGATTGTAGAGGTCTGTAAGGACACTGCCCTTACCAGAATTTTACGTTTTCTGGATGTCTTGATTCTGAGGATTCCCTTACATGAGATCTGTTACACTTGTTACCTGGGTTTTTCTGGTTTTGGGATATAAGGTAGTATGAAGGCTAAGTTTTAGCCTCCTAGTTTACCAAACTTCAGTCTTGCCAATCTCATTTGAGAGAAATTGTGTACTGCTTTGTAACACCAGCAATGCACAATGTAGTCCATTATTCTTTATCTTTTGAGGAGTTAAGGTTTTATGTGGAAAACAGTGAAATGATTGGACTTGAGACAGACTGTGTTGTTTGTTGCTGTTATTTGCCTTGGACTGAAGGCAGCTTCATCCTTCATATTGCTTTTGACAGTGTAGAGATGCTTCACTACCTCTTTCTTCTCACTTGAGTTATATCCTTGGCTTTGAAAGTGGTTTTTTTAGGAAGGAATAATAAAAGCTATTTTAGTCTTGTTCTTCAACCAGTGAGTTTGAAATAGAAATTTTAATAAATCATGCATAAAGGATGCTTCTGAAAAGTTGCCATCTCTTTACCTTCAGAGCCCGCCTTTTAACTGGAATCTATTACTTCTCTTTTTAAAACCTGATAAAATAATCATTTGTTCCAGGGGATAGACTTACTTGAATAGCTTCACTTTATTATCCAAGTAATGACAACAAAATTTTCTTTTGCATTTCTTTGCAGGCCAATTGTAACTGTGATAGCTTTGGCAATTAATTGGATATCTCAATATTAATATTTTTGGGTTTAACATGTGAGAAGAAAGGTCCAAGTTTCTTTTTGATGAATGTTAATCCATGTAGTATGTAAACAGAGCTATATCATGTGTTTACACCTTGTACATTCTGAATTTCATCATTTTTATCTAACTGTTCTCTACTAAATTAATTCAAAACATTGGCAGATGCTATGTACTGAAGGACAGAAACTTTTCAGTGTGAATGAATACACCTGAATTGTTTGAAATGGTTTGTTACCATAAACATCTTGGTAGCTTGGCTTTAAAAACTCTTTGAGATAGCAAAAACTGAAATTCACTGTCTCACAAGTTACCTAAAATATAACTATTGTTCTGCAATTGTGCATTTTTTACAGGCCCTCCTCGTCAATTAAAAGTAAAACCAGATTCAGAAATTCTAAAGATTGAAAATGGTACAGCTTTTCCCTTTCAGGTTGAAGTACGGGATGAATCAGGAAATATAACAGCACAGCCAGACTTGATTGTTCATTGTAAGGTAAACTGCATTTCATTGTGTGCCATAAGGATTTTGATTCTTGCTTTTTGAAGGGCTGGAAAGAATCTGTTTGGGAATCTGTAGAATTTAATATCTTTAGCAATGCTTTTGCTTGCTTGCCATAACTGTGAGTCTCTTAACCTCTCATCTGTTATGAGCCACTCAGTAAGTTTTCGAATCAGTGGAACCTGGCCTTAGAAATGGAAGAGAAAATTATGTGAGGATATTTTGGTTCAATTTTAAGGTATTTTAGGCCATATTTATCATAAACAATGCTAAAATTTATTCAGAAAAATAACTTCATACAGCTTACTTTTGATACTTTTTAAGTTGAAAATTCAAGTCTAGTCCCTAAAAGTAATATTAGATAAGACTGTTAACACAAGCACTAATAGAAGCTCAGAAGGGAATGGGTATTTTTCTCTGACTTCAGGAAGTAAAAAAACTTCCCCTTCTGGCCATCTTTTTTGACTCAAGAAAGTGACTTTTCCAGTTCTAGTGAAATCCAGGAAGGGTACGTAAAAATGTTTTCCCACTGCATCCATTTGCAGTTTATGTGTATAGTCTTTTCCTGTAGACTGGGTCTGCAGTAATATGATGATGTGTTGAACTTGTTGTTTAAATTTCTTTAATGTGTGATGTTTAGTAAATTAGTGAAAGGGAAGTTTCCTTCACAAGTTAATTGAGTTTATTGAATAATGGCAGAAGAGTCTAATTATTGTGTGTCAATAAAGCAAGTGAATAAGACAGTATATTTTATTTCTATAACTTACTCCTTTCTCTCACACATCTCTTATCACCTGCAGAAAAATACAGGTGTTGGTCTTACCGTTGTTGGAAAACTGAAATATATTAATTTTTTCTGTATTTAATTACATATATATTTGGACTTGGGCAAATAATCATTTCTGAAATAATCATGGTAGTTGTATAAAAGAAACTTGATGTCTAATTCTGTGTTTTAAATAGTTTTTAGGTGCTTCAGACCTTCCTATCTATTCTGTGGACTGCAGTAATGGAGGAACAAACATTTTAACTGGTCCAGTTATACATGTACAGAATATCAAGAAAGACCAGATGCTGAAAGCAAGGATTGAAGTACTTGTAAGTATTGGTTGGAATGTTTGGATGAACAAAAGATTGAAAACAGCTTATTGCACTGTCTTACTAGCATCTTTTATGAATAAGCTTAGCTCCCAAAAGTTACTGGTTTAGGTATTGTAAACCTCAAAATCAGGTGGATATGTTTTTTCATCTCTAGAAAATCATTAAAAGGCAAAGTGCTTTACCCTTTTTTTTTCTTCACATCTTACTCTATTTTTTTAAATCCTTGAGGTGTTTCAGAAATGTGTGTGTTTTGTGGGATTTTTCTTCCCCTTTTAAATTCCTGGATTGTTTTGGCAAATTGCCCTCATTGCAAAACATTTAGTGTAAGAATTGGTATGGCAATCAATAGTTTTTTTGTAACATTTCGGTTTCAAATCTCACGAAGTATGAATTTTTTTAAAGGCTATTGAACATTCCAGTTCTCTGGAGAGTCATACTGCTGGAGAAAATAAGACCTGTGTGTGTTTTACCCTGGAAAAACATGCAAATAAATACTAATATGGCAAGGTGAATTATATGAAAGGATACTTAGGATTACTCTGAAAAAGTATTTTGTAAATTTTATTACCTACTACTTTTGGAATAGAAAAAAATCTAAATAGCTAACACCAATTCTAGTATCTGTTAAAAGTTGTAAGTATATTGGCATATCTTTTTGATTTACTTTTGAGAAGTCAAGCTGACTTCATGTTTGGACACCTGGTCTTACCTGGTAATCCTGAGTAGAGCCGTAGGCTATTATGGAGTTATGTGTATGCATATCTAAATTTCATATCTTAATTATATATCTTTTTTCTTTCACCCATGTATAGAATTGCAAAGATGTGCCACCAGTGGAAAAGATCATAAAGCTTCTTCCTAGCAGTCATGTTGCAAGACTGCAGGTCTTAAGTATGAACGGACAAAAAGCTCTTCAGATTAAACATCAGGATGAAATCACTTGTGTTGCCGGCCATGTCATGAACAAACTTATATTTCAGATGTATGATGAAGCAGAAAGAGAAATACCTATAACTGCAGCTGCTGCAGAAAAAATCAAGGCAAGTACTGTGGAGTAAACAGCAGCATAATATAGGGGAGAGACGCAAAGCTGATACTCTTAAAATCCATAAATGTCAGACTACGAAATAATATTCCTCAAAACTGTAGTAATAAACATGGAAATTAACTCTCCTCTTAATTTTTTTTAAAATATTTTTATTAATTAAATATTAAGTAATGCTTCAGGGTAGTATTATGAAAAGTAGGTTAGTATTTCCAGTGCTTCTCCTAAACACATAAAAAAATTACAATGTAGTTAAGATTCCTCAGATGTGTGGCCTTCCCAACATTTAGGAACTCTGAATAGGCATGTTCCTCACAAAGACTTGCTTGCCTATCTTATCGCCATCCGTGTACTTAGGTGGAGCCTAAGACGAACATAGAGATTCACCAAATATATGACACTTGTATCTTTCCTAACTCAAGTGCAGTGAAAACCTCCCGTATGTTTTGATGTGCTTGGGTTTGGTTTTTTTTTTTAAATAATTGACTGTATTTCAGCAGATAGCTTACGTTACTGCTGGGAAGTGTACAGGCTTTCCATTGAAAGGTGCTATTGCCTGTATGTTGTATCAGCATATCTAAAATGGCTACACAATATATTATGTAGCTAGTCATTTATAATTTAGCTTTTGATTAATTTATAAAATTTTCATTTTAGGTTAACTGGACGCCCAAAATTGACAGAGAGCTGTTGATGCAGGGATTATTACCTGATGTAAAAGTACCAACCTCAGTAAAAGATGTACGTTACTGTCTAATTACTTACCTTGATGAGCACGTGTCTTTGGAGAGTGCATTCACAGTCAGGTTTGTTCATTTGAAATATTTTTGTTAATTATGTTATTGTCATAGAACTCTAGATCTCATTACTTTGGGGTAAAAGAAAAGTCTTTCTACAGAAGTTGAAATAATGAAAGCAGTTGGCAAATTAACAGGAGAATGGAAGCTTGGGAGGTGGGAAGGGTTTGTGTAAATTTATTACATGTGAGAACATTACCTATGTGAAAGACTTCTTAATGATATGTTTGCATCCTGTAATCACTTGTGTGAGTGTACATACTCTGAGGAAGATCACTGCTGTTTTTGTAAACTTGCAGTAAACATTAGCTTACAGAATAGCTAGTTTTACTGAAGAGTTGGGCGACTGGTGACTGCGAAGAAAGAAATATCACTGTGAAGTCAGTTCTTAACTGGTTTGTCAGTCAAAACTGACAGGCTGTAAATTGAACTTGAAAATTACCTGTTTATCACTCTTAGTGAATTTAAGACTTGTATTTTTATAAAATTTATTAAGATGAATCTGATTCTAAATTACTTTAGAATTAGTGTGATTTTAATAGGTTAAAATTAATTAATTAATTCACAGTACTCCGAAGCCAGGGGTAAATTTACAGTAGTCATTTCACAGATCTGCAGTAGGAAAATAAAATATATTACATGACCAAGCATTAAGATTCTTTAGATATTTACCATGCCTGCTATTATGTTATGTTTACATTGATGAGAGAAATAAGTCCGTTTTCATGTGCTAACTCAGACCAGTTCCTGATGAACCCAAACACATTAAATGTAAACTAAAAGGATCAAACATACTGCAGATGGGTGAAGAACTGCAGAGTGAAATTGGTGAGTGCATATTCTTCATTTTCTTCTAAGATACATTTCTTTTTCTTGGCAGTTTGATAAGATTGTTATATATACAGATGTCATCACGAGTAAATTACCTTCAACTACTTTAATATAAAAAAAGAAATTTACATTCTCATTTACAGAAAGACGATCAGACTTCTGAATTGCCACTTTACAATTCTGGAGTTTCTCTCTGGTAAAACTGGTCTCTTACTTTGTACATTGGTACATTCATCATGCTGAGTTCAAATGAATTCAAATAAATTTTTGTTTAGTTCATGTATTGTGAAATCTGAAAGGCCTAACAGCATCAAGACTATTGCTAAAGCATATGCTAAGGCATGGACTTCAAAGTGACACATTTTAAGGGTAACTTTAACCTAAGAAGAAGGCATGTTAGGCATCAGTGTTCTTATTCTCCTTTGGTTTCTGTAGGCAGTTGCCACATGACATAGTGAGAAATTAAAAATTCTTACAGTATTTTAGGACATTAAAAGCTTGTGTGAATGAAGAAAAGAACATAGAACAAACTAAGAGGTTGAAAAACAGCTTTCAGTTTTAAGGGTTTTTTTTGTTTTTTCTTTTCAACTTTTGGGTAAGGAAAAATCTTTTTATTCAAAAAAGTGGGAACCACAAATACGGGATATAACTATATAGATGCATTTGGTTTATACCCACAAGATTGGAGGGGTTTTTTCAAGGTTATATAAAAACCTGAAGAGAGTGTAAAGAAGTTGGAGCCTGGCTTTTCCTAGGTGTGTGCAGAGACAGTAAACAGAGGCAGTGGGCATCAACTGAAACACAGGATGTTCCCCCTGAACATGAGGAAACACTTCTTCACTGTGAGGGTGGCCGAGCACTGGCACAGATTGCCCAGAGTTTGTGGAGTCCCCCTCCTTGGCTTCCTGTCTGCAGCTGGCTCAAGGTTGCCCTGCTTGAGCAGGGGGCTTGAACCAGGTGACATCCAGAGATACCTTCCAATCTCAGCCTCTCTGTGATTTAGTGGTAGTTATGTAAATTTTCTCTATATAGGTTCTATGTTGTACATGTTTATATTCCATATATTGTATAATGTTTCATTAAAGGATCTGCTAGTCAAAATAATCATTTTAATCATCATCATGTTTTTTAACAGATGTAATGATTACAGATCAGTTTGGAAATCAGGTTCAGACAGTGACATCTGCATGCGTAAATTCCCTAGGAGTTTCTGGGCCTGGACTTGATAAATCCAATTTGAAAATAACTTGGCAGGTATTTATAGGATGTTGTATAGTGTATTTCTTTGTGGCATTTGTGTGGTAATTGTCTTAATTCTGTTGCACAGAAATGAATCAATATCATGGAAAGGTAGTCAAATTACACAATAATTTGTCACTTGAATCATTAAAATTGCATGATCCTGTTCTAAGGAACACAGCAGCATCTCTTAAAAACCTTATCCCTGCTGTAGTTATACAATGTGAAGGCCAGTTCACTTTGTGCTTGAGTCAGGTTTGTTTTGTTTCTAGTTCATTGTTCTATATGTTTTCTTCTATCTTGCTTTTAGTCTTTACTTCTGTGTTAATTTATGTTGGTACAGTTGGTTTTAAGGTCCTTTGAAGAACCTTGTAGAATAGACTAGTGTCCATACCTTTTAAAATAGGCTGGATATAAACTGAAAAGGAGGTTTCCGTGAAATTCTTGAGTTTGAAGTAGGTCACTTCTTACTCAAGCAGTCCATTTAAATTTAACAGAAGGAACAGAACTTGTAGTTTAATTTTTAGTCCACTGTCTCATAGTAAAAACACCCAAGTAGTGTCTGAAGAGCATAAATACCAAACGCTATATTGAAAAAATATTAATAAGTTTTACTTTGCTTTATTTGTTCTTGGTAAAATCTTCTCTTTATTTCTCAATAGGAAAGTACTCAAACAATGAAAGTAAAAGGTATTCGATACAAACCCTGCTTACTTGGAAGCAAAGAATTGTGCTTTGCTTGGCGTGAATTTTCGGACTTTATCAGAGTGAATCTAGTAGCAGGATCCCCAGCTAAATTGCGGTTTGTGGATTGGCCAGAGTTAGAAAAGGTAAGTTGAACAGTTTTGGTTTGAAAAAAACAACATGGTCTCTAGTCAGGTATTTTAATTCCATTTTTCATGCAATACCTAACTACATTAGGTTTTTTAGAGTAAACTTATTTTGGAGTAATCTAACTCATATGTGTACATTTACAACCTTAAATATTGTAAACTGTTTATTCTGCCCCATTTGCCTTTCTACAGATAGTGTAACTTTTCTTTAGTGTAGTAATTTTACTGTGGGCTGGATCCTGACACGCATCTTTCACTGCTATGTTCCAAAGATACAATCCTTAGTGGTAGTAATGGCTGGCAGCTCATCTCTCCATCTCTTACTGGGGGTTTTTGATGTTCAGGATGTAGGATGGCAGTCCCAAATTTACTTCAGTTTACAAGTGTTTACTGTCAGAAAAGTAAACACTGTCAGAAAAGAAACACTGTCAGAAAGTAAACACTTAAAGAGAATGGAGTACAGGACTTAAAGGAAATGGCTGGAGATTTGTGGTGCTGTAGATTTATTTGCCTTGAGTTTTTAAAATAATTTTTCAGTGTTTACTTTGGCTATTCAAATAATAGTGCTTAACTTGCTGCAGAAACCAGAACAGAAAATTGAAAGCAGAAAAAAGAAAAACATATCTCTGAATAGAGGACAGGAATCAAGATTGATGTTTTGGGAAAGTTATTGAAGAAAATAAAAGGTCCAGGGAGTTGCATAACTATTTTTGTTCTCTAGAGACTTTAAGTATATCAGAAAATAAAAGTTTTAGGCCATAGCTCTTCCTATGACAAGGACATTTATAAGCCCCTTCAGAATCATGTCCTTCATTTTAGTCACATCAACATGAATAATCCATGCCATTCAATTCAAGTAGTGCATTTTATTCCAACAAGAGAATGTAAATAAACTGTAAGCATACATTCCTGCATACTATTCAGTCATGGTCTAGCTGTTAAGGGAGACAAATAGTATAGAAAAGGTGGACACTGTTGCTCTTGGGACTCCTGAATCTGCTGTGAATGTCCAAGATATCTAGAATTGAATTGTATTATGCATTTGTATCTCTTGCAGCCTGTTGCAGTGATTAATGGTAGAGAATTGCAGAGGCCCCTTATTGTTCAGTTGTGTGATCAGTGGGGAAATCCAAGTCCTGAACCTAATGTCAAAATCAGCCTTACAAAGAGTAACAACTTAAAGGTAAGTATAGACCTTATTAGGTGAACTTTGTTTAACACAAGTTTTGTTGTCATGTCTACTTTATCTTCATTTTCAGGACATTTTTGGAGAGGTTAATAAAGCATCCTAAGAATAATTAATAATAAAGCACAAAGGAATAATTAATCTAGTATAAGAATAGTAGCAACAAATAACATAAACACATCGCAGGACAGCAACCACAAATACAACAAAATTCCTATAGCACAGTGTCCAGATATAATTCGAATACATTCCAGACCTTTTACAGAACCTTTTCCCAAATTTTGCATGCACATCACACCACTCCATCCCCCATGCTATAAGAGGTAATTTACTGAATGACAATAATACAGTCTCAACTAGCAACCAAATAATTTTTATCTGGTGGTTCTTTGATTTTGATTCCTGAATGTATGACTTACTGATCTGTGTGTAAAGCTGGTCAGCAGGTTTGGGCCCTACTTGATCGTTCTGTGAAAAGCATTGGCAGAATAATTGAATTTAAAACAATGAGGATGCAAATCTAGCCCAAATTTAAGTGGTTGCTGTCCTTTCCCTAAGTGCACTGTGTCAGGTGGTTTTCACATTGGTCTGTACAAAAGAAGGCTTTGACAGAATACTCCATTCACTAAAATTTTTGTTATTGTTTTTGAACAAAAAAAGGAAAGTCAAGCTGTTAAACATTCTTACCTGTCAGTACAGAGACTGTTATATTGAATATGTACATTATCAACACAGCGTATATTCGTCCGCCTCTGGACATAACATTTTTTCATTCAGGTCTGGTCCTGTTCCCGTTTTGTTCTTGCTTGCTATGCATTTGTGTTCCTCAGTTTTCTCAGAATACAAAACAGCCAAGAACCTTCTTTTGCTTGCTCTTCCAGAGCTGTGCCACAACCTTAGGTTTTGCCCAATTTAACTATGCTATTACTACTTTTTTTAATTGGATATTTTTAAATAGATTTCTAGATATCTTGGACATTTTTCTCCTGGCTTTTTGAACTCTCTTGCCATAGAAGCCTGCCTCATAGTTGGGGGGACTTTTTTGTTTGCCCCAACTACAGCCTTTATGGTGTCAGCTGAAGCTCATTGTGGGTTGTTGTTACGTTGTTCTTGAGAGAAGACACAGCCTTGGCAGTAACACTGTGTGGGTCTGCTGTCTGATCAAAGAGATGTTGTGGTGGCATGCTATGTCTTTTCAGATTTTCTTCCCAGGAGGACCAGCAGCATATCTTAGAGTCCACATGTTCTTTGTCTAAGTGGAAAGTGTCTAGGAGAAAGTGTTCTGAAAGCCAAGGTGGATCATTGTTATAAAGTGTTTATTACAGCATGCTTTGCCTTGCCATTTCCAATAGTGCATACAACCTATCTCCTGAAGGAAGTTAGAAGATTCTGGGAACTGAAATTCTCAAAAAAGATGTTTTCTGTATTTACATTCCACCCTCTAAGTCTCCAAAACCTGATATTGTGCAGTTGTAGCATGCATTTCCTGTACTCCTTTATGTTACAGATCCAAAACTAAATGAGGACTGGAGGAACACTATAACAAGCACTAAATAGTTTGCAGAAGGTTTTTGGATCTAAAAATACACTCAGATTAACATCTGCTGTGGATGATTACGATAGCATCAGTAGCAATTTTAAAAATAACATTTACAAAACATTTTAACATATTAATGAAGAAAAATATCCTAGTTCAGATTAAGTGATTGTTTTCAAAACCCGGCAGAGAATTTGCAACCTAATATTGCTTTCTTAACAGTGTATCTTTCCCTAATTTACAGTGCAAAAATTCAGCTACATCTTAAATGAACAGGCAGTATGCAAGCCATTTAGACAAACAGTTTCTTCAAAGGCTTGATGCTATTTCTGTATCACTGAAAGAATAACCTTTTTTTTTTTTTTTTACTCCAACAGATTGTTCCTTCAAACCAGCTACATAAAACAGATGACACTGGTAGGGCTAACCTGGGAGTTTTTAGTATTCATGCACCTAGGTAAGTAGTGAAAACCACATGAATTTCCTAAAGTACTACTAAGTATTAATCTAGAGCTAAGATTTATTATTTATTATTTATATGCAGGTGGATGGCCAGATAACCAAATAAAATTCAGTAGCTGCTTCTTTTGATCCTACTGAGAAGCTGCTCCTGTAATTTTCTGAATCCTGTTTTTTTCTGGTGATGGTAAACCTCAATTTATAACTGTCAACCTGCACCAAGTGCAAGTGGTGTTATAAACCACTTAAAAGATTTGAAATGTACAGTCTTTAGGTGGCCAGCTCCAGACCCTATTAAGTAGGTATACATTCTGAGAGTGTTTAAACCCCACTTTCTTTGCATGCTAGACATTGTTTTAAAGGATTAGGTAGAGTATCCATAATTTTGAACATATAATATAATGAATATATATTTCATTTTTTCTCTTTGCAATTGAACTGCTGAAGTCTCATTTCCAGCAGATATGTATTCTGTGGCTCCTGCTTCTCCATGATGTGCTTTTTCATGCTCACTTCATGTATAGCTTCACTTACATAAGTCCCATATGGCTTTTCAAATTCATCATTTCTGTATCCTCCTCATATTCACAGTTCTGCAACCCACTCCCTCTAACCCATGAGTTTTCTGGGCAAGACTGGGTTGGCTTTAGGTTATTTTGAAACTAGCAATAGGTGCTTGTGCTTTGCATTCAGATATACAGGATTTGACCCATAATAGTCTTCTGCATTTGGAAGAAAATTGTTTTAAATACTGTTGCTGATGCTCAATGTGTTTATAATTCCTTTGACTTTGTAGAAGCATGATGACTTCGTTATCAGTTTACTACTGGAGGTTAGAAACAGGTGTGACACCATACTATTTACATTAAAACTGTCTGGGAAGTACAGCCTCTGTGCAATTAAATACTATATTCCCAGTTATGTTTGAAAACTTAAATTTGAGGTTTTTAATACTATAAAGAAAATGAGTTATTTGGTGGCATCAAAGACATATACTTTCAGTACACTTTGCTAGATGTGAATAGTACTCAGATTCACTCTTCGGAAACTAGTCAAAGTGGATTGCTCTTCAGCATTTTAATTGTCTTCTGCTACTTGAAGATGTAGTTGCTAGTGTCCTACAGGCAGTGAAACATGATCAAACTAACGAAATATTACCACAAATTTAAAATTGATAAACTAATATCTTAAACTCATGATTTTACTTGTCTAACGCTGCATTAACGCTTCAATTTTTTTCTTCTCTTTACTACTACATTACTAGATATTGTTTAGCATGCTTTCATGTACATTATTCAAACTTGAAGCCTGTTGAAAATTGTCTTTTCAGAAGAGATTTTATGTCTGTTTTTATGATTTCCATATATTGCAGGGGAGAGCACATTTTGCAGCTTAAAGCCTCATACAACAAGACCGTATTAGATTGTCTTGCCATTACAATAAACGTCCTGCCTGATCCTGAAAAACCTGTCTGCTTGAATGTGAAATACGACAAAAGTCCTTCTTTTCCAGCAGGAGGTACCTTTCCTGGTAAGTATATAGATCTTTGGTGGAAACCAGTCACTAAAGAGCTTTAAAAACATGTGAAAAACTATTTTGGAGATTCTCCTACTGTATTTTTTTGCATTTTCTAGTCTATTTTCTCTGTAGTTCTTTGTAACAGCTGTATCTGAGATGTAACACTTGGACGAGAAGATATATGTAGGTCATCTTTGGAAAGCATTTCAAAAGACCTCTCATTTGTTCCAAATTACTGCTTTTAGCCATGAATAAATGGCTAAAATATATGGCATCAAATAAAACTACAGAATCTCTTTTCTGTCTTACTAAAATATGATCTGAGCTAGTTCGTGTACATTTTCCCTCATCTCTTTCAGTGGAATAATAACAGAGGAAGTAGCTATGAAATTCTAGGCCAGCTGTGAGCCAAGACAAACCAAAAAGTAATGAGCAGGAGGACAGCACAAAATACTCTTTTCTTCTGCTGTATGCTCTCACAAAAGGGTTTGTTTCCTGGCCATCATATCTTGATCAGCCAACATTTTTAAGGCAAGAGGTTTTTGTTTTTTAAAATATTCCATACAGTGTTATGACCTTCACAAATTATTTTAGTTTTGCCTAGAGGAATCATAGAATGACAGAATGGTTTGGGTTGGAAGGGACCTGTAAAGATCATCTACCTCCAACTCCCCTGCCAAATAGACCTTCTTCAAATGTAGTGTGTAGTGTAAATCAACCAGGTTTTGAGGTAGGAAGAGAATTAAACAGCTTCTTCAGGACAATAGAAGGCACATAATATATACGACATTAAATGTTTAAATAAAATTAGATAATAAATTCTGTATTAACAGCCTGTACTTTCTATAGGATATACAGGAAAAGTGGAATTTTTCAGATTGGGATATAAAATGTCAAGTATTTTGATTGCAGAACCAGTCAACAGAGTGAAATGTCTCCCTATAGCCTATTTCTAACGGATACAAACATGTGATCCTAGTCTGTCAGATGTAGCCAAACTCAGCTTCAGATTCATAGTTTGATCCCTTGGGAGGGTGGTAGTGGTGTTGGTATCATGGTGTTGGCAGCTTCTCTGCCGTTCTATCCAATAGCTTGGTGGCTAAAGCACTTGTGAAGGAAGAGGGAGATTTGGATTTCTGTCCTTGAAGGAAGGAATCAGATACTTAACTAGCTACTGGTACTCATTCCTGAGAGCAAGAAGCAGCCTGGCATGCTGTTTTGGTAAGAATGATCACTTGAGAAAGGCAGACTTGAAATTTTAGGATTTCTTTAAAGCTATCATTGGATAAAGTAGGTGTTTCCGTTTTTCCCTAAGGATTGTTACCTGGTCTAATTACAGGGACAAGGAGAGAAGGTTTTTCATATCTGGTTTGAAATTCTTAGTGGTTTTGGCTCTTTCTGGAATGCTTGTTTTGTAGTTTTTTTTTTCTCTTAAGTATGAGGGAGACACAGAAATTCATGAAGTTTGAGCTTCTTAATTCTGAATAAAAATAATGTTCAAAACATGTTGTGTTTCATCCTACAGATTTTATGGTTAGTGTTCTCTCTGAAGATGACACCATTATTAAAAATATTAATCCAGCACGGATTTCTATGAAAATGTGGGAAGCGCAGAACAGCCGGGTTAGGACACCAATTGATGTAAGTCATCAAAATGCATTTTTAAAATGGGTATCAAAATGCCAGCATAAGACAAACATATGTTTGAAGCTTTCCTTACTAGAAGCTTTCCTTCATTTGACTTAGATCCACATCCTGTTCTAGATTTTAAATTACACATATTGCAGATCAACCCTATACGTTTATCAGTGTCTGTCATTTTACAAGATTGGTCCTTTTACAGGACTGTCTTGTCCTTTTGTCAGATTGGTCAAGCGTCAATACTACAGTAAGGATAAAAATGTTTCTGTTCTGCAGAAGCTAACTCATAGCAGGGAGAGTATTAGAAGTAGCCACACTGAATTTTGCAAAGAAAAGACTGTGAGAATAAAGAACCTGAAACTAGTATCTAAAATATAGGCAGTCTCATTGACTTAATGTGGGCTATCAGTACTGCAAATCATTAAGTCTTGGTAGCATATTACAAGTTAAGTACTTTCAGTATACTGCATTAAATTTTTTGCATCCTTCTTTACAGGTTACAACATTTAGCTGTAGTAAAGTGAAGGATGACAAGGAAGATGGCTTCTTCTACTTCAGGTGTGATAGCGTTTATTTTATAATTACTGATGGAACTTACTATACATATATATATATATGTATATATATATGTGCAAAATGCATAGTTTGAAATTCTGAGTTTTACGTTTTGCTAATAACAGTCCATCCAGAATTACTATAATACAGAAAAGGTAAAAGGTTACTGGCAAGATGGAATGAGATGAAGATTGAATCCTTTCCTAGAATACTTTTGACATCTGTATAATCTGAGAGTAGAGAAGAGTCTATGATAATATATTAGAATACATTTTGAGAAATGCTAGCAATGAGGGAACGACATCATCAGTTTGTCACTTATACAGTAATACTCCTTAATTTTTTTCAATATTGTTTCAACTGCAGTAGAATTGTAGGCTGGACGAAGCAGACTTAACTCTTTATTTAATACCTTCTGTAGTTGTGCATGAATCCTGAACCATGACCTTGGTCCTTTCAGTTTAGTAATCATTCCTTGGGCTGCTTACTCAGAAATAGTGTCTTAGATGACCAGAGGCAGAACTAGAGCTCATCATAAGCTGATGGCTGACTGCCACATTCTTTCTACATCTATTTCTAGTAGACACTCTATGGGATTAGCTAAATAGTTATGGTACTGGCTGTTGAAGCTTTTGCCTCCTGGACGTGGGCTTTTCTTGCCATAGGTACATGTAGTGTACTAGTTGTCCACAAATGTCCAGAATTAAAACTGCCACCTGCATTGAAACATTTGAAAGGGGAATGGACACTCTCCATTAGCAGCCCATGTAGAAAAGTATGTTTTACTTGTGGCTGCCAGTGTCTGTGGCATCACTGTCTGCCACCTGGTTCCTCTCAAGTTTTCCCGTTCTTGGCACTCTCTCAGAGTCTTCATCAATTTATCGCCGGTCAGTGACATGGGTGCTGTTATGCAGTTTTAAACAACTTTCATAGCAGTTGTGTCACTGTTTTTTTCTAAAGCCTGTGTCTGTCCAGCTGTGAGATCCTTAGCCGATGATTTACTGCATAGTGTTTTTTCATGTAGCCTGACAAGGTGGATACTACTGTCAATCTTAAGCTAGATAAAATGCAGGAGAAGAAGATAAAATTGTTCCTTCTGTTTATGAAATATAAAAAAGGAAAAGACCTGGCCTGTTCTAGAAATATTAAAGCTTTGGGATTTTGTTTATTCCAAGTTAAGCGTTCCAGGGAAATCTTGTATATTACTCCTTCCCAAAGAAAATCAGAAGAAACAAATTACCTATGTCATTGACAAAAGTTAAAATGCTGTGTGTTAAAAACCAGAATTTCATTAATCAATTCAAGAGAGCCACATGTTGTCCTTGGAGAAATACCTGAATCTTGGTTGTTTGCATCTCCTCAGAAGTGTCTAAGAATTTGTAAGTCACTGCTATCCCTTGCTAAACACTGCAGAGGTCTTCGGGATGCCATGTGGCCTTCCTTGCTGGAAGTTACAGTAGCAGAACCTCAGGTGTCTGGGCTTTTCTTTGTGTTTTGATGGTAGGGGTTCTTTGCCAGTAGTCTGTACTCTGGAATGCTGTAAGGTAGAATGAAAACTCTTTTTTACTCTCACTATACTTAACCTTGACCAGTGGTCCAGCTTCCCCAACTTTGTGCAACCTGACTAAGGAAGGAATTAGATACTTTGATTTTATGCAAATTTTGTTAAATTTGGAGAGAAATTACTGTTTTGCCAGATCTAAACATGTCTGCATTTTGTTCCAGTAGCTTTATGAAAATTCTGAATAGGAAGTGAAATGATGGAGAGTTGCAAATTTCTGAACAATAGGGCTGTGACAAACTTCCTGTCATCTAAAAGAGACACACTCTTGGAGGAGACTTTCCTCATTCAAGTTCAAAAGCCTTATTCTGATTCTTGAGGAACTTTGATGGCCTTCTTGCTGAAGGAGGAGTATTATGCTTTAGTAGAAATTTCTAACTAGTTTGGAGGACTACTCAGAGTTTGAATTGCTTGCATACTTACGTACTTGTGACTTCAATACTAACTCATGTTTGCTTGGGTTTTTTTTTTGGGTTTTGTAGGGACAAAGTGGTTCCGGAGAGAGTGGGCACTTACATTATCCAGTTTACCTTTGCAATGGATAAGACAAATATGCTCAACAGTGAACAGGTTTGAATCTATGGTTTTTTGCTTGTGGGCAAGAACACGTAGTACAGAATCATCTGGGAAAAGTGTTACAATACTTTGTGCATTCAGAATGCAAATACTTCGCTCACAAGTTTTGCAAAAAATTATATTTTTAGTTTTGATAATTACTGATTTCAAACTGTTGATTATCAAAATATGTTTTCATTAACTTTTATAACCAACAATTTGATGGCATAACAGAGCTGCATAATTTGCAGCCTAGCAGAACTGTTTTATGGTTGTGCTAGTTTATTTTAGGACTGTCTGTAAATTTCACAAATATTTGTTTCAGTGTATTTTGAGCAACCCAAATGTGCAGGTGATTTGCAGTTAATTATATCAGTCTTTATTTTATTTTGTTTTATTTTTTTCTTCCTCCTTTTTCTGCTAGATTATAGTTGAAGTTGTACCTAATGACCCTGTACGCTTGTTACCTGATTCTTTACCAGCTACTCCAGCAGTTTCCAATGTTCGAGCTCTTACCAGCCGTACACTGGTCAAGGATTTATACCTCCATTTAATGGTAACTATACTTCCATACAAAATCATAATTAAGGAAATATGCAAGACTGCTAAAACTATGTTGAATTTTGCTGTAAGACATTGCTGTTTCTTTGCAGATTTACATCTTTTTTTATGAAGTGAATCAGTGATTTTTCAGCATATGACAGGTCCGTCTTGTTTCATTTATATACAGATGACCAAAACTGAAATGTTTGGTCCTTGCTGTCAGGTATCTCAATTGAAATCCATATCTTGTTGCCACCTGAAAAAATTGTTTCAAGAATAGATTCTAGTGGGAAAACATATATACAGCAGATGTTTCTCTGCATGATTTTTCTTCCCAGAGACAGTTTCTCTAGAAATCTTCTATTACAAAAAATAAGGTTTCTTGAACTTTGAGTGTTCACAGGGATAAAATTAAATCACTTCCCAGGTACCACAATAGCAAAGGAGACTCAGCTTGTGGAAAAGTAATTTAATTTAATCATCAGTTAAAAAATATTTATGTAATAAGAAATAAAGACCAAAAAAGCTAAAGCAACACCTTCTGCCCCACCCTTTCCTAGGCTCAGCAATGTTCCAGACCCCTGTACCCTTCCCCAAGCAGTGTGGGGGGATGGGTCACAGTCAACCCATAACAGCTACTCAGCTCTTTTCTGCCAGTGGTTTTTCCTCAGTTTCCTTCTTCTAGTGTGGGTCCATGCATGGGCCACAATCCTTCACAAGCTGCTCCAGAGTCCTTGCCACAGGCTGCAGTCCAGAAATTACCTACCTGGTTTAGCATGGGGTCCTCCATGGGCTTCCATGTGGGGATCTCTGCTCCACCGTGGTCCTTCATGGGCTACAGGGAAGTAACTGCTCCAGTGTAGTTTCCCCACAAGCTGCAGGGGAATTTCTGCTCTGGTGCCTGGAGCACCTCCTTCCTCGTTCCTTTTCTCACCCTCTGCTGTTTTCTCTTTTTTTTTTTTTTCCCTTCTCACCTGATTGTGCATTTTTGCCCATTCTTAAATGACAAAGAAATGCCATTTGGCTTAGGGGCTCAGCTGTCCCTGCAATCTCTGTTGGAGCACTGGCCATGTCCAGCATCTCCTCACAGAGGCTGCCTCTGCAAGACCCGCTTTGCAGAGACTGCTAGCACTTTGCCATATAAATCCAGAGCAGTACAGAAATGGATTATTTAGTTCAGGACGTGTCCCAAACTAACTTTAATTTCTTTTTTACTTACAGGATGAATACAACAACCACACTGGAGTTGATCTAGTTGGCAGAATAATAGTAAAAATTAAAAGCCCCAATGAAGAAGATACAGAGATCCCACAGTTTCAGGGGAAAGTCAGTACAATAGAGTTTCCCTTGGAGAATGGATCAGCCGAAATTGTAAGTGTGACTGAAATACACATTAACAGTGGATATAATGAGGCTTATTTTCCTGCAGTTTTAAAATTATCTTACACTTCATTGTGGTCTGTGGAGATTTAGTTTATATTGTAGCTTTCCCTTAGAGATGAGTAGATAAATTATTTCTTCTCTCTTTGATTGCTGATTTTCAGAAAATTCTTTAAACTGTTTATCCTTGCCAAGTGAGGGAAGTGTACAGGTACTTCCAGTTAGGGACCAGGACATTCAGGAAGATCCAGGAACTATATTTTCTTCACTTGAATTTCACATGTGAATAACACTTAACCAATTTGTAGTTAAACCATTAATATTACCATTCATTTACATTTTTATTTATAATACTCTCAGGCTGTAATATTTTAAGTTAATTTAGACTGACTTTGACATATATTTGTAGTTAAATTTTGCCAGGCTCTCTTTATATTTTGTCATGCTGAGTGGGCCTATATATATATACTTTGCAGGAAGGCATCCTACTCTCATTTGAAGAAGATAAAATTACCATTTCTCTTTATGCTTTCACTCATTAATGTGCTTGGCTGTTAAAAATGCATTCCTTATTTTGGTCTGAATCTCTGGCATCATGCATACTCTGAAAGTACTGAATATTGTAGTCACATCACTGCAGTCCCTTTTTCTTCAATAGTTACAGACTAAACTTTTAAAACCTGTAAGTTCCGTCTGTCACAAAATATAATACAAAAGACACAATGCAAAATGTGCACATGTTCAAAACACACCAAAAAGAATCCAGCTGAATGTGGAGTTTCTTCTGAGTGGAATGGGGTCACAGTCTCTTTCTTAAAAGCCTACACAGAATTTCAGTCAGTAGTATTCCTGTGGTGAAACAGTTGTACATTGATTTTTGTTTTCAACTTGAAGAATCATATAAGAATGGCAGAGCAAAATTATACCCCTACTTCATTTGGTTGTCACATATTTTACTAGTCTGACAGAAATCTTCAATTAGAAGGATTAATCTTCAATTAATGGAGAATACAACTTCTTAAAGACATTTTCTCAGCCACCTTTTCTAACTCACTCATTGGAAGGAGCTTTATGACAGACCAGCATCAGTGTGTGCCAAGTGGAAGCAGACACTGCTTAGCAATAAATAGAAATTCTCCAACTACGTCTTGGAAATCACCACCATAAAACCCCAGTAGAATCCTAAAATCTACAGATCCTACATACAAACTTCTTCATAGTATATTTTATTCAGTACATTGACTGCTTCTATGGAGCTACATATGTAAAACTGAATGACACAGCATAAATACCTCTGTCAATAACAGTCAAGGACAGAAACATGTAGTTAACATGGACACATGTTATTAATCTGCTAAACTCTGGTCTACTCTATACAGAAAAGTGACAAAATATGTATGAAAAACAAGCTAGAAAAATAAACTAGAAGTATCAGATAAAATTAATATACTAATTGGTTTATGGTACACTCTTGCATTTCTCTGGTTTCCCTACCATGTTTCAGGAATAATAAATTACCTGGTTTGTGAACACATTTTTCTCAGGCAGGTGGGGTTAAGAAAAGGTGCAAAAGTATAGCTAAAGGATCAGCTATAACCACTGGTCTAACAAAACACTCTGCAAATCTTGCATTTACACCTGTGGTAACAAGGAGTAAATTGATCACCTTTATGTAGGTAATAATAAGCCCATATACTGGCCTCTGACAGGTCAGATAAAATGACTGGATAATTTCTAAGACTCCTTGCTAATGCAGAAATAAAAATCCTTTGGTTTATCTCCATGTAGTATTAACCTGCTGTTGTGTAATTGTGACCTAAATTTTCCAGTCTTCCTTCAGTAACAAAGCTAACAACCTGTGTAATGGAGGGGGAGTGTACTGGGTTTTTTGGGAGGTTTTGTTTGGCTTGTTTTGCCTTTTTTTTTTTT
>VZTN01037563.1:395588-491459 GCA_013400515.1 Erpornis zantholeuca | reverse complement strand
TTGCAGCCATTTCTGAGGCAGGGAATGACACTTTACTTTAAATCTTGTCATTTTTAAAACGCAAGGCAAAGAATTCTAAAGCCAGTCAACAACTGGTGCAAAAATTTTAAGGAATGAAAGATAAGAGAAATATGCCCTGTGTCAAAACTTGGCAAAGGCGCAAGCCCTATATCCCTAATTCTTAATACGTAAGAATACTTATTCTTAAGTACTCAAATTCTTAATAATATTTCTTGGTTTGCTATTGAATAAAGATTGCTGTTCAATGACAATCATTACATAATGACCTGGGTTGGAAAGGACCTTAAAGATAATTTCTTTCCAACGCTCCTTTTCTGGCCAGGAACACTTTTCACTAGGTCAGGTTGCTCAAAGCCCCATCCAACCTGACCTTGAACACTTCCAGGGCTGAGTATCATGATTTGATGATGACTGTAACAGCAGTGAGAGCCTGTGGAACTTTTCATGCCAGCATCATACATTTACTCCACCAATGGGCACCGTGGCAAGGCAGGGTACAAACTGCAGGCACTCCTGGGAGGGTTCTGCCTGCTTGTGTAGTCCTGGGAAAGCTCCAGGTCAGGAGGCTCTGATCGCTGATCCAGGGCACCCTTAGGCAGACTTTTTCAGCCACGCTCCTGGGTCTCAGTGGAAGACAGCACAAATCCTGCCAGTTGCCTTTCTCTGACACGGATGTATTGCTGTCATATATATCAAGTGTCTCTTGAGAGTTTAGGAGGAAAGAGCTCAGAATTAAATCAAATTACACAATTAGGGTCGTATTAACCTGAGCTGCTAAGGGTGAATTCAATAAGCAATATGTGCGAATTATGTGTCCAAAGATCTGTGACTATGGAGGAGCCCAGCCAGGCACCCCAAACCAACAGCTTCAGCTTCAGAGAGATGCTTCCTTCCACTTCATGCTGTTCTAGACACACCCAATGCGAGAGAGGTCCATGAGGAGACGAACATGAAAAAAGAACATTTCTTGGACTGTCTACTTCCTTGCTGCTTCAAAGGTCTCCCCCTCACTCAGAAGTCTGGCATATCCTTGTCCCACACTACTCCCTATAGTCAGGAAATGCCTAATATTTCTCTTCCTACAGAGGGTCTCCTTTAAGATAGATTAACCTAATACTCCTTAAACTCAGACCTTTCCATTTCCTCTGTTGGAGACTTTGGATTTAGATATCTTTGCTCTACTGGAAAATATCCACTGATAACAAGCAATTATTATTATGAGATACATCCTTAGAGATAGAAACTGGCTGCTAGGAAAGACTGAAATGAAGGGAAGAGGAGAAAACCAAAAATACTATTCCCACTTACCCTGACAGGGATTTAATCACCTTCCCAGCATGTTTTTACACAAAGGCTGGATGTGAGACATGAACTCCAGAAGGGTACAAGTGCCTTTGGGTCAAAGACTCTTTCCCAGGCTTATTTGCTTCCCTGCTGTGTGTGAACTATTCACTGCTGTGAGACCTGCTGTTATCTGAGAAACTCTTCTTCAAACAGAGATGCTGCAGTGACTACTGCCTCCCTGTTCTCTTCCCTCTTTCTCTTTCCAATTCCCTTTTTCTCCTCCCACCTTTCCTCTCTTCCCTTCCCCCAACACTTGACATCCACTACTCTTAAGTTTTTCCCTTCCCTTCTTTTGCCCACTTGGCATTCTGAGGATGACAAGTGAAAGTCCCTCCCTATTAAAAATTCACTGTCAAATAAATATTAAAGCAAAGGGGAAAATCCACTTGGCTCTGTGTGATTTATCATGATCTGCAAAACAAGACCCAGGTTTCGTGGCCTATTTACCCACTCCACAGGGGTATAAAGGGCTTGGTGACCCTCAGCTCTTGGAAATCCCACAATGGGGAGAAATTCCCTCCTTACCAGCAGCCTCGATGAGACAGATAGGGACACATTCTCAGGGCAGGAAAGGAAGGATGTAAAAACTAAAACCTCGCTTTGTTTTCTTTCTTCCTACTTTTTTGTCATCCAGACGAGAACAGTACAAAAGATGGTCAGGTCACATGGAAATCATCAAAGAGGAGAGGAAAGAAAAAAAGAAAAGAAAAAGAAAGAAAACAAAGTAAAGAAAAAGAAAGAAAGCAGAGAAAACTATGACAGGAAAAGAGAGAGGGAAAAGCTTCCATGTCTCTGGTTTTGGTTCTCTGCACAAAGACCTCAGCAGTCCATATATTTTTTTTCAGGCAGGGCCAGTATGGTTCAACAGCAGAATAAAACATGCAGTAATTAGTGAATAGCTTCACAGTTTTAACTCTTTCCCTTATTTAGAGCTGCTGGAAAAGACTGAGACAGACACAAAGCACAACAACATGCATTAACTGGTATCCACGTGAGAGGAGTAAAGGATATTTTCACTGAAGTGAGCAAACTTGCTAATAGCTTATGGATTTCAGAGGGAACCCAGATTTCATTAGAAGAGTAAAGACATTTCTCCTTCCACCAGTTTGTTGTGTCTGTGTAGGCTACCAGCTATGACTACCAGCCTGTGTCAGCTCCTTCATGGCAAAGGATGGGAACAATTGCTCTCCCAGGAGTGGCAATCTGCCCAATGATGACTAATCCTTAGGGAAGAAGAGCCAGCACATCTTTCAGAGAAGGGAATAAGCCACCATTCCCCTTCCCTATATTGACTGGGACTGCTCGATAGTGTTTTGAACATGTAACATCCCTGAAGGAGACAAGAGCTGTGAGTGGGGAAAGCTTCCACGCAGGAGTGATCCATGAACACATCAACAGGTCCAGGAGAGAGCTCTGCTGTCAGTGCTTGTCTCATGGAGAAAGAAGCTCCTGCCATGCCCAGACTCACAGCAAGGAGCAGAGCAAGAGGCAGCAGTGGAAAAGGGAAAACAGAGAATTATGAGATCGAGGGTCAGCTGCTTAAGAGGTTTTGCTCTCTCCTCATGTTCACCCTTATCGTGGTGTGAAGACACAGAGTGAACCACTGGAACAGGATGTGGAGACACTCCAAAGGTAGATCAGAAAGAACAATCCGTCTTGTCTGACTTGTCTAATTTACTTATTGTGAGCAGATGGGTTATGAGGTCTGCCATCAGTGATGAATTATATTCATGATAAGTCATTCCCAGCTAATGAGGATCCATTATCATTTTCTGCTAAGGAAGAGTAACAGCTTGCCAAGAAAGAGTGGGGGTTTCACAATTTCCAGGGAGAACATTCTGGGCTGGTAGCCACCTGGCAATTGAATTTTCAGGAAACTGAAAACTTTCCAAGATGGATACCTTCTGCTTGTTTCAAGCCTTGGCTTTTAATTTCTTTGGGCAAGTTCAGGAGTGGGAGTGTAAAAGGAGGTGGTGGAGGAGGAGGAAGAGAGGGAAAATAGTAGTAACTGTGTCGGATAAGACTGTGATTAAATCAAGGTCTCACTCTAATTACACTGCATTTAAATAAATTTTGCCTAGTAAGTAATTGTAATTAAACTGCAATTAAACATGTATTTATATCACCATTTCCTCCCCTGCACAGCTGTCTGTTTCCACCTCCTGTTGTTGCTGTCTACCTGCCAAAACCTCTGAATTATCACCAGGGACTTTACAATTCCTTGGACTTCCTGGAGGAGATGTTATGGGGGGCAAGGTATGAGGCTCCCCCAGCAAGAAGCTAAAAGGAACTTCTGTTTCCAAGCTGTGTTGGAAGAGAGGTGCAGCTGATGCTGTGATAAACTAGACCTCAGGAAAAAGTTGTGAGGGGCAAATATAGGAATGAAAGGAAGTAAGTGTCTCTTTTCCTCTCAGAAGAACTTGAAAAGGGATATATTTTCAGGCCTTTGAAATTTCTTCACATTTGGGATAGAAATGAGGGTATCCTCCTTGCCTTCTTCAGAGCACATTTGATATGAGTCTCTTCCCTAAAGCCCCAAATCTCTGTTTACAGCATCAAGTTTGTGCATTCTTGTATGCAATCTGTAGGAAAAGAGCTCACTTACCTACACAGTAGCACCTACAGGTGAGAGTCCAGAGCTCAGAATACAACTCTTGAGCTCTGTTTTCAGCTTTTTAGGAGTATTCACTAACTCTAACTGTCTCAGTTTCCTTTATTTGCTGCTCTGAGCTACCTATACATAACAACCCTGCAGATGGTCTTTAAAGTTTACTGCAGTTCTCTACAATTGGGTTAGGAACGTCTGTTATGGAAAAACAGGAGGTTCTAGCTATTTAAAATGAAAGCTAGTTCCTGCTAGGAACCTGAAGGCGATAAGGAAGGGAGAAACAAAAGAAGAAATAAACAGCTAAAGGGAGGGTGATAAAAATGAGAAGGTGAACGCCCATCACAGCACAAAGAATGCCCGGGGCTAACAAAAGCAAACTGGTTTCTCTGCCTTACCTCCCTCCTCATCAGAGATGATGGAAAACATCTCCATTTGTGCCTCTGCTCTCACAAAGCTCTAATTAAGGGAGTGGAGAAATACCACCGTCACCCTCATCTGTTTGTGCTCGGTTGCTGAAAGGACACCATGCATCTCCCTGACAGGTAGTCATTACAGCTTGGTATGGACACCCCTCCTCCCAGCCGAGCACTGAGCCCTCAGTTAAACACCTCCAGCGAGATCCTCCATGTGTGTCTGGTGCTCCAGGGAGCTGAGCCGTGAAGCACTCATCATGGAAATCACTGCTGGCAGGGGAAGGGCAGCTGATGGATCAGAGTCTGCATGCTAGGCATGGGGCTTCAAAAGACACACGGCAAGTGGGAGAATCCATATTCAAATCCATATACAAACGTGGGGTGTCCAGAGGTGCATAAGGACACAATGTATATAATAACAACAAAAAAAATCATTGTTATCCAAAGTTAGTTAAACAAATCTATGTAGTTACCAACAAATTCCATGTGACTGCTATGTTACAAGCTGTGTTCACTCCCTCTCTCTCTTCCTTCAGACATTTCTGTTTTCTGTCTGATTAACTGCTCTCAGGAAGGTCCTTATGGCAGTGTTTGGTGAAAAAAAAAGAACAAGCATCTCAGGCTTGATTTTCTGTTGTGACCAATAGATAGGCTGATCTGGAATAATCTGTCACATCAAAGAATATAGATCCTAACTCTGTGACTCTCAATTTCTTTCCAAACCTTTCCTTAACCTACAAACCTCGGTTCCACTCTCATAAATAGGAGACAAAAGCAATACTACTGGAGTGACATTTATTAGAGGAATGACTGGACATTACTTTCCCCACAGACTGGGAATCGTTTATTTATTGGTTTGTTCAACAACATTGTTCACTCCTAAACAGTCTGATCTAAAACGGTATCCTTAACACTTTCTAAATGAAAGGGGAGGAAACACCCAAGGCTGTCATCACCTGCAGTTTCCCCACATAGCATCCTTTTTAATCAGGAGCCAGGGGAAGGAATGGCACCATTTTAGGGTACATGAACTGCTGCCCTTTCCCTTGTGCTGCGAGCAGAGACAAACCATCGAGTACACAACTACTTTCAGTTTGATTCAGCTCATCTTAGAGGTACAGTGAAAGGAAGAAAATGACTGTCACAGGTCAAAGCCCAAACCTTCCTTTCTCTTTAATGGCTCTGTGGCTGCCTCAGGCTTTTTGTTTTCACTTACAGTGAAATCCATTCTGCCAGCAATTTTGTTCTGTTAGACAGATGGAATAATGTGAACAATTATCACCACTGTGTGCACTCCCTGTCTTCCTATTCTGATGTAAATACATCTATTTGCAATCATGGGTGGCCTTCAACCCCTTTAGAAGAGACCTAAGAGAGATTTTTTAGAAATGGCTTAGACAAGAGTCTTCTGAACATTTGGGACTCAGTGGAACCATCTGGATGCAATCCTTTGCAATGTGCTCCAGCATGACCCTTCTTGAGCTGGGAGATGGACCAGATGATCCTCTGTGGTCCCTTCCTACCTGACCTGTGTCCAGCAGCATGGACAGAATCCAGAGGACCTTCCCATTTCTGCCTGTGCCTGCCTGTCACACCCATCAGCCATCGGATCCAGACTGTGCTGCCAATTCTCTGTGCACAACTGAAGACTCAGTCACCTCCACAACTGAACATTCACCATGAACCCTCACTTTGGCTGACTTACTGTAATCAAAACAGGCCACGGGCAAATTAAAAATGAGACCAGTATCCCTTTCCTTGTGGATGATTTACTCTAGAGGAGTAGGCAGCACTAAAAAATGTTTCAATGCAGGGGCTATTTGCTTCTTAATAGCCCACTAGACTGGTCATTTTTACACACTAGAGCATGATTGACATCCCCAGTCCTAGGGAAAAATGTTTTGCTGATTTAGCCATGGTAGGAAGAAGGATCTAGTTCTGAGCGAAATGCAGATATTCAGTCTGAAATCTCAGAGAGGAGAGCTGTGAGAGGAGGGGGAAAAGCAGAAGAGAAATCCTCAAAAGGTAGAGGCAGAATGCTATGAGACATTATCCCTCATTCAGCATGCAGATGAGTTTGCCAGGCAGGAAGCAAAATGGAGAAGAGGTGCCTGACGCATCACATGCCATCTCCGCTGTCACTCACACACTTTAATTACCCCTAAATCAAGTGCAATAGCTTCCCCAGCCCTGAAATGCACGCTGCTCTCTCCTCATACACATAATAAGGCCTGCAGGGATTTCAGAGACTTTAGCCTTGCGTGTCTCATTGCTCTGATCCTGAGGTTCCTTTCAGCATAAAATCAGCAGAAAAACATTGAGAGGCACAACCTTATTTTAACAAATCCCCATCCTGCTTGCCAAAGCTATCTGAGTCAATGAATGCCCAGGACTGTGATTTGGATTCTCTCACACAGGGTGTTTTTGTGTACTGCTGTTTCCATATGTCACTGTGTACTTGTTATGCTGCTTCTAACTCCACTGGTACCTAAACAAGGAAGGAACCCCAGCAGAAAAGCTGCAATATTTCTAATTTGCATGAGATTTCTAGGAATGGACAAAATCTTTTGGAAGGAAAAAAAAAAAAAAAGAATCTCCAAACATCTGTTCCCTTCCCAGATACCAATCAAAATGTGTTCCTTCTAGGAGAATTAAGGTAGTGAAAATTTAGCTAAGCTCTCTTTTATTTTTTCTATTTCTATCTCTGGTTCTTGGCCTTCAATTTGTTAATTACTGTGGGTGACATCCAAGGAGACATGTACAAAATGAAGTATTAAACCGCTGTAAGAGGGGAATTAGTCTCAGGTGGTCCAACCACTCTGGAATGGCATCTGGTCTAAGCTAAATTTTGTGGCTGCCCCTCAAACCTATGAAAGGAGATAAAAGATACCTTGCAACCATAGGTAAATAAAGTTAATAATTTGATCATCTTTCAGCAGCCCCTTCCTCTCTTCGTGAACTACAGAGAATGTAGGTAACCATCTCTATTTGGACACCTGAATTTTACAGCCAAAGGTTATATTTTGGAAAGGTTTGTGCTGCTGAGAAAACATGCCCCAAGGAGAAGTTTGAGCAGAGATAGATGAAGGATGTTAAAATGGTCAATGAAGAAAGAGATGAGCCTAAACTATTAAATCCATGTATTCCAGCAAAGTTCAGCAGCAGGCCTGTCTGAATATCCTGTGTCCTGAATTTTGGATTTGTACCACTGAAATAGGGAAGGTCTAGGGCAGGGAAAAGATAAGCAGAAAAAACCCCAGTGTTTGGCTTAGGTATTTACTTGCTTTTCTCTGCAGAACCAATGAGTGCATCACACACAGTGCAAAGTGAGAGCAATCCTATCCCCAGGATTGGGGGATATCCTCCTCCTATGCACAGGAGTGAGCTGGAATGATAGTATATTAAGTGGCAATATTAAGTGGAAAATTTCAGCCTGTTGGCCAATTATGAAAGAAACTAAGAAATTAAAAAACTTAGAAACATGATGTGTGGTTTGCTGGCTCAGCCTTGCAGGATATTTGCTGTCCCATCTGAATATAAGGAGATGATCCCAGGTTGAGCAGTCCTTGAGGAGGACACCTGGGATAAACATAGTTCCAGTGGAAGGCGTGGGTGGAGTCTTGAGTTCATTTTGTGAATAAATGAAACCAGAAAGCCTCCACCTGCTTGGGATGCATTTGAAAGTAGGGAGAATAAGATAAACATTGCAGGAGCTTATGATGTTATAAAACTCCTATTCTTTAACTTGATTCCCATATTGGAAACATCCACAGGAAACTCATCTACAGGAGGGATCTGAGAAAGGAAAGGGCAAGCAATTAGGGAATCTTTTCTACAACCACTAGAAAAGAAAGCCCATTAGAACACAGGGGATGTAAAAAGTTTTTGAAAGCTGCTTTTTAAAAAAAATTAAGACTGTAGCAGCCCTATTGGTACCTGGCTTTTCTCTATTGAACAAAACTCTAACCCCTTCCCGTTCTAAATCTAGTTTAAAACTAGATTAACTCCAGGCAGCTTGTTGACCAAGACCCTCTCACACACTTGCTCATTTTGTGCCCATGCCTGAAATCTGAAGAGGAAGAGGCGTGTTGGGAGAGTATGACGGTGCTCTCACAGTGGTGTGGACAAATTTACCACTTTCACAGGCCACATACTCATTATCTCTATCTGGTGCTACCACCTACTTCACTTCTGACTGCATTCTATCTAACTCCCTGAACCTACAGGAAAAATTGGCCACCTGCAGTGGTGCATTCAGTTCTGGTTCTGGAGCGCTGCTGTCACCTGAGCAGCAGCACTGCGCCTGCCCCCCGTGTGTCGCAGATCCAGGGCACACGACTCGAATATTTCCCTTCCCGTTTATCTTGCTTCTCAGAAATGCTGAGCACACTGGAAAAAATCAGCGGGAGCCAGGAATTCTCAGCACATTTGAAACAATGCCACAGGTAGGTAAACATCCGAGGCAGGGATGAGCTGCCAAACATCAGCTCCTTGACTCGTTTGAATATTTTGTTTATTTTTACATAGGCAAGTGCCGTAAAGCCTGTTTATCTGTTTGCTGCTTGCCCAATGAATCTCCAAAGCCTCCTGTGCCCCAGCTATGATTCATTTCTGAATAATTTCATGAAAGCATGTTTCCAGATCCACACACTTGTCTGATGTTTCTGGGCACTCCATCATTTGGAGGCAATTTTTTCCCACTTGTCTGAATTTTCCCTTTCCCTCCACACATGTAAAACCATTGCCCCTCCATTCTGACCGCTCAGAGATTACAAATCATTTCAAGTGGAGGAGAGGTTGAGCCCCAGCTTTGTGCTTGATGCATTTTGTTTAAGTTGCTTGTGCTGTTCCAACATCTGTCATATCCTCCACAGCAGTGCAATCAAACTGTCAGGGCTGAGTGAAGTTTTGCTGATCCAATCTGCTCCTTCTGTGATTCCTGTCAAAAGCATCAGGAGGTGGCAGATACAGTTGTGTGCTCTTTAAACAACAGATCTTTATTTTTGCACATTAAAGGAACTGTTATTGTTTGTTTCCCTTAAGCTCACCAAGCGTGTTCAGATGTGGCTGCAATCACAAACCAGGCTGCACATCCCAGATTCTTCTGCATTCCTACAGCTCCCCAATTTTGCCTCCCACCTTCTCTTGTGAGGTCAGAGCACATAAATACCTCTCAGTCCTGCTGGTCTCTGTAATTCCACAACACATCTTGGGAGCACCCAGGAGGAAGTTACTTTTTGGATCCTGCATTATTATTAATGAGGTAATTAAACCAAAGGGTTGTATGGAAAGGGGAAGAGTCATATTTTAATAAGCTCCCTTCTGGATACTGCACTATGAGTTGCCAGATAAATGTTATTCCCTGTTAACTATACCAAAAGGATCTGATACTAATTGATATTATTGATACTAATATCACTAATCACCTTGACTAAAAGGACAGGCTGTTCTTTCATCAGTTAAAAAGGGTGTACCTTTGATGTACCTTAATAACCAGAAGAATTTGGAAAAAAAATTATTCCATTTGGGCTCTGTTAATATGCAGCATGCATTTTTAATCAGCTTTCCAACATGATGCACCTTTTCACACTCCTGACTGAAGCCTTAAACTCGTGCTGTGAAATGGGAACTTACAGTTTTATCATTTAATAAGAGGAACCTGGATCTGAGGTGAATCGTATGGTCCTGCCCCATTTCTGTGCTGGCCTCATAGCCTATGGCTTTCCCATCAAGGCAGAAAGCCTTCTAATTACAGCAAAGCACCAATGGAAAATGAAACCTAGGATGGCATTGTGCCCTCTTCTCTAGTACTTACATTGGCTGGTGACTCCTGCTGCGATGAAAAATCAGGTTCAGAAATGCTTTGATTCATTAAAGAAAAAAATGTTAAAAAAAAAAAAAAAGGATAAAAACTCTAAGATAACAGACTTTTGTTCCCTAATACATTTGCTTCTTTAAAAATCTTGGTTTCCAAACCTAACTGACAGGAAAACATATTCAACTTTCCATGATCTGTCTTTACCCCCTTCCAAAGTATCCCAGGCAGGGACTGGATTATTCTCCATGGAGCAAAAAAAGAAATCTGAAATTCCTGGCAGAGAGGAATACTGTGCTGCCTATAGGCATGAAAAAGAATGGGCTCCTACTTCAAAATACTCACCAGGTAAACCCATAGACTAATGACAAATTAAACTCATGAGTCCAAATGCACAAGGTTCAGGGGAATGAAAATCCCACATGGTACATGGTTGTCACCACTAGGAGCTATTCTCTTCTACTTTCTACAATGGCTGTTCTGTCACCCACCCTTTCCAGTTAAAAATCACAATAGATCCCAAGAAGAGTCTCCCAAGGAAGGGCAGCAAAAGGAATGGACACTTGGAGCATGCTTCTAAAAATCTTTCTTGTTTTACCTAAGCAAATACCATATAATAATATTTTCAAGGTAGTAGAAAAGTGGATGGCAGCACTCCCATGAGCTGGCAGCTTAGCATGTTGGATCTGCCTGGGAGGGCTGCTGCAGCTACTGATTTCACATCTTCTCACACTGCGCTAACAACTCAGCCTGACTCCAGTTGTTGATGGAATTTCTTTTGGATCACATCTGTGTTGTATGATGGAGTCCAATTGTGAGCTTTTTGGCAGCTGTATAGACTACTAAGTCTCCACTAATTTGATTTCTTGTCTGAGAGTATACATCTTTAGGGAATTTACTGCTTGCTCATCTCTGAGTTCCAGTAATATGGCACAAACAAAAACAAAATCCAAGGATGACTTATAGCAAGAATTTTGCCATTCACTGGACTTCGCCTTATAAACAGGATCCATTAGACCAGAGGAAATGAAAAAGTAGCCAGGGACAGAAAGTTGCAGTCTCTGAGAAGTAGCCATTCCCTGAGGAGGAGAAAACCATATGAACAATTTTGACTAAATAGATGAATTCTCAATGGTTATCTCAAGCAGAACTTTTAGCAGTGCACCCATTTTGCATTGTAAAGGAAATGGAGTTTGGGAAATGAAATAGAAAATGGGAATCTCTGGTTGACAAGGACGGGGAAATAAAAACATCCTCAAACGTTTTATTTTTTTTTTTCCATGTTGGAAAAAGAGGAAATTAAATCTGAGTTGGCCAATTAGCCCCCACAGTCCCCAAAGGCAAGACAAGATCTTTTTGCAGGAAAGCCTTGAGGTGAAGCCAATTCAATTAGTTTCCACAGCAAAACTGTCAAGATCCAAAAAACTAGGTGGAATAATGAACTGATTAAAACTTGTAATTGCAATTCAATGGATGAAACCATTAATCATGGAGATGGCAACATTCTCTCATTTCAAGACTGTGCTTGGATGAGTTGCCAACAAAAGGGATTGTAGGAATAAAGGGCTAATGTAAACTGGAAAAGGAGTATCCTGGATAGAAAATTGTGTGGTTCCATGACTGACCTGAGGGAAAAACAACCTTCCCTAGACAATAAAAGACTATTAAGAAAAAGTTTAGGTATATTTTTTTCTTATTCTTAATTCCTCCGCTCTCAGTGGTTTACATCACGTCAGAAAAGCTCACAGCCTGAGTGTCAGTGATGTGCTGAACAACACTCAAATGATACACAAAGTCATTTCTTCCACCTTTAGTTTCATGTATTCCTAATATTTTTCTCCTCTTACTTTTTTCCCTTACCTAGCCCTCCACTGCAGGTGCCTTGGTCTCATCTTCATTGTGCTGACAGTCTGCTTGTGCTGTTCCCAAAAGAGGATCTCGAGGAAGGGGAGGCCAGGCTCCCAACTGGCAGCTCCCCCAGAGGTGTTCAGATACCTCCACCATCCACCCCTCTGCTGCTCTCCCAGCTGCTGCAGATGCTGCCATAGCACAAACTGCACTGCAGAAGGAACCAGGGAAACAAACAAACCTCACTTCTACTCAACAAAACCTCATTTTAATCAAAGGCAATATTTTTATCTAAGCTTTTGGAGATGGCTCCACAGCTCAGACAAGTCTTCATGCCAAGACTTTTCATCATCTAAACTTTAACCCAGCTTGTTTCTCCTCTGCTACTCCTCCAAGATTAAGCCACCATGATTAAGCTCAAGAGGTCAGCAAAGTCCCTCGCCCTGTGTTTTGTCAGCCTGGCCTTTTGCCTTGTCTGACTCCTCTATATCCTCTCTCTGAAGGGAAGGGCTAGTCTTGGGTGTCCACTAAGCTGCTGAAAGTCTCAGCCAGTGAGAGCAGTGATGGAGTGAGAGCAGGCAGAATGATAAAGAGAAGTGGGAGGTGGGATAAAGAGAGGGTGGGAAGAGATTTAAAAATCCTGTATTGTGCCAAGTGTATGTTGCACATAAAACTGATCAGGAAATTAAATGCAAGGCATGATAAGAAGGCACCACTGCATTAATGCCAAACCAGAATGGAAATTAGCAGAAGAGGAAAAAAAATGGACGTTACTTCATTTTGGTAATTGCTTTTTCAGTGTGTAATATTTTCCGATGGTTGGATAGCATTTAACCTAAAATTCCTTTGAAGTCTACAGGTGTTGTAATTATCAATGGTACCACTAAGTGGCTATTTTACAGGCAAGGGAGGTTCAATCTAGGGACAGGAAAATATTTCTGCTGGGAAGAAGGAATGTGAAGAAGTAGGGTGAGAATGAGTGAAAGCTCCTCTTATCTGAGCAGACTCTTCCCCTGGAGAGCCCTGAAGAAGCAAATCTTAATTAATTGTAGCACCATTGAAGCTCTGCAAAGAAAAAGCCTATTAAGTCATGAGCTCCACCCTTCAGACCACAGCCAATTCCCACTGAGCCACCCAGGATAGTGCTCAGTCTTTAGGGATGAGCTTTCTAGAAATCCTAACTCACTGAAGATCTTGTGCACTGAAATGCAAAAGAACTTTGATATCTTTGAGAAGAAAAAGGCAGAACTGCACATCTCATGGTCTGCAAGAGCCTTCTCAAGGACTGGGTCTTTGCTTAAGGAATAAAGTAGGAGACATGAGAAAAGTAGAAGGTGAAAAAAGGAACAGACAAAGTGGATTTTCACCTTCTCCTTGGCTGCAAACAAATTCATTCTTCCCTCCAAAAATGTTTCCAATCAGAGGACTGCTCACCACTTCAGATGTGAGAGCTGGAGGGAATGGTTACAGGTAAATTTTTCTGTCTCTCACAGGTTATTGCAGCCAACAGAAATGCAGCTTATTACAAGCAAGCAAGGTCTGAGCAGTTAAAGCTGAGATGCTTTTTGAACTCACTGAAGATGTACCAGGCAACTCTGCCACCCACACCACGTTCAGAGCAGATAAATGCAGACTTGAATTAAGTGATGCTTTTATGGACTGGCTTGCTCCCTTTGCCTTTTAAATTTATTTTTTAAATTTATTTTGGAAGCCAGCTGCAACTTCCAAATCTTGCTCTTAATATGTAAAAATCCATTTTTAATTTATTATTAGCTTACTTTGCCATTAATGATCTAAATGAAGACTTGCCTGTCAACTAACCCACATCAACAGAGATAAAAAATAACTCCTCAACTTGATTTAAAAGCTCCAGCTTCTAAGTTGTGGGAGCAGTGTGGGAGTTCAGAAGTTTGAGAAGCTCCAGGGACAGTTTAGAGGAGTGGGTGCTTGTAGCATGGAGGGAGGGTTAATGTATTCCTTTGCCATAGGGAAATGAAGAGCTACATTGAGCAATTCACCTTCTGGACACAGCAATGCTTCCTGGAACACAAGATGGACCAAAAAAAAAAAAAGTTCCCTTATTTCCATCTGGAAATAGCCTTCTTGGCCCTTAACTGAGTGGAAAGCTCCCTGCCTCCAGGCTGCCTTGAGATGTCATATTTTCAAGGTGTTTTCTGAATTCTTAGTCCTGTTGTACTGAATAACATCAACAGGAATCTCAAAGCAGGCTCCCAACAGCCTCCTCTCCCCTGTACAGAATTCATCTCTCCTGCACAGGAGCCTGTTTCGAGCCTTCATTATTTCCGACTGTACCAGAGCAGGTGGGAACAATCTACCTTGTGTTCATCAAGGGTAGGAGGATGCACACAGGCAGTACTTTGACAGACTTGAGCTGAAAATTCAGTGTCCTGTTCACTTGTCAAAAACTTGTCACAAAACCAGATCACAAGGGGTACAAGTAAAGGGACTGCTGATGTTGGACAGGCCCTGGGATAATTCTAAGACAGCTGGGGAGGACATATTAAGCACTAAATATGAAATTGTTGTGCTGAGATCAATCTCTGAGGCTTCCACACCATTTACATACCCTGGACTATCCCTGGCTTGACTTCTTCAGGATCCTGGAAAACCAATTTAGAAGACAACCAACACCAAGATCCCTTTTTAGAGTCTCCAAACTCTGCTCTTCCCTTCCAGGTGACTTCCCCAGTCTTTCTGAAATCTCCAGCAGTCCTGTAGGCCCCTCAGAGATCAGACTGGGATATGTTTACACTGCCTTTCACTTTTCTTTTCAAGATCTCAGCCATGTTTATTGATTTATGCTTTGCTTCCCGTCGCTGTTTCTGCTGAAGGTGACCCCGTGCCTTCCCAGACCAGAGTGTTACTCTTTCCAGGTTATGCTCTAGTGCCTGCCTGGCTCCTGTAAAACATCACTCTCTGAACAGCTCCTGATGGATGTTTTGGTCAAGAGTTGTGCTTATTGCATGTCAAACATGGTTTGAAAATGAGTTCAGACTGGGCGCCTTGATGAGGTGAAGCCAGGATCATGTCAAAAGTTCTTTTTGTTCTAAAGGTCAATACATCAACTTCTCCAACAGGCATTCCTGTGGCTGTAATTTCAAATCTTTTGCTCAATGTACCTAAACAAATATGTTTTAGAAAATCATGGGTTGGTGGAAAAAGATCTTCTAAATTAGCATGGGGGAAATAGAACTCTCTGCCTTCAGATTACAAGAGGAAATCAACTTTTGTCTTTAGAAGCCAAATGATGTTGCCATTCCTCAGCTTTCCAGCTGCCTATTGGCAAGAGTTCTACTGGAGCTGAGCTTTCAGAGAAAGAGTTCTTCCAGATAGGCCCAGCAATTAATATTTGAACTTTTTATTAACCTTTTTATTTTAAAATGTATTAAGCATGAGAGTCATGTCACGTTTATGTTTAGTGTTTAACACTGAGAGAGTAACCGAGGAGGCATGGAATTATATGTGGAGGACAAGAATCACACACTACCACAAAGTGCAGAGTCACACACTCTCCACAAAGGAGAGCAGAGTAGCAGTGATAACAGTGCCTGTGTTTGGGATAGTCTGAATAAAAAACCACTATTAAATAAGGTATTCCTGTGATATAAAACAGCACAGCACTACAAACGTGATACAAACTCATAAAAGAAAACAACAAATTTCAATCCCTTTCTATCACCAGAAAACCTTTCAAGATTTATTTCTACAGGATAAAGAGCTGTTTAATCACCAAAGATGATGAAGTTTCTTTCCTATAATTAATAACATCCATAAACTTTCAGCATATTTTTGGCGTTTTGCATGTTTTGCATAAACTGACCAGATTCTGACCCTGCTCTGAAAGCATTTAGTTCTGCCACAAAGATCACCAATTAGCTCCAATGTCTTTGTAGTCACCTGAAAGTCTACCAAAAGTGTTTCCTGAAGACCCATGACACCTGATGATCCAGACTTCGCTTTCCCAGCTTCCCTGAGAATGTCTCTATGCCTCTCTCCTTTCCAGAGAAAACACTCCTGGTTTTCAGCAGCTCTTGAAAGTTGAAACAACATACAAACCCCCAAAGAGGAGAACATGAATATGAGACAAGACAGCAATACAGATAAACTTCTGCCACTCTGTGTAAAAGTAGGTTTCATCCTCTGCTGGAATAATGTGCTCAGGCTTAGTCACTAAAAAGGCCAAGCAGAAAGAGACAGCGGAGGCAGCAAAAGTAGGTTGGATTATTATGCATTATTATAGAGGGGGAAGAAAGTAATCCATTAGAAGGAAAATGAAAAGCTTCAGGATGATGAGGGGGAAAAAGTAAAAGAGGCAGAGTAGACATATGAGAGCACTGCAGATAATGTCTAGAAGGACAATTACTGGTTCCCTTTCTCTCTACTCTTTCCCATTACATGAGACCTGGAGGGCAACATGCAATTAAGGGCCACCCATTGAAAACACACCAAAATGAAACACTATTTAGTGTGTAATTAACCTGTGGAACTCAGTCCCACATGGCATTCTGGGGACAAAGAACTCAGACAGAGCCCAGGAAGGATTAGACACTGCTAAGAAGTGGTAAGATAGCATTTCCCATTCCACCAGCTGGATAAAAATAAAGTACAAAGAATATCAATCCTCCAGCTTCAGGGCCTAAGTTGTTCATTGTGATCAGCAGCAGGTAAAGCTCAGCAGGATGTGAAAGATGCAGTTCTGCCAATGAAAGCTTCAGTGCATGGCCCTTTCCTGTGTGCTGCTTGTCACTTTTCTCAGATGCTTATATGGCTCCTACAGCTCCAGTAGGAGTTCATTACAATCAGTCACGTATTCATCATTACAATAGCCTCAGAAGGTACAGAAGAACTTTTTTCCCTTTAGTAGAGACTGGGAACAGAAAGGTTAAGGACATGCTGGAGGTCACACAGGAGAGGGGGGCAGAGGGATGAGCTGCTCCCTGCGTCCATCCTGATGGTTGGACCCTAGAGCAAGGCAGACTAAAGAGCCAGCTGGGAAAGGAGACTGCAGCTCCATTTCCAGGCCTCTTTCAAACACAGATGTCCCAACACTAAGCATAGCAGCAATTTAATTAATCAGCATCCCTAGCACAATCAACACAACATCTGCATCAGCCAAACCTCGACCACAGTTCCAGGGACCCAGCCCTCAGCAGGGACCTCCCAGCAGCTTTCTCTGACCTTGCTGGTACACAGCCCCAGCTCAGCAGCTGGTTTGTCCTTTGGGGTGAATTCCAGCTGGATGGCACAGTGTCTCTGAGCATGCAATTCTTTCATCCCACTGTCACTTATCTCCAAGGGTGATAAGGGCCAGGCCATGAAGATGCTGCCTGTTTTATTTACCTAAGCAGTGCCAGGCAGCCCAGTGCAACTACTCCCATGGGTTGTATGATCTGCCAATCTTTTAAAAGGACAGAGATACAGAAATCAGGACTTTACTCCATGTGGAGATGGGTCACCTTTTTTTTTTTTACAAATGGCTATGTCTATGCACTCTGTATCATTTTTATATTATCATATATTTTTAATATACTTAACCGAGTCATTTATCAGTCATTCTCTGATGATAAGATAACTACAGCACTCCTTTAATGTTCATATTTCTTTTTTCTTCTTCAACGTTTTCTTTTCCTGGAGCAGCTTTGCCCTGAGGTGGAAATGTAAAGGTCCACCACAATCTTTACTGAAGAAAAGAGTCCCATTGAAGCTGATTCAGTGATACAATGAATGCACAGGTCATTTTGAGAATAAAACATGAAGACACGCTAACCATAAAAGTTTTATTTCCTTCACAAGTGATAAGCATGTATGAAGGAAAGACTTTTTTCCCTGCTACATTTGGCCTTCAGTGGAATGCTTGTTAAAAAATGTTCCTTGATACTAATCTCCAACTGGTGTTTGACTTAGCTTGAACTCTCAAATGTCACCAGCTTTCAACTGGTGCTGTGAAAAGACCTAACTTACATATCTATAAAAGTAAGAGCTCTATTTTAACCAAGTCTTTCTTTCGTCCTTCTTCCCTTCCTTTTTTTCTTTCCCTACTTCCTTTATTTCTTTATTCTGCCACTGCATTTCTGCTCTGATTTTGACATTTTAATACAAAAAAATAGGCCAAGAGGAGAAGCTATAAATTATACAGAAGAAAATTACTCTTAATTTGTCTAAGCCCCCATTAAATTAACACATTTTTCCTTACTCTGACCTAGCACAAATATTTTAACTAAATTTGCCTTTTAAGAGGTTGTTCTTCTTCACCAGGGCTGCAGCCAACTCCTTTGAGCTGGATAATGGATCCTGGAGAGATGCCAGGAGCACCCTGCAAAGGTGAGGAAGGTGTTTCTTCAGAAATACAAAGACATGGGATGGGAAGGGAAAAGTGGGAGCTCGCAAAGATTAGGAATGAACAGATTTAATGTTCCAGCCTGGGGCTCTATACTGAAGTGTTACCAAGTTATAAACCAACAATCCTTATCACTTTGTGTGTCCAGGAACGTGACAAATCTTCATTGCACAGTGAATTTCTGTGGGGCCTCCTTCCAAAGCCAAGTAATGCAGGGGATTGGGATACTCTTCAGTAAGGGAAGCATCGAACAATCAAGGATGCAGCTCAGGATGTTACTGACAAAGATCAGTAGAAAACTGCTTCATTAACAGGATCTTGCTACCAATCAGTAGATCAAAAATCTAATCAAGCACCTTGCACATCACAGAGAGATCACAGGCAAGTGCAAGTCACAGATTCCTTGATTGTTGGCTTGATGATGGGCACCAGGGATGCAAGGCTGAGTCATGTAGCTGGACAGAGGGATACGAGGATAATGATGACATTGCCCCTTTGAGGAAAGGAAGGAATCAAATTCCATGTCCAGAACGACTGCCAGAGATTGTCAGTGCTCCATGTTATTCCTTAATCTGAATCATCATTAGGTTATTGACTCTGAAGTTCACACTCTGAAAAGTAATTTGGTTCTCTAATAAGGCATCGAGGCACGGCACCAGTGAGCCAACGTGTCATAAGAGGATAATGATATGGGTAGTTCTGTCCTTTCTGCTGGTGTCTTATCCCTCAGATCTAAACACTGGACATACTTTCCATGCTACTGCTCATCTGAGCATATCAAAGTGCTTTAGAGGTGTTCATTATAAGTAATTACTAGGCGGCGTTTGTGAATAATTTACAGGATGGTGGAAGTGAAATTTCTACTGCTCTCACATTTTTTCTCTCTTTGCAGTTTTAACGCTTTTTAAATTTGTCCTCCCCCTTTTTCTGACCAGTGTAAATTAAGAACATCAGTAATTTGAATATCTTCCTAAATCACATTTCTAGGTGCCTATAGTTACAAATATCTAGCCCTAAATTTGGAAGCAAATCTAAAGCAGCAGCCTGTGATGGAGATCTCTTCCAGAACCAGTTGTGCCAATGGAAGGGCTTCTGCCTCCAGATGGATTTTTTAGCTAACATGAGCTGCTTCATGAGCACTAAGTGAGCTTTTTATCCAGGTAAAACATAACAGTAACCAGTAAGGAGGTGTGAGCTACAAAGCAGTAAGTGGGAGAGAATCTAACTCTAAAACACACCCCACTAATGTCTTGAGAAAGTCTGAGAAATTAACAGACCAGAACTCATTAAATTCAGTTAGAGTCACTTCTCAATGTGTCTCATTAAGACAAATACAGTTTAAGCATGTGAAAATCCTTTATTGATCAACAGGGGAAAAGAAACCTTTTCTTTTCAAATTTGCTGGGGGTTTTCTCCTCCATTTTCTGCAGAGATTTTACACAATTCTGTTCACTCAGTCTCTGCCTTTCATTTTTTCCAGTCAGCTTTGGGATTCCATCTCCCAGGGCAGTCTACATTTAACAGTCACAAGCATTTAAAACATAACTGTGAATTGTCATAATTGTCATTTTGAACAGAGGCTGGGATTTCTGGGGTTTATTTCCTTTTTTCTTTTTTTTTTTTTCCCTACAGGATCTTAATTGCCTTTTTCATCAGAGATTTTCAAATAGAGTTGATGCTTGGGAGAGTTTAATACTTGAAAAAGAGAAGAATGGTGCCCACCTCAGACACTCAGAAGGGAAAGTGATTCAAAGAAGCAGAACTAGAAAGGTGTGTCAAATGGCTAAAGGTGTGACACAAAGCCCAGCAAAGTACAAAGCTGAACACAAAGGAGGAAGGAAAAATACAGCAGCTGTCTACCAAGCCAACATGAAAATGTTGAAAAGTTAAATAACCAGAAAGGAGAAAAGGGGAGAGCTTTCATGGCAGGAGAAAAAAAGGGCAAAAGAGAAAGAAGCAGCACAAAGACAACATAGTCTTATACACACAGAGGAAAAAAAGATGTGTCCAATGACAGAACATACGCACAAAGAAATATAACCCCAACCACAGATGGATTTCCAAGGCAACACACAGAAACCAAACAAAAATTAAAGGCAAGAAATTAATTTAAAATCTCCACAAAATAACTAAAGCCCAAAAAAATTTTTGAAAAAAAAAAAAACCAATAACCTTTTCCAGCTTAACAAAAACGTTCATTTTCTTAAAAGGCCATTTTCCAACACAAGTTTTTCCATTCAGATAATGTCACCCAGCCCCAGTTATGTGTTCCAGGCCCCCAGGGCTAAACATAATCTATCTATGTTTGAAATGAGAACATCTTTGTTCCTACTTTAGTCCAACAGCAACAAAAGGATCTATCAGTGCTCTGGTGAAAAGAAACAGGAAGGGAACATTAGGGGTAGGTTTGAGCATGCTTTGAACATCAGACAGTGTCCAAGCAGTCAAGGATACCTGAGCCAAACTGTCACCTTTAATACCCATAACTCATTGTGACACCTCAAAATATTTCAGAATGACTCCTGCTGTACAACAACTTCTCCAATGTGTAGCCCTGTAGGAACTGCAGTGAGCTCTTCGTAGCACAGGAAATGCTTCCAGGATTCCCAGGTCTGTGCGAAGCTGTTCTCCAGCAGATCAGTCAGCTCACTGATAAGCTCACTTATCAGTCAGCTCACTGATAAGCAATGAGGAACATAAACACAGGACAATGAAGGTTCATTGTGTCAGGGCAGCTCTTGCAAGGCTTCACCCACTGACATCTCCTCTATTGCTGTGGAAACAGAGCCTAGTGGACCACATACTAGAGAATTCCAGACCTTTGAGCCCAGCCAGGGCTCTTTTTTCTAGGTAGCACAGTGTGACTAGATGGAATCACACAGTAATCAGAGCTGCAAAAGGGATGGATCAATGGAGCCACCAGCGATTAACACCACTGTGACTGCCTGGCACATCTCTCATTTACTGGAGCAGGCAAGCCAAGATGCCTGGGGAATAAGCACTGTCTGGCATGGGAAGACCTATGGACCAAGGGAGAAAAGGCACTGTTCATGCTGGGACATGAACCCCTTTTCCCTGCCTTTGCTGCTGTCAGAGCCAGGAGGCACATGAGCATGTGTGCATAGCACTGCAGAAACCTCTGATTCGTAGCAGAGCCTGGGTGGTACAGCAGGCTAATGCATCTCTCCTTCATCTCTGGAGTTAGAGATGGAACAAATTTGACAGTCCCAGGGCATTCCCATGTGGATTTCCATTTGCTTCAGACCTCTATGTTCACTTTCTTCACCCGAAACACTTCATGACCAAAAGTCATGGCAGTGTCACAGGCCATGATTTAGGAGAAAAGAGAATTGCTCCTGGGGCAAAATTGGAGAAAACAGATATTAATCAAAGACTTGGATGCTTTAGCAGAGCTACATGAAAAGGCTGTGATGAGAATGGCTGTAAATATTCAAGTCCAGGAGAAGAAGAGCTGAGGAGAGCTCAGCTGTGGAGAACTGAGACTAGGACAAATTGCTATTCAGAATGGCAGAGTTAGAAAATTGCTGTGGCCTCTGACCAGGCCACACATTTCTGTGGTGCCTGGCCTCTGACCAGACGCCACAACTTCTGCTCACCTTCAAAACACCAGGAAAACAGCCCAGTGTTTCAGTAATGAAACAAAACACCTTATGGCAAATGATGATTTTTAAAAGAGGGTCCTAGCTCTGCGTTCTATCCCAGCTGGTTTTGGTCCACTGTTTCCTGAGGCACGAATGCTTCCAGTTTTGGAATGCATTATTGCTCAGCACAGCTCCAGGCATCATTCTAAAGGAGAGAGGCAGGGTGAATTTTTAAAAGAGCCAGAGAGTAGTATTATTTTTACACGAGCTGTTACTGTTCTTTCTCTCTGGAACTCCTCCCTGCTGGTACTGCCGATCCGAGCCAGCCCTCACCCCGAAGGGCACTTTACTTTTAGTCCTCACTTCACATAGGGCTGTAAGAGCTCAGCCATGAAAGGAAGCAGTAGGCACATCCTACATCCCAGCTGCAGCTCTCCGCCTCTCCGCTCCTTCACCCAGCTGGAGAAGTTTGGCTCCACTGTGCCCTGACTGAACTAACCCAAATTCGGGCAAGCTCAGCACGAACTAGCACAGTCCCAATAATGAGGCCACTGGGAATCATCTGGGATGATGTCATTAGTGCAAGCACATAACCTTTGAGTTCTTGGAGATAATTTCATCTCTGTTTCCATAGCTGATGGGGCCTGTTGTGTACAGACTCAAGGAAACTGGAGCAGGATATTTCAAGTCAATCTCAGCTAAGCCTTTTAACTCCCCCCGGTTCCACCTCCCTTATTTATAGCCAACAACTGGACATTGCAAGTCAGTGACCATTGACAATATGACACTTGGATCTACAGACCCAGCAAGTCTAATATCAGCTGAACTGACAGTGCTGGATCCTGGCTATCATCAGAGGAGAGACAAATATTCCAGCTGCCAATAGATGTGCCCTTGCATCGACCTTACGTGAAGCACCCTTGGCCTGGGGGAGCAATAGAAATCAATTAAAATTCTTTGTTGCACCAAATTCTGTATACCTTTCAGCAGCTCCCTCTCCTCCTTCCTCTGCAATAGGTGGATCACTAATCAGAAACCCTTTTTTGTACAGCAAACAGCTAAAGCTGTAAAGAATTAACAGGATAGCAGGGGTTTTTTTGTTTGCTGATATAATCAGGGATCTCACCTCCTTTTCAAAGCCCACAGGACCAAATGTGTGAAATCTTTCATTGATTCTGCAGCTTCCTTTTCCAATCGTGTTTGCAAAAAGCTCTTGAAATTTATCCTGCACTTGAAGAGGGCATTTATAGTTGTCACTTTTGCCTACTCTCAGCATCCATCCTCCACACAAACAGCTTCTCCCTGGAGTCAAAGAGAACATCTGATTCTTTCCAAGAGGCAGGTTTGCATTAAGGATCTGCTCACAGGGGAGGACCAGAGACCCTGAAAGTGTGCTCCAATTGCTCTGCTTAAATGTCCCTTCAGGGTACTCTTCAGCTGCCTGAGAGGAGCTCTGGCCAGACCCTGGCTAACCCCGGGATCCAGTGCTACCACAGACAGGGGCTCAGCACAGCTGAGAATCAAGCCTGAGGTCCCAACACAGCTCAGCCCTGCTACATTTTAAGCCCACATGTCAATTAGTAGTGAGTGAAGACTGCTTGAAGTGATCGGAAAACAAGAGAATATTTCCTACAGCCCTCCTCAGAGCGGTACAACAACAATTCTGCATTAATGTGGGCCTGGGCTGCAGCTGGGACAGCTGTCTTGAAGCACAAGGATCCCAGCTTTAGCTATAATGCTTCAAACCATGAAACCTCCCATAATTCACTGTGTAGCCTCACAAATTAGTTGTTCAGCCATTGGAAAGCACTGTCTTATCTCCTTGAGCTTCCAAGAGTCAGACTCAAAGAAAGGAGCAGAACATGGGAGAACTGAGAGTGTGGGTGGGACGATGGCACAAAAGGCAAAGTGAGAAGAAATCTCTTCAAAATAACAGTAATAAATCAGAAAAGCACTGATTCTCTGTCTACACAGTTGGTGGTATTGACAAACCATATCTCCTTTGCTTTTTCCACAATTACACGATCAACCAGACTTTTGGAAGCAATAAAACCTCTTTATGTACTATGGGTGTACACTGAGATTTGAAATTACTTTCAATGACAAAATGCAGGCTTAAGTGCTCTCACTGGCACATAGTGGGTCTGAGACATTAGCATCAAGAGATGCTGTGAATGAGTCCTGCTCCTTCATTGCTCTCAGAATAGCAGATTATTTCTGCTGAAAAGTCACTGTGATTTACTGGGCAGAACCTCAGCTTAATAGGGACAAAGGACCCCCGAGTTTGAGAATAGCTTCTGTCTTCATTACAAGCTCTTCACCCATCTTCACAGACGCAGTCCCGTAACTAATGACTGCAAGAGGTTCACCACAGACTCTGCAGAACAGTGCTTTAGCATAACAGCAGCTGCTCATGGCTGAGTGCTGATTATCTTGTCACAGCAGCGCCTCCTTCTCCTAGGCAGACATGGTGAAGTTATCTGGAGAATGCCTAAAACACACAATTTTGAGAGGGAACTGTGGGGTGATGGATTACGGGAGGCTGCCAACACAGGCACCAGAGCCATTAAGACTGACTGAGGTCTGATTACAGTTTTGCATAGCGTAAGGGCACATCTGAAGATGTGTAATTTAATGGCTCATTGCTCGCTCCCGACCCAGAATTGTGCGAGAAGGAAAAACTGCCGGAGCCTGGGCGATTCAAAATCACCTGTTTGTGTTCTGCCATGGAACAGTCTACAAAACCTCATGAAATACTAAGCAAGGAGAATGCTTGGCTCCCTCTGAATTGCTTCAAAGTGATCAGCCAGCAATTGAAAAGTAGAGCTGGAATTGCTGGAACATTCCCTGATATTTGCTTTTTGTAACTCCCTTAAAGTAAGAAGCCTGCATTTCATTACTCTCACTTTCCTGAAGAGAACTAGCTATTTTCTTATGCATTTCCTTATGCCATTTATCTTCTGCCCTGCAAAGCTACCACTGGTGCATGCATGTCTTACAATACAGGACCTCTGTAAACCAAGAGCTGGTGTAGGAAAATGAGTGTCACCTCCTGCTGCTGAGAGATAGAGGCTGGGAAGAAGCAGGTTTTCTTTCCATAATGACCCTTGTTTCAGGCTCTGCTCTCTTTCTCCCATCCAGCCACAGCAATCAGGGCTGGCAGAGCATGTTTGTCCTGTTGTCTCAGACGCTGGCTCTGCTCTGACCCTGGTAAGAGCTGAACAGTGATTTAGACTTTCTCAGTTTTCACGTGTGTCAGCCAGCAGGCTCTTTAGTTCAGCAGTATATCATGAGGCAAGGAAAGATTTGACTTCTGCCTTGAAAATGCAACTCTTCACCAGGCTGTGATGAGGCCTTGGGATGGCTTTGAGGTGTCTGCTTTGTGTTTTTACTGGTGAAGCTCTTGTTTAAGAGGGGTAATTTTTATTCTGGCTAGATTCCACATTCCAGTGCCAAACTACACCCACTCTGACAGCATCACTTTTTTTTTTCCTGCCAGCCCCTGTCATGCTGCTGTTCATATTCTTGTTTTTCTAATCCCTGAGCCCCTTCTTTCATTCACTACTGTCAGACACCTTGATCAGGCAGCAACAGACCTCCTAAAAAGGTTTAAACATATCCACAGTCAGGCCATCAGGAAAACTTCTGCACCAAATGAAAGAAAACTGTCTTTGGGCATGAGGACTAGGCTGAACTTTACAGATAACAATTAAAAAGGTGCCCTAATTACCCAAACCCAGGGTACTTCACATGCAGACACACAGTATCACACATTTGCTAGAGAAAATCTGTGTTTATATGAGCAAAGCAGGAAAAGCCCCAAATTTTTTTGTTTTCAAATTCAGTGAGCAGTTTAAATCCTCTTTTGGGGTGGTCAGAGGTGATCAGGAGCTGGCCCACAGCAGAGGTGCTGCAAAGCTGATCCTGCAGTGGCAGCCTTGGGAATGCATAAAGTCTCCTTTGGTGGTGAGCACCTTCCAGCAAGCAGCATATGCTCCAGGAGTTACACAAGGGGGCAAAAGGAACTATTGGATTTAGAGTAATAGTTTAGGTTCAGGCTTTGGGGGTTTTTTTTGGTCATTTTTTTGGGGGGGTTTTTTTGGGTGGTTTTTTTTTTTTTTTATTGGTTTGTTGTTGGTTGTGTTTTGTGTATGTGTATGGCTTGTTTGGGTTTCTTTCCCCATGAAACAATAGGTTATTTATTTTTTTAAAACTCCAGACTTCTTGTCTGCTGGAGGTGGCTGACCAATGTGATGAGAAAGGTCAAGTGAGCAGGTATTAACATTACATTAAAATAAAACAAACAAACTTTTAAAAATACACTGTGATTGGAATCATGCAAGTCCTCCTGAGATCAAGTGGAACATGCATCTAAAGAGATTGCAGGAAGGGGAGGAAGGAATAAGAAAATAAAAAATACTTCATATAGGGGAACATATTCCTTAGGGAAAAAATAAAAACACCCAAAAAAACCCAAAAGTCAAACAGAAAGTCTGAGAGCCACAGAGGAAACACCAACCAATTTCACAGCAATTCCCCTGGGACTTGGTTGCTTTCCTGAGACTCCTAATTAATTATACATGCTAGTGAAGAAATATAATGTGGCTTTGAATAAAATAAAACTCAAACTTTAAAATGAAAGAGATAGGGAAAGGGAAGACAAAATGATTTTGTTAATTCAAGTTTGAACTAATTTAACTTTAATCAGAAGCTGACAGGAAAATGGTAAGCTCAGCTGCTTGTCACATTCAGCAGAGATGTCCCCACTGTCTTTAACAGATAAAACATTTCACTACTGACCTCCAGTGGGAGCAGAACATTGCCTTTCATGCTGTTGAGTGCAGTTTCAACAGATCTCAGTACTTATTATAATCTACTCCATGGTCATCTCTCCATCAGCCTGAACAAATGGGATTTTTTTGAGTCTAAAAACTCCTTTTTTTTTTTTTTAGGGCAGTAGAAATATCTGGCTTCTATAAGCTGCAGTGACCTCTGTGACTCCATGACAAGGCGAGTCAGGGCAAATCTGGGTTAAAAAAAGACTTTGTGCTCACTGAAACAAAGGTGAAATATCTTGTCGGTTACGGTAATTTCAAGTGTTATCAGATTTAGGCTTTACAAATCTCAAGTGTTCTGATCCCTGGCCCTAAGTCATGTAGAGGGTTCCCAGAAACCATGTTCATCTTCTCTGTGGCCTCTTCCCCTTCTTTAGACCTTCTAGAATGCAGCCCACATCTGGGGTTCATTTATTGAGTTTTATTTGGATTTCTCCAATTAAAAGAAAAAAACAAACCCTGCTTGCCCTTGCCTCCAGTTATCAAAACAAAAACAGAACAGCAGCATATCCCAAGAGCCAAAAGGGTCCTCCAAGCAAAACAGGAGAGTTGTTGTGTGAGCAAACTCTGCCCGTCCACCCAAGCAGATGTGCTCTGTGCCTTTCCTTCTGACATGATCCCAGCTGCTCTGGGCCCCGGTGGGAATTCCTGCCATTGCCAAGCACCCTCAGTAGCCAGGGCTTCTCACAGAAGTTCAAATGCCTCCACTGAGCAGAGCTCAGGCAATTAAGCTTAAAAATCTCCCTTCCCGCATTTCAGACAACTCAAGGCTTCGAGTGAGAATCACCTTTGCAAGAGAATGTGAATGTGAGCAGGGAGGGGAGCTCGGGTCCTGCAGCACACACATCACAGGCTGCCATGGAGAGGGACCCCCTCTGCACCAGGGCTGCTCATACTCCTTGACCACATGCTGATGGCCTGGAGTGCCCTCAGCAAGGTCTCACTGAAGGGAAAAAAAATCCCAATAAATAACAAATCATCAGAGTAGCCATCTTTATTTTTTTTTTTTTAATTGTATAGCAGCTCTCAACATGTTGCTATAGGTTCCTATGCCAACAACACAGGACCCAACACCCTTGTGAGACTGAGCAATTGTGCTTTAGGGAGCAAAGGCACTCTCTCTTCACAGCTTCCAGTCCTCCCCATTTATATTGGGGAATTCTATTATCTGTCTTTATACTATCAGACATTCCTTATTTAGGGGTAATAAGGGGACAATTGCTTTCTCACGCTACACCAGCTCCATCACAGGCCTGCTGGATTTTCAAGCAAACCTCTCTGAGACTCATCTCAGACTCACAAGGATATTACAGATATCCTTCAAATTCCTCATTAACCTCCCATTTTCTCTGATGCCTGTAAGAATATGGAAATGACAGGCCATAATTTATGAGTATTTTGCTGATTAGTACTGGCAAATCTCCTCTCTCTTCTTTTTGGATGCCCCCCTCCCCATCTGTGCTCTCGTGCTGTACCCAGAAGTTTTGAGTTCCTTGGGGAAGAAGCAGCCCTTCTGTTCCAAGTTTGCACATTGCCTGACACAGCAGGGCCCCAGTTCACAGCTCTAAGGTGCTGCAGATACAGCTGCAAACAGCAGCAACAGCAAGCACAACCCATTCCTGCCCCTGCTCACTTGCATCTGGACTGAGCACGTAGCTGGCATGTTTGTCTAAATCTCATTTTACAGGAATCCTAGGGGCAAGAGTCATGTCTCATCTGCAGACATGAGCTCTCTGTCCTCCCTGCCCATTTCCCCACAGCAGCAGATCCCAGCTGCTCCTCACCAGTTGAGGACCAGATGTGCCCCTGGTCTGATGCCAGTTGGCAACTATTATGTCTGTAAAATAAGGGCACTATAAAAAAAAGCCAGGTTAAAACAACAGCGATTCCCTGGGACCAACTCGAAATAGGGCAGTTGGATATGAACAATCACATAAGGAGGGATGGATTGAAACCACCAATTAACCTCAAGTAGGTCAAAGAGCCACTGCAGGCGAACACATCCCACTCACAGATGACAGGGGCTGAATTTAAAGCAATGGCCTAAAAGAAGAAATCATTATACCACATGCCTAAACTCCTGCTTCAATCTGTCTTCAGAATTAGGTGTTTTAGACACTCTGTTTTTATCCAGCAATATTTCCATGCACAGCACTGTGGCTCTTGCTGTGGCAGCACAGATCTGACCTCAGTTAAATTTCACGTTCAAACACGTACAGAGCTCTGTGTTGCAGAGTAGAAACCCCATTTCACTTTCATCAATTATTAAGACTGTTGCTGCTTTAATTTTCTTCTGACCCACCAGATAAACTTATTGTCTGGATTATTGCTGCTTAGCAAAATTTTGTAATATTTACAAATTTTGTTCTGTCTTAATTAATAGCTCTCAGTCTGGATTTTTGCAGGTACATATCCAGTTCTCCTGACCAGATTTGGATTGGCAAAGTAATTTTTCTTACAAAAATACCTCAACCTTGTTGTTTTAGAGTGACTTTTCACTCTCCCATTTATGGTTTTCTCATTTATGTGCTGTAGCCTGGAGCTCTCCGAGTCTTTGTTACCACCAGCTTTCTAATCAATGGTACACCAATGCTTTCCTCCTTTGTATTTTGCTCAATGGGTCAACATTTAAATTCACACCATGGGGTTTTTCTGCCTGTCATTTGTGATCTGTAAATTGCAACAGAAGGATTTTGCTACATGACCTCACCTACCAGGACCAGCTCTGCAAATGATGTGTAACTAGAGACACTTTCATTATCCTGTTATCTCTGCACAGATAACACTGTTACTTTGATTTTATAAACAACAATTCTTCTTTACTTTTCATCATTTCCCATCTACCCAGCACAATTTCAAGACCATGTCTGCCAAGGTATAGTTTCAGCCAAAGAAATTAAATCCTATAAAATGGGAGGGGGGAAGGGGGGGCAGGTTGTACTATCCTCAAAAATAATGTCACATCCCATTCTTCCAGCACATGGATGAATCTCATGCTCACAGTGTTGGTGAGGACACATTTAGGGCTGGAACAGAAAAGAACCAATAGAGCAATGGAGAGTGCACAGCCTCACACACAGACAGAGAGCCTCAAGGCTCTGTCTGCCTCTGCTTCTCATTCTGGCATCCTCCTCACTCTCTGGCCCCAGGAACTCTAAACCTGTCATTAAGTGCTTTTGCTTTTCCCTGCATGGCCCTTGTCATATGGCCCTGTCAGGAGGAAGAGGCAGAAGGTTAGAAGTCTCATACAGATTGTGATGCACAAGATCTGTGCTTTGCTTCCTACAGCTCAAGATAGGTAAAAAAAAACCAGAGCATATCTAGAGGTAGGCTGGTCTGTTGGAGGACAAAAAGTGCAACAGAGATTTACAGCCACTTTTACTCCAGAATCCCACACTTCCACTTCCAGCACAGGACCAAGATGCTGACAAGAGGGCAAGAGGTTCCTGAGGACAGAAGCACTCTTCCTGCAACAGCTGATAAAAGTCAGGTGTAGGCTGTCATTACATTCTCTTGCTCAAAGAACCCTTTTCAGTCCACTACAGCAAAACAGCACCAGGACTAACTCAGAGACACATTTTGATCATTCTCTGGATTTCTTTCACTGTCTGACAAACGAGATGTTACTTCAAGCATATTCTCTACTTATCAGCCTGGGCTCTTGTTTCACATTGGGTTTTGCAGACACTCTACCTAAGGAGTCAGAGTATGATAGAGTGCCAGCTAATGCTTGAATAAAACAGTTTCTGAATTCTAAAGATGAAATGGATAAAAAGAAAAGATATGTCTTGTAGAGATATGTCAAACTTTATTCTCAAAGTGGCACACTTCCTTCTGGGAAGCAGCTAGAATCCATTTGAAAAAATCTTCAATCTGTGCTGCTCACAAGAGGAAGGAGTTGCTGCTCCATCTTTTCTCTACAGGCATTGGGTCACATACAGGGAAGCAAGGGAAATTTATGTCACTCTCTACTTTGAACCCAAACTCCACATATTCACACACAGTTTATTGTATCCTGCTTTTCCCCTGCAGATGTTCCCTTAAACCATCCCCTGATGATATGTCCAGATTAGGATGGGAAAGTGGCAAAGAAAACTCCCAAGGATGCATGAAAAGGAGCTGGACACACTCTCCTTGCCAAATGTGGACTGGACCCATTATCCAGCAGTTTGAGCTAATGATACTTCCAGTTTTTCAGAAGCACAGGGATTGAACTGCTCCCTCTACGTGGAATCAGACAGCTCAAGGACATTTCCTACAAAACACAGAACTGTGGGCATGCTGTCTTTCAAGAACATAAGATTTTATTTTCAGCTAAACCTATGTTATTTCATAGAAACCCACATCACTTCCACCTTGATCAGCGCATAGCTCACAACTTTGCAGACATTTCTTTCCCCTGCTACAGTTTCTGTGGGAAATCCCATGCCAGAAGCAGTCATGCTGACCACCAGCTAATGTGATTAACTGTACAGGCAGCAAGTGACAGATGTTGTGTCTAAAAAGCAACAGGAGTTTGACATGGGAACATCCCTTACAAGCTGCAAATACACATGTGAGCAGCTCCTGTGAGTATAAAAGAAATAAAAAATACCTCGCTGAAATATAACTTGTTCTACAGTTACCCTAGAAGTTACATAAAAATAATATAACCCAAAATTAATTAAAAAGACATTGCATATAATTCTGGGAAATGCACTGGAACTAATTTTTGAAATTTGCTCTTGCTTTTCAAGTTGTAGCAATTGTGGGAATCTGTGCAGAAACTTGGATTACACAGAGCCTCTGTGGCCTGGTGGGCAAGGGACAGCTGATGAGGTGAGAAATGCTGGGAGGTTCATCACAGAGCTCTGCAAGTTAACACATGGACAACACCCATCCACAGAAGTACCCAATCTCCCTGGCTGTGAATCTGTGCAGGAAACTACCACACCAATACATGAGTTAATGCAAAGGGAGGGTAAAGCTGCTGGATTAGCAACCCTGGCAGAAACCCTGGCACCACTGCAGCCTAAGGGGAAAAAAAAAAAAATCACACTGACTCCTTAGGGTGAAGTTTTCCTCTCACTCGAGGCTGTGAGCAAGTTTCTTTCAGATCAGATAAAGAACTGGCAGTGGAAGATGGAGTTTTGCTTTAGCCTTTGCCAGTGAGACACACAGCTGAGTTATGGGACCCTCATGAGCCATGCTATTGCTGGCTGAGCAGCACCAGTTTTGTTTGACCTGAATTTTTAGCAAATAAATGTGACCCCATTTTTTTTGTTTTTTGTTGCCACTTAAGTGAAAAGCCTAATCTCTGATCAGTTTTGCAGAAATTGGATCACAATGGTAGATTGTGCGAGCGGCCATGAAATCGACAAAACCATAAATGAGAACATACAAGAAATCTAATAAAAAAATCTTATTCTTGTCCAGGTTACCACTAAATCTTCTGCCTCTCTTTATTTGGTGGAGGGGACAGAAGCCTTCCAGCCTAGAGGTCACTTGTCACTTACCTCACTACATTTCTAATTGAGGGGAAAAAGGAGTACAGGCATGAAGAAAGGAAAGGGGGGAAAAAAAGAAAACAAACAAAAGACAGGCTCATCCTTCAGACTTTTGTTTCCATAACATCCACTGATATTTCACTATTTCTGTGGGTTTTCACTGCATTTAGAAAGTCACTGAAAAATGTTAATGGTCTGGTGGCAAAGCAGCCATTGGGAATGAAGAATGAGGCAGCCATGGAATGAGGGTGTGCAGCTAATGATTTCCTACATGAGCTGATTAAACATTGCACTTCCATCTCTTGCCACCTAATTCCCTCCACCGCTGATTTATGGAAAAAGCCCACCACGTATGGCTCCTGCAGTTTTATTAGCCAGTAACAATTGAGCACCACGAGAGGCTTTTCCAAGCTTCTAATTTTCTTATAATGAGGAAGGAAACGGGATGAATAGAAAAAATAAAAAGCAATATTGCAGTGTCTTTGCTTAAAGGTGAGGGGAAAGGAAGTGAGGGAAGTTAGTCAAAATATCCTCATAGAAATATCAAGGAGGGCACCAGGTTCAGCACTCGGGATCCTGTTTATGATGAGAGGATCATTACTTCACAGAAATCATTATCTTTTTCAAGGCACAGAAGAAGACAAGTACAAGTTCCTATAAAAGGAATCTGTCTGGTACTATTTCAGTGGGTTTAAAAATAGCTCTTCTCCTCATTTTCCCTAATACAGCCCTGCCTGCTGCTAGGTCCTTTCCAGTAAAAGATTCACAACATTTCTTGAAAAACTAAGTGGAGAAGATAGGGGGAATTTGCCTTCTTTTTATGATTTTGAAGTTTGTATTTTTTACCAGTAGGCTCAGTTCCAGAAAGAGAAGTGCAAGGGGAGGACACTGGACCTAGCTAGCTGTGCTCCTTGGAGGAGGAGGAAGAGGAGGCTCTGCACAAGAGCCTGTGTCATTGTTCATGAGCAAATGGGGGAAAGGCTGCAGTCAACCAACACCATGATCACCCTGCAATTCCAGGCTGGAGGAAGAGAATTTTTTGTGGTGAGACTCGGAAAAGAAGTCACCACAAGTTTCAACCCTCTGGGAGGAACAACCTGTGCTTTAGCAAGGAGTACACAGCAGCTCAGATGCTTTTTGCTCCATTTGGTACCTGAAAGCCAGATGTTTAATCTAAGCTGGTCAGTTTGGCATCCTGTATTGTAAACAGGAAGCTTGATCCCATCCCCTGCTGGGTCCTCCTGCTGCTCTCAGTGAATCCAGCACTTGGAGATGTCAGTGCACTCAGCTGGCAGATGTCTCTTCTCCTTCCTTTGCTTGGGTGGGTTTCCTGCTGGCCTGACAAGCTGAAGTGGTTGTGACAGCAAGACAAAATCCAGAGCCAGGGAAGGAGCAGAGTCAGAGATGTGCAGCCAGGAGTGGGCAGCAGTTTAAATTGGAAAGTATCTAGGTAGGAGTTATAATGTCTCAGGAATGCAGGAAACGACATACTAGATCAAACCCATACGTATCCTATCTCTGACATCAATCAGACAGGCATTTTAGAGGGAAATACAAGACACTGCCTTTAGTAAAAGATTATTTAACCTGCCTTGCTGATTTTTTTTCCCCTTTCACTCAATCACTAGCAGTCGTGGTTTGCACTAAAAAAAAAGGGATTTTTTTTAAGCTCCTTCCTAAATCACTGCAATTTTCATACAAATTATAGAAGTTCTATGTACAGCCTCAGTATTCTTGTTATGCAAATCTTACTGTTCACCCTGTGAAAATTTTAAAGGCACTGTCACAAAATTGATAGTGCAAAATTATTTCCTAAAAATGAAAGATGCATTTTGCTTAGATCCCTCTATTGCCACTGCCGTGGAACAGACTTCAATCGAGTTGGTTTGGGCTCAAGCTCAGTTTTTTATTATTGGTATGAAGGACTTCTGACAAGAGCTGATGGAAGGGTTCTCAGAAATTTGTATAAAATTCAACTGCAGTACCTAAGAGGCAGAGCTGGTGAGAGCATGGACTGCAAAGCCAGGCTGGCTGTACTCACTGATGCCAAGAAGGCAGAAGGAACAGGCTTTTCCTGGCTTCTGTGAGGGCAGGGCACATCTCAAGTCCTTCCTTGGCTGCAGAAAGCTTAGCTTCCCTCAGCACTGCAAGGAGCACAGAGGCCAAGCCAGTTTTTCCAGCAACCTCCTGTCTCAAGAAACTGCTGTGCTTAATACTGCTCTCTGATTTCCTGGCACTCATTTAAAGAGATGGACTTTTGACTCTGTAACATCTGAAAACATGAAGTCTTCAGGAACCAATCAACCTTTTTTTTTTTTTTTCACATTCCAGTATAACAAAAAATAATCAGCCCTCACACACAAGAAAATCTGCAGGATCAAACTGAGTCCCTGTTAGATTTGACCAGAAGCCCAACAGTAGTGACAACTGTGCCAGCTGAGCCCTTTTTCCCTAAGCCTCCTGGTTTCTTGGAGAAAGTCTTTGTATCTGGATTATGGCCAGTAAAATGACTTCATCTTGGACAGGGCTTTAGCTACCACAGCTACAACAGTGAACCAGATCATCAACAGGAAGAAATCAGGGAATTCCATGAAAACCCATGGAGCTGCATCTGTTTAAACCAGACATGAGACCAATAATTTCATAAGATCAATATTGAGCTGTAATTTAAAACCAAGATTCAAGAAGAAGAGAGTTCAAATTTTCTTTTGATTTCCCTCTTGAGATTGAGTTTATCTAATTGGGTTTTCAAAAGCAAGAGAAACAAAGTTGGCCCAGCTCTCTCCTCAGTTATGGATGCCAAAGAGTAGTCATCTATATTACATATGTTTTTTAATTCTTCTAACTCTCCACACACACATTTTTTATTTCCTTGGAACAGACACTGACACCAGAGTCCATCATTCCACAGAAATATCTCCCAGCCTGCTTTCTCTTCCCCAGACAGATACACGGATGATGCAATTTCCCCTGCCATCATTTTGGAATGAAAATATTTTGATAAATCAAAGATCTCAAAGGCATTTGTCCATCTCATTCTCTCTGACTTGTGCACTGAGATTATGCTACAGCAGAAGGAAATCCAAGAGAGAAAAGAGTGGGATGTGTGGAGGAGGGAGAACGATTTAAACAAAAGAAAAGACACAGACAGATTTCCCTAGAGATCAAAAATTCACATTGACCCAAAGGCCATCTTGGCATTGAAGGAGAACTGAAAAGTTCCAGAAGGAAGGCAACAAAGAAACTGTTTTGCATGAAGATACTAATTCCATTAGTAATTATGCATTGAAATGAAAGGTGCAAAACTGCTCTTCAACAAAAGGCTCGTGCTTCCTGCGGAGTTCGCACACAGCTTCGGGGAATCGTGAGTTCAGAGAGACACCTTTCCCTTTCTAATTACACAGTGTCAAACCATGATGTCCCCGAGCCTTAATTGGGGTCTGCACCCCCTATCATCATCATCATCATAAAAGCAGCTATTTCAGTCGCTGCAAATAACACACATCAGTGCAAGTCAATCAAAAACCTTCTCGGCTCTCCATCACCAGGCTGTGTGTGCAAAGGTAAAATGAGGAAACACATGATCTACTCTCCTGGACCCAGTCCTGCTCCCACTGAGGCCAGCAGCAGAACTCTTGTTGACTTCACTTACGGCATAATAGTGTTTATAAGAAAGAAGTATTATTTCCCTGTTGACAGTTCAGCCTTTGGGCAATGCCATAAATATAGGCTCTGCATTCTCTTATGTGCTTTTCACCCCGTTGCCCAGAAAATGCAATTTTTGGATTTACAGTCTGTACAAGACAGGTGAAACAGTTCTGACACAGAATGGCACAAGCCCACGATTCAGATTATTTACAAGTGACAGGCCAAATGACAGGAGAATGATTTGCACCAGCAAAATCTCACAGGGAAAGTAAGGAAGCTGTATTTTGGCATCTATAATTATGGGAAGGCTTAAGAGAACCAGTGAAAAGTCCAAATTTATAGAGTTGCACCAAACTGGAACATACAACCACTGTGATTTTTTTTTCTCCCCTTAAAAAAGGTATTTTATAACAAATTACATGTTTTGCATTAGTAATACTAAAATAGTTTGAAAAATTGAGAAAAATTCTAGAAGTAATAGAAAATTAAATTAACTTTTTTTTTTTTCCAAAAAAACAGAAAAAAAAAAAAAGAGGCAATTTCAAAAAGGATTTGTGTCAAGAAAATATGTTACAGGCAGATTCTTGGAAACTTCTTCGATTTCTGAAAAAGATCCATTTTACTAAAGCTGTGTTTTCTCATGGAAAATGGTTTCAATTAAGTTTTCCTGAACAGCAATATGTCACATCCCATATGCAAGTTACAGCTGAGCAGTAGTGATTCCCATGTTTGCTTAGATATTTATGGCATCATTTATAGCTACTCCATTATGGTGAGAAATATTTTGACTTCGTTCTCTGGCTACAGAGTGATGGGGCCTAGAGAGCTGACAAATGACAAATGAGAGCTAGTCTGTGCTCACACCCAGCATCTTTTTAGGATGCATTTCAATCACCTGGCTGCATTGCTTCCTCTGACCTGCTGCACAGGGTGCCAGTAATCACTAAAACCACAGGGCTAATTTGTAAACCAGGAAATCTCTCTTGACAAAGATGAAAAATATCAATTGTATTAAAAAAAAAAAAAGGAAACAAAACAAAAAGCAGGCTCGATGTAAATTCTGGTCTAGATTTCCAACATGTCCTTGGAAAGTGTTTTAATCATCATATATCATGGTAGAAAAAGAAAGATTAGGCTATTGTTTCCATAAATTGTACACAGATGTCAGTTTACAGAATATGCAGCGTTGTTTTCCTGTGTACCAGGTGCTCTTGCAGCCTGGGGTTATACAGATAAAAGCCTGCAAGACCTCCAGATTACAGATTCTTCCTCGAGTAAGACTGCCACGAAGCTCTGTGATAATGCCAACCACCAGGGTTTCAGCAAACACCGTGTTCAGAAGTGGCTGCTGCCCTCCCATCAGGTGTGAAAGGTCTCTGTAGCAGTCATCAGGTTCCTGCTGGCCTGGTGAGTGATGCTCTGAGAGCCAGGCTCACCAGCACAGTCACTCTGTGTGGCCCATTTCTCTCACAGCCATTACCTGTGGAACAGATCTTTCTTCTCCCCTTTCTCCTGCTTTATCTCAGCACAGCACTCCTTAATCACTTGGCTCCTGGGAATGTTTCAGACCAAGTCTGTGCAGTGTGGAGCAAAGCTGGGTGTGGCTGGAGCTGGGCAGATGCAAACTGTGCACTCTGCTGTTATCTCTTTGAAGGGAAGTTTTAAAAGACCTCGCTGTGGAGACCAGGATTTATTGTTCCCATTTCTACAGACAGCAAAACCAAAGCACAAAGTGTAAGAGACAGTACTTTAGGCACTCCATGAAAAATGCAGGAGTTCCTGGCTCACAGCCACTCGATGTGGGGGACATTCAGGCTAGAACAGCCCATTAGTTTCACAAATGGTCATTGCTGAGTGGTTTCAGCAGCATTTTCAGAATGGATAAGATTAAAAAAAAAAGTTTCCAAAGAAGCCCAGGTTCCTATTGATTCAACCAAGCCACTTCCCTACTCTGCAGCATCCCAAGTTCTCTAGCAAAGTCCTCCACGAATACCTAAGCACTGGAATAGGTCCACATCAATTTATAGGATGATTAATACTGGATATGCCAACCAGCCAGGCAGCCTTCTGCAGCCAGGAGGGCACTTAGCAGCCAAGGTCTGTCTGTCCTCGTCAGTGGAGGTACAACCAGGGCTTTCTCTGCTCTATTTAAACACCCATTTTCAACATACCTTTATACTCTTACTAAGATTTTTACTCCCTCACCCACATTTTTTTGCAAGTGGGTAATACATTAAAATCTTATCAGAGAAGGCAAACAACACTGTAACCAAAGATGTTTTTAAGCAAACCAATACTGCTGGCATTTGCTCACCAGTAGCCCTGCTGGCTACTGAAAAGTCAGTGTATAACAAAGGTCCAGCTGCATTCTGATTTCTGGCTCTGGTTAATAAGAATCTGGTCTAATATAACTCTTTTTTGTACCAGGAATTTAGGCTATGGTGTCTTCAGCCTCTACTTTTGTTAACACCTGTTCAACCATTAACAATAGGTTCATCAACATTTCCCTTAATTTACAGAAACATACAGAACCCTAAACCACTGCTTCATTTATGGAGGAGAATGTGTCTGATAAAATATGGCAGGAAAAAAGAGATCCTGAGAAAAACACAATAAGAAACAAGGGATGAAGTGGAACAAAGATGACAACCTGATGCTTACAGCTATCTTCTTACCACCACACAGCCAGCCCAAGGCCTTACTGCTTTTAGATCTGGCACTTGGGTTTTCTTGTCTCTATCCAGCCTGCATCCACAGTTTGAGATATTAAAGCTGAAGCAGAATGATTGATGTTCTTGTGTTCTACCATAATGTACTGCTTAGTTTTTCTCAAATGGTCCCCTCATTTATTTGTTCTGTGTTGTGACCCTCAACTGCTCATTAGTCAGGAAGGTCACTTCAAAAGGAAATTTTTCTGCCTGCTTTCACTATGTATCATCTCTCAGTTCTCCTACTGCTCAAAGGGAAAGCCAGCCTAAAACTCAGTTACTCACTTCTGATAATTACCAGGTAGAGACATGCATAGATAGACAGATAAACAATGGTATTTTTCTTGATATTATTTTACTGTAGAGCTTAGCAGCCTGAGAAAGCAATGAGGACCACTAAGGTAAATCATGTGCAAACATGCAGAGCTTGACTCAAGAGCCCCATTCTGCAGGGAAACACTCCTGTGTTCTGTGTACATGCACATGATTTCCACTTGATGGTACCAACAAGACACTGTCCCTCTTTCACCCTCCAGCAGGTCCTCCTGTGATCTCACCTGCGCTGGCAGGACACTGAGGCCATCGGGGAGCAGCAGGCGTGCTGCAGCCATCTGTGCTGTGTCCATGTCAAGCAACAACACACAGTATCTCCCCTCAGGCTCCCAAAGACACCTCCATACACCTAATTCGGTTTTTGGCAAGGGGAAAAAAAAGGCGAAGGTAATCCAGTTTCCATTAAGAGTAGTCAGTGAGTACCTGCAACTCCTTAGGAGCTTGATCTCATGACCTCTTATTAATCAGGCACATCTGAACCTGGATGATGGAACTGCCTCAAAGAAAAACCCAGATGTTGTAAAGATCTACTAATTAATACAAGATGGTCTTGCTTAGTCTGTACTGAACTAGTGCCCAAGCACATAGCTGTCTTTTGGATAAGATATAAAATCAAGATCCTGATAAACTGTTCTTTTTCTTGCAAGCGCAAAACTTTTAAAATCCAAGATTCTGGACAAATTCCAGTTAAGAAGATTCCATTCTGTCTGCAAAAAATACTACCATTGTTTCTCTCTTTACCTGTTAACAAATTTTATGTAGTTCTTGATGGAGTAGAGCAGTTGCTGTGTTCCACCCCAGAAGTGTTGCATTTCACCAGGGAGTGAGCAATCTCTTTGTATGCTGCGAGAAAAGCCCTCCGGGATTCTTTCAAATGAAAGGAGTTAAATAAATCTCAGTTATTGCTATTATGACTTTCTCCGGCATTTATCCACAGAATAAATGGATAGGTAAGTTGATTTTCAGGCTGCTCTTCATTATTTCCTGAGCAGAACTACCTGAAAGTGGTTCACTATTACTTATACAAAATTTAATTTGGTGACTAATAGACCCAGGCAACTAAAGCAGGCAGAACTCTATAACCAGCATAAGGAGACTTGTATTTATTAGGTAGTGACTGGTGAATCCCAGGGACACAAAGGTTCTGTGAACTTTCCAAACTGCACACCAGGCTTTTGTAAGGTTCCCAGGACTCATTCGAATTCACAGAACTTCTCTTCTTCTGTAACACATTCACAGTACTAGATCCTAGCCCTCGCTTTGGCTGCTTTGAAATACCGGAAGAAATCCACTGCTGACTTCTCTCCTACTTGTCTGCCCACTCTCACTGCTTTCCCATAGGGGAAAAAAAAGTCTGAAGATGTAGCTCATGTGGCCTGGATGTCTTTATGGCCTCTGTTGCTTAGCTACCAGAAGGGTCCTACATGGCTACTGAGCTGGCACAAATATGAGCAGCTTGACACTGCTTTTCTTTACACTGGGAGCTTGCTGGATCCATTCTTCATCCTGCTGGTGTTTTATTTATATTTCACTGGGCTTACTCCTCTCCCTGGCTCTATTACTCAAATGAAAGCCAGTACAAAATGAAAGCACAAATAGCCCAGGTCTAGCTGCAGACATTTCAATCTTGGAGACCATCCAGAGGCAAACGAACACAATCCTCCTGCTTAATACTGCAGGAGAGGATCTGAGCAGCACAACTCAGGGAAGAGTCATGTTCACAATATTTCTCACACCTTGTCCTGGAAAAGTCTACAATAGGAACATTCTAAAACCAGAACAATAAGGATTTATATGGTGGGATAATATTACAGGGGATTCAACACTGGGCTACTGCCAGACCATGGGCAGGCATCTTCCCAAGCTCTGTCCTATCCTCAGTGTCTTCCATTCACTCATGCAGCAGCATGCAGCTGACTACAATAACAGGGAAATTGGACTCTTCCAGGCAAGAAGAAGTGTATTCTAACCCAATGGGAAAGGATGGTAAGAGATGCTCAGGAGAGATGCTTTCGCACCAGGGTACCCGCGGAACAGTCACAAGGTGAAACTCTAAGGAAAATAATATTTCTCCTAAATGGTAATTCATTAAATGCATTCCTAATCCCTGAAGAAAAATCCTTGCTGACTGATCCTGGGTCTGCAGATACTTGTTTTAGCACCTTTTGGTAATCCAGAGGTCCCGAGCAAATGCATATTAATAATCCATGGACACCCTGCTCTTCTGTATTACATGCTCAGATTACCTGGCATGGAGAGGAATGAAGACACACAGACCCCTAAAGGACAGCCCTTGTGTATTCATTATGAACACACTTTGGACCACTGAAATGCCAGAATGAGTCTCAAAGGCCTGGTAGGGCCCTGCACTATAAAGGCTTATGCTGTCACACACACTCATTCTGCATCTCTGACTCTGCAGAGTCTGCCTGCAGCTCAGTTCCTGACTCAGCTCAGGCAGTTACCTATACTGATTAAAGAGTCTGTGCAAGTTCACTAATTAATTTTCATAATTAGCAGCTACCTTTTTAAAGTTCAACTTTATGGCTATGCATCTTCCTAAACAGATAATTAGAGGTGAAGGTATCAAGCTTCTATGGAATAGGGGATCTCTTAAAACCTTATCTGGGCTAACCAGGTGGAAACAAACTGTAAAAGACACATGTAAAACTTCCCCTTAAGTGTGGTGATAAATTATTTGCTGCTTCAAGTTTTTTGTCATAGAGTCAAACATAATTCTTTGTATAACTAAACTTTTGAAGATCTCTTCCCCTAGGACTGGGAGCTTAGAAGTGCCCAATGCACCTCTCCTCCCTCTAGGATTTGATGTCAGGCTGTTCAGGAGAAATCAGGACATTGTGCTGCCAGGATTAGATAGAGATCTAGATCCAGACACAAGAGTGAGGGAACGTGGGCCAAAAGAGGAAGAGGAGGGAGCCTTGGCACAGGGATCCACCATGGCTCCGTGGTGGGTGGACAGCTGACCCCAGAGGGGTGGTGTACACAAAGGGGAGCTTCCTCTGTGTGTGCTGAGCCAGGCAGAGAGGAAAAGCGTCACACAACATGAACTATTAATCTACTGCCCAAAACTGAAATGGAGAAGCCTTCATTTAATGACTAGACACCAGCTTCTGTCACAGGTACTAAAATGACAGCCAGTAGATAGAAGAGGTCATAGGCTAATCAATTCCCCCTCTTTTTGTTTTACATAACTGAGGGTGATAGGCAGCTAATACATTTCACAGCCATGTGATAAATTGCACTGTCACCTGCACTTTGCCTGCTACTCCTTCTTTGTCAAGGCTATTTCCACCATCCCTACTCCCACTCCAACACAACTGCACTAAAAGTCACAAGTGTGTCAACTTTCCCTCTGACAGGAGGATTTTTTCCATCAGTCTTTCCAGTGCACAAGATCTAGCATGGGGAACCTGTAGGGTTAAACCAGTGAGAACTTTCATGGCCTCAATCAGCAGCTCTGTGTTACTGCATAAGGAAATGTCTCAACTTTGCCATATGGCTGACTCCGTTTGTTTCTTGTTGCAGAAGGGCCAAAGAAGCAGAGTTTACAGACATGACACTTTCAAGTAGAAATAAAAGTATTTGTGTCTTTTCAGTGTTAATTTCTCATTTCCAAAATCTTGTCAAAGCCAGATTCTTGGTGGCCAAATCATTCATTTTTACAGGCCATGTGACAAAAGAGCTCCCTGGGACTTGGAAGGATGACTTTCCACACTCACTCATGTCTTTGGCATCCACTATAAAGGAGCTATCCCTGAAGCAGAACTGAAATAATTTCAGCTTATTGAGACTCTCCCTTCAGCCCTAACAGCATAAGTTGTAGGGAGCTGCATGGCAAGTGCATTGCCTGTAGTCCATCCATCACTTTTCAGGGACATGGCTCCTTTCTGGCCATTACTCATGGATTTATGGAAACAAGAGAGTGTGGTACATGCAAGCACTGAACTGGTACACTGCCAGGGTACTGAAGTTTAGACATATCCATATAGAGCAGGATGCAAACAGGACCAAATTCTCATTCCACAAAGGGCAATATTCCACTTATGTACTTGGCCAAATCATTACCTTTGACACTGAAGCAATAAATCTCAACTCCCTCCATAAAATAAAGTTCCCAGGCACTGAATTGAGCTTGGTTCAAATTGTGGATGAGTGCTGCACTATTTTTCTGCTCTCTGGATTCAGCCATACTGAGTAAATATAGCAGCAGCATGATTGGAAAATTGCTCTCAAAGGTGATAAAATACAGGATTCATCAGATTTTGATATGTCCCTGAAAATGGATAGTTGTCCTTTCTCACTTGACAGCCTGGAAGGATCAGAACTTGGAAACACGCTGCAGGAAGAAGAATATATTCCTGGAAGGGCCAGACTTCACTCCTGCTTTTCCACAGCCATCCTTCTCTGACTCCCTATTTATCTCTTCCCTTCTCTGATGCGATGCTTCCCTTTCTTGCTTTTTGCTTCTCCTAAGAAAGAAGGTGTTTTGCACTGCAGCTTTGACCTAATTAGAAGCCAAAGTACCATCACCTCACCTCACCTCACATCAATATGTTCAGTGTGAGAGCAAAATGCAGACCAGAGAAAGCCTCCATCAGCGTAGGACAATGTTGTGCAGGGTGAATGCAAGCAGCTCCTATGTCTTTGCTTCTGTTTTCACAGTTTTATTATCTCAGAGCAGCAAATCCCTTCCCCCTCCACCTTCAGTGAAAAGAATATCAGTAAGGAAAAAAAAAGGCTTTTTATTGCAGTTGGATTTTACTTTAGTGAAGTTCAATGTGGGGGGAACAAGAAAGCTCCAGGATGGCTGACTCAAGGAGGTGTCAAATGCTTGCCACTTCAGAGAGGTATTCAGACTATATTTAACAAATTGTTTCCCTTCACTGTCTTTTCTTAGAAAAATACACATTTTTAATGCTTCTGGATTTAATTCTTTGCTGAAAGAAAAGACATTTATAAATATGATTGCAGATGGATGTAGGGGGAAGTTCCCTTCTCGTTAGTCTGCTTCTTCCAGTTGCACTAATCTTTCACCTGTGAAGATCAGGCTAGAAACTTTCCTGATCTTAATTTATCCCATCTGCACATGAGGGGGTGTCACTCCCTGGCATTCTCCAAGAGAGATGTTGAGCCCAGCTATGAACACGTAACTGAATCTGTTGTCTAAGATGTGCTGACTTATTTTAGTGCACTTGCACGTGCAAACATCCTATTGGACTAAAATCTGATTTAGCTAAATTGGGGAATCAATAAATTTTAGCTAATTTATTTTGCATCACTGCTATTGAAGAATCTGAATTGTGCCAAAATCCCCAAATGGACTATAAACCAAGGGGCTATATTTTTTTGTTTCTTTTTTAAGCTTCTATCTGACTCAGGGCATGGACATACATTATTATACATCTATAAAGATGTAACTAAACTATGACAGTTTAAGATAGAGAAAATAATTTTAGGTCATTAAATAGCACTTTCAGAACCTCAAGAAAGGAAGAACATCATAGTTTCATTTGTGACTCAGAAATGGGGAAAATGCATTATTACACCACTGCTCAGGATATTGGACACAGGCTGTTATCAAGTCCCATCACCATTCAACATTTTAATCATCCTTCTGAAACCATTCTTTCTATACCCAGAAAAATTTCAATAAGTGAGGTTATTCTGCAGCCTTTGCCTCTCTTCTGTTTTTGAAAATCTGGACATAAGACTGAGATTTCTCCCCAGTGTTTTGCCATGGAGTCATGGAGTGCATTTCTGTTTTGTTGCTGGAAAAGCTCAGCTTTCAAATCAACAATGCACACAACTGCAAGCTCTGCATGTCCTTCCCGTGCCTGTTTTATAATCTGTTCTTTCACCTCCCCCTGTCCCAGATCACCCCTAGCCCCAGGATGCTGGTGGAAAGAGACACAGAGGGAATGGTAACCGTGAGAAAAATAATCACAAAAATTCAAACTCGCATTTGTTGGAGACATCTTGTACTATTTACTGGGTTTTTTTTCTCATGACACAAAGCCCTGGACACTGGGCAGATAAATACTAGGCATGATGACATTAACAGCATCAAAGTAGTGGAAATATGATCTTTGGTTGTAGCTCTTTACATCAAAAGCTCCAAGGCATATTCTCTTTCCTTTGTGTCATGTGGTACAGAAGGAAAAAGATAATTAGACATTGAATTTTGTTGGAGCTACTGTTATATAAGTAAAACAGTTACTTCACAAAAACAGGCAATTCCGCTTAGAGGTTTTTGTTTTCACATTTTCTGTCAGTGCAGCAGCAAAGAAGGCAGCCAGTTTGAGATCTAAAGTAGCACTCCTGGTGCAACAGGGGTGGGGAGAAAATATCCTTTGATTGGACTTGGGAATCACTGACAGAGATTGAATATCACACCCCACAAGCTGCTCTTTGCTGCCACGTTTCTGAACTCTAACTGCATTTCAGTGCAGGAGTAAAAGGGAAGCAGAAGTGTAACTTTGTACCCCAGCCGGGTTTGCCCGGGAAGATAGGTTCCAGCGGGGATACAGAGTTACCTCCTCGGAGGTGGTTTCTTCTTCTTCTGCAGCGAGCTGAGGCAGTGGCTTAAAGGAGAGATGGGCGACGATCGCTTCTTCCAAAATAAAAAGTTTAATAACGTCAAAATAACAAACAAAAAGCACCCGGGGTGAGCACTGGTGCCAGTGCTCAGCCCAGGGGTGGAGAAGCAAAAGGGCACATGGTAAACAGTGGTATTTATCAGGTTCGAGGGGTGGGATTACATGGGGCATTGTCCAGTGAGGAAACAGATAAGGAAAACCTAAGGGGTTAACCTGATAAGGTCAGGGGTCCAGGGGCTCAGAGGTTGAGGTCTCGTGGGTGGGCTAAGCTACGACCTGGGGAACAGGGGAAACTCTGGTCACATGCTTATATTTGGAGGCTTAGATGTAATAGAAACCTCTGCTTTTACAGGGCACACTGCAACACAGAAGTCAATGGAATAACCAGGACTCCAAAGAGTTCAGCACTGCTCTGGCTTTGTCTCAGGCTTATCTGAGGGAGCCAGGTACAATTTTCTAGTCTCATTTTGAAACTAATCTCCTCTCGGATATGTGTTATAAATGCAGATTAGGAAGCCTTGGCTTCATATAATGTGGCTGGAATGGATAGAAAAGCAAAGGCCAAAACCATAAATGAAGAAACCATTGGAAATAGGAAGTTGTTGACATGGGATAAAGAAAGCAAAAGAAAACAGAAACAAAATGTCTAGGAAGTTCCAAGTCACATTTTCCAGGGTTTTCAAAAAAATTTTGTTTCAAAGTTCTTTGAAGTAGTCATCCTCCAAAAACACATGTACTGGGCAAAGGCAGGTTCTCACGTACACAGTAATTGAGCACAGCAATCAGGCCCTTATTTCTCAGCACTGCTGGATTTGTTCTTTGTTCCCTGACTGGGAACACAGCCCCAGCAGTAGCATGGGGTACACAATGACCCAATGTCCCTCTTTCTGCTGTCAGGGGCAGGGTGATGCTTATTCATAACCAACACGTGCTAGTGTTAACCTGGGGCACCATAATTCTGGTCCAGGGCTGCCAAACAACTCTGCTGATGCCCTCAGCCTCCAGCTGTATTTTCTCCTGTTTGTTCCAGTCCATCCTCACTTCCCAGTTGCAGTTCTCTCCTACCCCTGCACTCAGTCCCAAGCTCTTCCTCTGATTTACCTAAAAGTTCAGCCTTGAAATTAGTTTGGTGCATATACAAGGTAGAGCATCTCCTTCACGTATTTCAAAATATAGCAAAATCTCTTCCCAGATCTTGAATATAAGAGGCACACTTTCAAGTGTGTATCATTCTTTGTTTGCAACCTTGTCCCTTATTGAATGACTAGAACTTAGGAAACTTACTGAGAATAGAGGAGCAGCAACAGGGGAGAGAAAACAGAAGTCCAAACAAAAAAATATTGTTCTTTTCTTTTTCCTCTCTACTCTACCTTTCATAAGGTCATTCTTTGCTTTTTTTTAAAACACTGAACTTGCAAATGTGTCTACTCCTTCCCTGAAGATGTAAAGAATAAGAACCCAAGAATTTTTTTTCTTTTTTTTCCCTGTTATCTTCTCCTCCCTCTTAACGTTCAGCTAAAAGGCTGCATATCAGAAATAATTATTATTCTCCAGATTGCAGGCAGGACATCAGAGCAGCTTTTCCTCAAAAAAAAAAACCAAAAAAACCAACAAAACATGATTAAAAACAACTGTGCTAAAAAAAAAAAAAAGGAAAGTATTGAAATTTTCTTGCTCAAGACTGCATTCTCTCACACACTGTGCACTTGGGGTCTAATTCAAAGCTTACTGAATTCAATAGAAGAACTCATATTATATGCATAGAGCTCTGATTCAGCCTCTTTCACCTCATGTCCACCTCAGTCCAAGGCTGTATTCAGAGAACAGTTTCCTCTCTTCAGAAGAATAATGGCATTTAGAAATGATGGAAGCTCATCTTTTTGTTCTTTCCACCAATGCAGGTGAGGTGCAGTTCCACCGAACAAGGGTAAACTCAACTGGAACAGACAATTCCCTGAGTGACAACACTCCATCACCTCCAAATGAAGGTTATTTTTTAGCAAGCACTTGGTCCTTTAAGACCTCTTATGAAAAGCTCTGGTCTAGAAGACCAAAAGGTTTCAGAGCAAAGGGAAAGAGGTATGGCCAACACATAATGTCACATTTCCTTTTCCTTTCAATTTCTCCCCGTGGTTCCTCTGCATTTTTCCCAGCTCAGATAAGGTTGGTCCTCATTTTTTATTGCTATCTGTCCTGCCATATAAAACTGCACATCATGCTTTCTATCCTAGGGGATACATGCTTTTTAGCAAGCTATAAATCAGGGTGAGCTAGAAGACACTGCAATTAGAGGAGACACAAACCCAACAGAGTGCAGCTACAGATTTCAATCTTCAGATAATAAGCACTGGGGAAAATTGATAATACACTCCAAAACACTGAGGGAAGCACACTCCAACATCTAAACACACCCACACCCGTGTGTACACTCAGAAATGCTGTCTGTTCTATCCCAGCAAGCCTACAGCCTTTGTAAAAGAAGTTGTAAAAGTTTAATATTCTGGAGTGCTCTGTGAAACAGAGAATTATCACAGGGAGCCAAGAAACCTTTACTGGAGAGAGTAAACCTGATTCAAGAACGTGAAAACTCGCCTGTCAAAACAGGCTGAGAGAGCTGGGGCTGTTCAGCCTGGAGAGGAAAAGGCTCCAGGGAAGCCTCATTGTGGCTTTCCAGAAACCTCACTGCAGCACAAGGTAGGGGATAGCCAGTAACAAATGAAATAGAGAGTTACATACACTTAAGTCTGAAGGGAAAAAAAAAAAAATTAAAAATTGCTGACACTGACTGGTGGCAAGGCCATTAAACTTATTGGATTTCCCCTCATTCCACAAGGTAGACCAAGGGTACCCAGCAAGAGAGCTGAAAGCAAATCTCCCTGGGTTTACATTCATCAGGCACCCAGCCGATATAATCAGATGATTTGTAGGCCAGGTCTGGGCTATTATAGAGCATCACCCAGACTAAAGGAGTAGCAATACACTGGAGTCTAGCTCTAATCTTCTTTTAACACCTTCAATCAATCAAAAACTCCTGACAATCCCTTCAAAGAATGAAGAGACTTTGAGAAACAGAACTTGCAGAATAAGGAATAAAGCCAAGGCCTTTAGATAAAATGAGCAAAGGTTTTACGTGTCGTTTTGCAACAATAAACATGTGATGAAATTTGCAATCTTTGTTTGAGCTACACTTTAACAGAATAATGTGGGTTTATTCATCTTGTAACTTTGTCTGACTGCGAATATGATTTCCAGGCAAAGGTGACTCTGAACACAGTTTCCTTCACAGGCAATGAACCCTGATATTGAGCAGATTTTCTCACTTTTAAAGACCTTGTCAACCCAGCATAAAACATGAAGTTCTCTAGCATTAAAGCACAAACTCACATTTTCCTTGCAAGCAGTGACAAGAAAGACAACAAAAATCCCAGAACCATGAAAGTTGCTTCCATGAAAGAACTCCACCAAAGCTTAGTGAAAGGCTAAGATCAAGCAGCCAAGGCTTTATGTAAATCTACCAGAGCAGAGAATTCAGTGGAGGTGGGTGGATGGGCGGAGGAGTGTCCTTAAGAATTTACTTTCTGTAAGAGCAAAATATTTTTTCTGTATGTTCCTGAGCAAAATAACAAAGTCAAGCTGGTTTACTACAAAAAAAGATAGCCAGATCAGTTTGGTCATACCAAAAGGTCTTAACTGACTTCAAATATATGGCAAAAGTACAAAGGAAGTTGAAAAAAAAAATTCAGTCATTGTACACTAATGAGTGCAAATGTACAGAAACAACAGCTAGAAAAAGCATGAAAAACGAAAGTACAAAGTGAGGTGAGACTGTAAAAATATCACACAGCAAAGGATATCATTCTTTAAGCTTATTAGTAGTAAAATGCAGCATAATCTGTTAGCCCACTTTCCTTAGAAAGGAAAACTTATTGACAAAAAGGCTGAGAAGAGTGATTTTTGCATCAGTTTTCATAAAAGGTCAGCTGTGATGAATTATCATTGTTAAGAACTAACAAAGGAGGCCCAGAATACAAAAGGGATTGGTTAAAGAAGTTAAATTGCTCAGATTTTCCAAATGATCTGAATCTATTGTATTTCTTCTGCAGCTCTGAGGAGCTGATTCAATCAACCTCAAAGCTGTTAATGATTATTTTTTTTAACTTAGGAAGGATGGTGAGGATCCAGATAACTGACACAACAGAGTAACTGTCTTTTGAAGACAGGAAAAAGGAGAAGACAGCAAACGATAGACCTGTCAGGTTAACTCCAGTTCCTCAGAGCACAGAAACAATTTGGAAGTACTTAGGAGAAAAGAAGTGGGAATCAGTCAACACAGCTTTGTCAGGAACAAATTATGAAGGCCTGCTCTAATTTGCTTCTGTGAGAAGGTCCCAGGGGAATACCCCATGGACAAGATGTCACACTGTAAAGTTTTTTGAAACCATTTCAAATTCTTGTAGCAAATAAGCAGCTGGGTCTAGGTGAACCACAGCAGAGTAATTACATAAACTGTTTAGAAAACTGTACTGAGAGCAGTTCTCAGTGTTTCACTGTCAAAATGGATGCATTGAACGAACTTCTGCAGGACTTGGGCATGGATTTGGTACAATTCAATATTTTCATTAAAGGTTTAGATGAAACGCAAAGTATGTTAATTCAATTTGCAGATGAAACCAAAGTACGACAAAAATTACATTAAATCCAAAATAATTTTGACAAACTAGAGATGTAACCTGAAAAAAAAAATTGCAATTCAATAGGGTGAAGTACAAGTTACTTCAATTACATGGGAATAATCAATGGTACAAACACAGAAAATGAGGAGTAATGACAAGGTTGTATTTCTACTGGGAAAAAATACTGATCTGTGTTATTGAAAATTACAAGCTGAACATGAGACACCCATTCCTTCTGTTACGAAAATGCAAATACAATGCTGTGTGGTGTAAAGAATTTAGGCTGACATAAATTAATTTGTTCTCTCTTGATCTAGCACTGTTAAGATCTCTGCTATTTGTTTCCATCTTGGGCAAAGCAATTCAAGTAAGACTTGGTTCAACTGAAAATGGTGCAGAAGACGCATTGAAATAATTAATTCTGTATGTCTAGGCTGGATAGGTAAGAAAATGACTGTCCAGAGCATCCTGCAGCAAGACAGGGCTCAGGATAGATACCTGGAAAATATAAGGGTGGCAGGAGCTAAAATGGATTATTTGGAGAATCTATTTTCCACTTCTAAAGCTCTTTTAGAAAAGATTAGATTAATATAGCAAGAGTGGTACAGGTAAAGTTGCTCCTCACTGCAGGAAGCTGATGACCTGTGGGGATCCCTGCCAGTACTTAACTCCTCCAATTTTATGCAAACACAAATGAAGTTAAGAGTTCGTTCCCCACATTGATAATATAGAAGGAATAATTTCCATGCCAGCTGTCAGAGCAGAGGTAAAGGAGCAGCAGGGCTGTAAGAGCTCAGGCTGGCTGGAGCACTGCAGGGTGACTGTCATCATTTTTCACCAACCAGAGCAGGAATTGTTGCACCCCAGAAATGGGAGGCAAGGAAAAGACTGCACATGGCTCCCAAACCAGGAAAACCAGCCTCTTCTGGAGACAACAGTATGAAAAGCCAATCACTGCAAGGTCAAAAGACAGGGAGATGAGGAGGTACAAGTCTGTATCAACACGCCCTGATTGCACTGTGTGGTGTTAAAGGAAAGCTTGAGTAAAACTTGCTCAAGCTACACCAAGAGAGTATCACAGGTCACTCTTGCAAACTCACTCCTGCTCCTCAGAAGTCCATAGCAGATCAGAAGGAAGGGAGTTAGAAGGGGCTTTCACTGATGAGCTGCTGGGCACAAATGGATTAATGAGAGCTGTGTACAATGCACCAGCAGCAACCGTGCTTGGCAGGGCTGTTATGGCTGGGTATTAGCTTATAGCAGCAGAGATGAAGGAGAAAGGCCACTCCAGGCAGGGCTGCCAAGTGGATCACAACGGATCAGGAGCAAAGGGCTTCCCTTCAGAACACTGAGCAGGGAACATGGCACTGGGAATTCTTCTTCTTACAAATTTCATCTAATCTCTCCTCTCTAAATCCCTTTTCTCTTCTAGGCTTTGTTTCTCTGGAGCCACTTCCAACATTCTTTTGTTGTGACTGAAGGAAGGAAACCAAAGAAGAAGCAAAGCATTTTGCTGTATTAAAAGCACAAAGAAAAAATATTTTGCTCCCTGAATATGTACTCTGCATTCTTAACTGTCCTGTTCCAAAGCACAGAGAAGTCTTCACTTGCCTTGGGTCACATCCACAGGACAAGCTGATATTTCATCAGCCTGGTGTGGATTACACAGGACTGAATTATCACAGTGTAAACTCTGGATTGAATTTTGTGTTATCCATGGACCTCATATTTATTTTCCCATCTGCATTTTAGCAAGGGCTGCCAGGGTGTGTCTTTTGATTGGGTCTGAGGAGATGCATTTCCAGCTTTCACACTCTGATATGAAGAGGTTTAGACTCCAAAACAGAAAGGAGAACAGATTTCAGCTCTAGCCTATGCCTTCTCTTTTTAAATTTTTTTTTCTCTCTCTGGTGAGATAGCATTCTCTAGTTAGTTACCTTGCTATTAGTAGAACTTATGAAAGGTGTGTAAGAGAGAGGGGGTGAATTGCTCTCAATTTCTCTAAAGAAAGCGATTGAAAACTGGCATTTTCAGATACAAAATTTTAGAGGGTTAATAAAGTTGGTGAATCCATTTGGTGTTCCTGAAGGACTTGGGTATTGTTTTCCTTTGTGTATATGTTTACCTCTCTGCTGTCAATTCCTATATTAAGTGGAATAAACTTTACTATGACAAGCTACAGGTAGGCAAAAAAAAAAAAAAAGTGGGCCTCATCTTTTCCAAAATTGAATTTGTTTTGGTGCTATAAAACCTCCATCATGTTGATTTCAAAGGCAGACTCTTCTAACAGTTTATGCACTGCTGCTGCTGGTAGATTTATTCACATCTCAGCCAAAGTATTTCACGTGTCCAGGAAGACTGAGTCCCTTGGCTTTTACTTCTTGTGACATCCACAATTCATTAGTTTTCCCATCCACAGGACGGAGTTTATTACGGGTTAATACAGCTCAGCAACTCAAAACACACAGATTGTCAGTCTCAGTAACCAGCCTGAAGAATTTTGAGGGCAGTTGTTATTTACAGAAAGTGAGAAGAGACCCAGCAGAACACTTAGCTCTAAATACACAACGTGGAGGCTTCACCACCCAGGAAGTCCTAAGTGGCAAAGAGGCAGCTCAGATGTTCCCCAGTGTGGTTTGATTGCATTCCTGCTGAGACTCAGCCAAAGCAGGAGACGGGAAAGGGTAAGCGAGAAAGCAGGGGTCCTTTCTCACATGGATTCACCCTCATTTCAAACAGTGTGTACCTCTGGTTTGTTAGTTCATTAAGAACATGCTACAGAAACCAATCTCAACGCACTGATCCCAGCTCTGCTCCAGCCCTGCCCAGGGACAGGGACCTTGTGGCATCTGGCAGCAGCTGCAGCTCTCACTGTGAAGGCTGTGAAGAGCCCTGGCAGGATTTTACAGCACAGAGCAGAGAGTAACCACAAAGTGAGTTCTTTTCCTCTCTCCTGTGTTCCCTTCACCAGAGGATCTGCACTTGGCAGCACGAAAGGAGACATTTCACCTGCACAGCAAGCAGGCTCGTGCTGAAGTGCAGCGAGCAAGAGAGGCAGCATAAATCTTGATTTAACGAGAACAGGGCTGTGTGGGTCCTAAATTAACCCTGAGTTCAAGCTACAGGCAGCCTAAGGAAGAATCATGGAGAGAAGCTTTCCTCTAGAACAGCAAGGAGACTCCAGCCAAACCTCCACCTTCTTGGAAACAAGCAGGAATTTACCTCCATCCTGCCCTGCCACTGAGAACTGGAACAAAGAGGGCAAACTGGGGGTCCTAGAAGTGCCATATGGAGGATGGTGTTTTAGCACTTTACCTCACTTAAATCTGCGTGTGGTTTCTGCTCACCCTCGTGCTGGAAAAAACACTCACCAGCAAGCAGCTGCTATTCACTGGAGGATTTGCAATCAAGCTCTAAATTTAGCAAGGTGCCATAACAGAGAAGGCTCCCACACTGCTGTTAACACCAGGAACCAGAGTTTAGTGATGTGAATGGGCTGATAATAGCTTCTGTCCTCACGCTTTGTGGTTAGATGATGCCAGCTGCTGAATGCCTTCCTGCAGCTTTTCTGATATTCCATTATAACCAGCCAAATGCTGGGCTAAAATAAAACCTTGGCAGAGTTCTGATATAAAATTGTGTGTACCCCAAGACCAACTCTTGCTGGTCTTTGAACTTGGTTGTTATCTTGAAGAAAACCCTTTGCTGAATTTTGCTATGAACCTAATTAATGAGTTAATTCCCTGATAATCTGCTCTCTTCTTTGTCCCTGTTTCATGATTAATTTAGTTCCAGTGAATTTCCTTTGCTGACTGCAGAGCAGAAAAAAATTTCCTGTCTTATTAATTTCCACTTTTGACCCATCACCAGGGACTAAACAAGGGCATAAATCCCCATGTCTTAATTTTCTTCATCATTACAAAACACAGGTAAGTTCTAGAAAAGCAAGGTTCAAACAGGGGAAATTCTCCAGCACACTTTTACTACGACCATAGAGGAGATGGAGGTAGGCTGGACACCCAGAAGGTATAAAGGCTGTGAATTAGTTGAAAACCCTGCCTAATTACATCAGCCAGAGATCTAGCTGAGAGGACAGTCCTGCAAGGCTGCAGAGTACACAGGAACATCATTCAGTGACAAAAACCACCCAAACTAAACAACAAAAAACCCAAACCGAAACAAAATGATCAAAAAGCCCACCAGAAACTACAGAGATGGAAAAGTCACCTTCCTGGGACCACAGCCCTCCCCTCACAGCTCTCATACACCCTTTGGGCAAACTATAAAAAAAAAAAAAAAAAAAAAAAAAAAAAGAAAAACCAAGCCTCCCTCTCTCAAAATTAAAACAAAATGTACTGGGTCTGTAACATCCATGGTAGAACAGTGCTGCCAGCAATTAGCATCACAAGCCTTCCTCCCGGTGCCACAGAGTGTCAAGGACGTTTTTAATGACAGATCAAGGGCACTGCTCTCTGAGAGGTGTTTGAGCTGTGTCAACAGCAGCCTTCTTGGCACACAAATCCACAATCCCACAAGGGAGGCAGTAAAGGAAAGCATCACAAGGCAGGAGAGATCTCTATGCAAGCAGGTTTGCTGCTTTCACGGCTGTTCCTGTCGAACCTGCAGGGCATCAGCTCTGAAGTTTCACTGAACCTCTTTCTAGTGCTTCTTTCCCAATAGCTGGTTGCTATTAGAGTCACTCTATCAGTGGATGGAAATGCCAGAAACGAGACATGAGGAAAAATATACTGAAAAGAGCAAAGAGCTCAGTTGTTCCTATCCATTATCCCGTCTCAGAAATTCCAGCCCCTATGCCTGAGTATTCCATTTCTGAGAAAATTCAGGAATTGGTAGATTACAGAAGAGCCTTACACACTCTGGTGAGGGCAAAGCCATGATGGACCGTGGCCTCCAGAGGAAGCTGGGCTGGCAGAGGGAGCAAGGATCAAGAGTTAGGGAAGGACATAAGGACATGGGGTACACTGCTCCCTTCTTCACTGGCTCAGCAGATGCTGGGTCATTCATATCTAGATTTCCCAAACAGACTGGGATACAGCCAGCTGCACTGCAGGCTTAGCCTTCAGGCCTTGCTCTCCAAGGACTTTCTCTGCTCCGAGATAAGTCTTTGATCATGAGCAGCACATTTGCACAATAAGAGTTTGGATATGATTTTAAAACGTGAGGGAGAAAAGTGAACAAAAGCTATGTTTCTGCATCTCATGTCTCCAATCTGTTTCTCCTTGAAAGGGGCAAAGACACCTCAGAGACATTGTCAAAGTGCCTAAACCAATTTTTCAGCCTAATCCATTATTTATATTTCCACTCAACCCTTTTTTAAATCCTGAGCTCCTGAAATTAGGTTCTATAATATTGAGAATCACTCCCATGAGCTGAGGGGAAGGCAGGGAGAGGGCCTGAGTCTTGTCCTGCCCTTACCCTTTCAAATCCACCTCTGACAGTGACTGCCCATCTTTTTCTTTCTCTCTGTTCTGTACCTCTCACAAACTGCCAGCATCACATCCTCATCCACTTGTTTCTCTCTTTTCTACTCAGCCCTTTCTGAGATATTTAGGTAAGAATAAGCACTGTCTTCAGGCAAAACACATTAACACTGAAATCTAAAAGGTCTAAAAAAAGACATGACTTTTTATGGGCATGCACTTGAGAGACCCAGGTGCCCTTCACCAACCCCAAATGTGGCCAGCAATCCTCCAAGAAAACTGCTTAAAGGTAAAAAGGTTTCTCCAATAAAGTTCATCAAACCAAGTGAGGATAGAGCTGATTAATCCAGGAAAACACCATCCTTCTTGAAAATAATAAACCTCAGTGGCAAGGCCACAGACGACACAAAAAATATTACAAAACTGTTACTTTAAAAAATGCTGCACTTTCCCTAGAAAACCCATTCTGAATTCTTGGTTTCCTATATCTTAAAGATATCACATAAATAAGCAGAGTAAGAAGTAGGTGATAACGGTAGTTAGAGGCATAAGAAGATTTTTAAAAATTATCCCCTTCCTTGACTAGATGCATGAGAAGGGAGGTGATAGCTGTTTACAAAATGCCTGGCAATTTGGGCACTCCCTATTATTCTCTGTTACAGCAGAAGATCAAGGTGCATTTGCAAAGGTGAAAGAGCAGCGGATGAAAGGAAATATTTTCTTTCCTCACAACATGCAGCTAATCTATAAAACTCACAAGGTAGCAGCGCACAGCGAGGAGCAATGCAAGATTCAAAAAGCATTTAGGCACTTACACAGAAAACGAGAGCACTGGAACATTTCATTAGATAGAATTATTGTTATTCTAATTATTCGGAAAGGCTACAAATTCTGGTGTTCCCAGGTACAAATAAATCACTGTCTGAAGACAGGAAATCATCCCCCCAGAGGATGGGGGCATTCTGTAGATGTCCACTATGGCAAGTGGTTGCATCCCTCTTTGAAATCTCCAGTGCTGAGCACTGTCAGGAAGGTCACTTGACTCTATTAAAGTACAGTGGATCCTCTCTTATGATTCACTTTTCATAGATGAAAACACAAGTTTTGTACTAGAACAAAAAAATATGTATCAGTTCTAGGAAAAGCCTGACGAGATAAATCTGGGTAGCAACACTTTACCCAAATTCTTGGCTGCCCCCTGCAGTTCAAGGGAAGATGAGACACAGCTTTATTATCTGAAATGGGTGTTTGCTTCCCCTTTGAATTGCAGAGGACTTTTATCTTTTAATGAGATGCTGGTGCTTTTTGGAGGGTGCCATAAAATGGCATCTTCAGAAAAAAATTCTCGAGTACAGAGTGTGATGTAAAAACTTGTTGGGTAGACTAGACAGAACAAACAGATTAGACAGAGAAATAGAGAACAGATGCTTTCTATTCTTCCCCTTAGTCCTAATTTCTGATCATACTGGCCTGATAGCAGAATCTTGTTCTGGCATTCAGCTGCTTTTATTGCTTATTCTCCCCCACAAATCCAAATCCTCAAATTCATGTTTAAATAGGGATTTAAGGTAGTAAGTAACTGTTAACGCTGAGAAGGAAACCATTCTAGATTAAATGGTGAATAATGTGCCACAGATAAAGCTGCTGATTAAGTATTTTTAAATAGTTCAGGATATATTTGAAAGTCTAACCAAAAAGCATGCTACTGTTATTTTGAAAATGAAATCTGACCTTCCAGAAATTTACATTTTCCTCCAGTTAGAAACAACTTTTAACAGGAACAAATAGAAATAGGAATGGTAGATAGAAGAGGTGATGAATCTTGGCTTCCTTTCCCACTATCCCCATCCCCACAGGCACACTGAGCCCTTTCAGAACATCACAGGTCCATCTGCACTGTTCCAGCCTGGAATCAGCCCCCCACCTCTCACATTGCACTGTGACAGCAATAAGAAGATGGCAGGGCTCTGATCTTCTGGAGAAGATCTCTTAACTGGGCTGCACTCTGCTACAGAGTGACCAGAGACAGAGACAGGTGGGTCTCCATGCTGTACTTGAAAGAGAATTTTCCCTACCTTCATGAGAATAGGATCTGGGATGTTAGTTTGAGTACATTTCTGCTCTGCAGACAAAAGAAAAAAGAGTAAGCATTAATTTCATGTGCATCTTCCCCTTCTCTTCTACTCTCAACTCCAGCCTAATTCTCATAAGTTCTTTTTATCAACTTCACATTAAACATACACATCCTGATAAATGCATATGGTTTCTGAGAGAATGAAATGAGTTATCAAGGCCTACAGGGACTGGCTCCCACATTTGTGCATGAGCACTCATCCACCCTGGTGCACGTGTGTGCAGGGCCCTGCAACAACACCCTGCACGTATTTATCTCCTGTCTCACACAATGCCTCTGCCTGTCTCTGAACAGAATCTAGTGAGGCAGCAAGAGGCAGGGGCTGTGAGTCACAGCCACAATACACTGAACAGCCAGAGCCTCTGACAGAATATACAATGCAGCTGAGATGTCAGTGGAGGTGGCTTTGGAATACTTTAAAGCGCTGTTCAAGTGCCAACTTTCACCTGCAAATATGACACTTTGCTCGCCCACCCGCTTTCCTTCCAGGCTATGCGCTCCTCTTACTGCAACCTGACAGCTTTAATTATGAATTTCTCTGCCTTCTCTATCCCCTTAACCATCTAGTCTCTTATTTGTCTTGCTAAGTTTTTGATATGCTCGTAGAGAGCAGCTGTACACTCTCACCACAGCAGAGGAGACCTGGCCAGGCTCTCACTTGCAGGCTCCACACCAGACCAAAAGGACTTGCAGCACTGCATTTGCCTCGAAAGCAGAAATCCCTGTTCTTGTTTTCTCTTTGCAGAGAAAGGAGGTAGCAATGGGGACACAATGAGACTATGAGCATTGTTAAATCAAATCCACTTGGGACTCCTTAGCTCTTATTATCTGAATAATTTATACAGGTGCAAACTTCTGGTGAAAAACTGGATCCCACTGATAGTTTTACAGGGGCTTCAGCTACTTCTAGTCCTGTATTCCACCCAAGACAGGAAACCTACTTCAGACAGTGGCAATATATGCACTGCTACTCCCAGCACCACATCCTGCTCTGCAGGACTGGAGCCTCTGATGCTGCTGGTGGGTGGGGAGACATTCTGCTCTATAGAGGCTCACAGACCACTGGCATTCATTCTGGTTTGCCTCTAAGTTCTGTGGTACTCGGACATCTGAGCCACTGTGTTGGATTCAAGGGGTGAGAACTCCACATGGTGCAGCCTTTGATCAGATAATCCAGATCTAAGTCTCTTGTGTTCTGTACCACATGATTAACTGTCCAACACATGGGAGAGAAAAGTCTGTTTTGACTCTCAACCAGTCTAATTTTCACCTTCGTGACTGTGTTCCTCAAAAAGCTCTGGTGGGAGCTGGGGACACATTAATTAGAGGTCAACTCAAGTGACAATTGCAAGAGAGGAAAAATACACAACTTCCAAAAGAAGTGCTTGCTTCTAAAGGGCTGGAAGTGCATTTCATCTAACTTAACATCCTACTCACTCCTTCCATTGCTTTGCCTGCCTGAAAGAAGCTACTGAAGCATGTACTGGTATGAAAGATCTGACTGTTCTCTGGTTTTCACAAGTCTCAAGTTATTTTGGGACTCTGGGAACACCATTTGGAAAAGTTCCACAAGGAAACACTAAATAACCAAGATCCTTGAAACAACCTTAGTGTTATCTATGGTTCCCACCCACCTGAAGACACGAGGACTCCCACTGTAGATATGCCTTGTGCATCCATATCCTCTGAATAATGTCAAACAGTGGAAAACAAAGGACAGAGATCATCAGCAGAGCAGCACTGACAAAGTTTTCTCCTCCTTCTCGTGTGCCAGAGCCCTAAATCTAATGCAACTGGTGTTCAGCTGCTGCTGCAGAATAGATACAGTCTATATAAGGCTATATATAGTGCTCTGAACCTGCCTCTTCAGCACTAGGCCTGTGACATGTTCAATCTGAAATCCCACCTCTGCCTGCATTTAAAATGATCAATAGTCCAAACAAACTGATTCTCCCATTACCCTTTGCATCCTCAGAGAAAAAAAAACATCTATTCTATTCTGGTGCCAGCAGTGTCCAGGCCTGAATAAAGGCCACCTCAGAGAAAAGAGTGCATCCCTCACCATGCATTGCTTTGGGGAATGCCCCATAAATAGGAACTTCTGAACCCATGATAGCCCTCAGGTTTATTTTTCTATCCCAGCATGTGAAGGGCCCCAGTGGCTTTCATATTTCCAGTCAGATCTTAAGGCAGAAAGACTGCAGTACAGAAACACAGATGCTCCTAATCAATACCAAAATGTCTAATGCCAGACAGCACCATAGCAATATGCCTCACAGAAAGGGCACTGCAGAGCCTGTTTGTTCTGCTGGGTATATACAAGTTCGTTATCTGTAGTCCAGTCAGATCTGTGTGAGTATGGTAATTTGAATAACCTCAGACAGATACGATAGCAAGCAGTGTTTCTGTGCATGTTTGAAGTTCCTTCTATGATCTCTTTCTCTTCCCATTTGCTCTTTTCCTCTCCTTCCTCTCTGCATCTATTTAAATTACTATTATTAGCTAAGAAAGGATAAATTAATTACCTCTGAAATGAGCATGAATACTTATACCCAGCCTGGCATAGCTGGAGCTGGCATTTGATAACAGTCAACAGAAGCTGAGCAGCTTGCAAGGCCTTTCAGAATAATAATAATAATAAAAATCAATAGGAGGAAAATAAGGACAGCTCTAGAAAGTGTTAATGAAAAGTTGTTGAATTCCAATGGCTCACCTGTGAACAGCTACATGAAAGCCTTCTGAATACCAAATATATTCATTATAGGCTGCATTGCTTGGCTGAGCCTCCAAAGAATTCTCCGGGCTTGTATTCTCACAATAACAAAGGAGAGGTATAGCAGAGAGCAGGATAAGAAGGATAAAGGGGTGGACAGAAGAAGGTTCATATTTTTATTTTGAAAACAAGGTTATTGAGGCATATGAAAACAATACAATCTAAAATCGGTAATAGATCCAAACTTGAAATCTGAGGGTTTTTCACTCTCAGTAGAAGAGGCAGCAATTCTCTAGGTCAGACCCTGGGGGTGCGAGAAGGTACCACTCTTCCACAACATCAGTGTGAAAGATTGCTGGGGAGTGTTATAAAACAGTCAGGAGTTAAAGCATTTCCTGAACTGATCCTAAATGGTTACAGCAACATGAGACTGCTGTGAAGCCAAAGCCCAGCTTCAGCCACTCTCACACCTGTCACACTGAATTAATGTTAGGCTGTGCTCTCACAAGTGCTTTATGAAATGCATTATAGAAACCCCTTTTGCCCCGTGTTCTGCACCAAAGTGACAAAGTAGCTTGGCTTCCTTAGGTAAATGCATTCCCACAGCACTTTCTGTCCAGCATCCAAACAGAAATACCTCATCCAGAGGTGCTCATATAGCAGCAGAAATTTCAAATTCCTTTTACAGCAATAAAATTTGTGACTAAGCGAAAAAACAGAATCAATAAACACCCTCCTCTTCTGAAAGCTGCCACAAGGTATTTAATGTCTACAGATGATCAAGGTTAAAAATGCACCAAATCTTTACTTACAGAAAAATGGAACTCCAGTCAAATAAAAACCTGAATCAAGTCTGGTCAAAAAATTCCTGCTGTGGTTAGATTCTCTAAATGATGAAAGAGCACTTTCATCTCCAGCCATATGTCAGAGGGCTCCCCAGAGTCCAGCTGTCCAGTCTGCCTCCAGGACACCACAACTGCTGCTACACCCAAACTGGGAGGGGAGGGGATGCTGTGCAGGGTGAAGTTCTATATTGCACTTAAAGCCCTGAGATGCAATTTATGTCACTATGTACAATCAAAACAATATAACACTGACACCCACACTCCCCTGTAAGAATAGGAAGACCCAGCTCACCACACAGGGGAACTGTTTTCCATCACTGCCTCTGGATATAACACTGCATTTCTGCTATCAAAGAGGCACTAAAGATGCCCCAAATGAGGTGAGCATGCTTTGCTCCAGCTGCATTATTTTGTTGTTAGAACTTTCCCTTTTTTTTTTTTTTGGCTTCATTCCCACAAAATCATTTCCATGTGATCTGAATCATCTTTGGGCCACACAGTTCAAAAGATGAGTGAAATTGCTTGCACAGCTGTAATCAGGGGAAGGTGCATTATAGTGAAAAGATGGGAGATCTAACAGTTCAATACTATCCAGGATCACGATGGTGCATCAATGTAGTGTAGAAGAACAGCAAACACAGTTCCAAATGATCTGCAAATCCCTCTTGTCAATTCCTGCCTTCTCCATCCATACACCTACTGATCCAGCTCTGCTCACTTTATGGAAGATGAACAGATTACACCTGGACAAAGAAACAGCAATGATTAAGCCTTCTGCTTTTGATTAATAGCAGAGCTAGACATATTTACCATCTGGGGTAGAAAAAGATTTGGCTTTGCTGAAGAAAGGTAAGAAATGATAAAGAAACTCAGGAGATAAATAATGTCTGAGTCAGCAGAAAATGACTTCACAAAAGTCTGTCTCCACACAGGAGGTGTCTCATGAACAAATGGCTGCAATTGCTGCAGTGTATGCAAAACATTTCCTAGCACAACCTGGAGGGCAGGAAGAAAAAGAAAATTAAGGAATGTGCCATCAGTTTAAACCACAAGGAAGAAGGGGAGGAGGCTGTGGAGGGAGGGGATTGCTCTTACTTTGTCTCTCTCAAACCTGCTTTATGTGAGCAGCCACTTCCCATCCTCCTTGCGGTCATGACAAATGTGAAGCTACCTGGACAGCAGTGACCTAATTACTTTATAGCAAATGAGGCATGAAAACTATTATCAAAAAACATGATGTCCAAAGTACAAGCTGCGTTTCACTTCTCCCACAGAAAACTTCTGAATGCCAGAATTGACTGTAAGGCATGGGGAGATGCTGGAAACATCAGTAATTCTTCTTAGGGCATGGCAATAATGTCTTCTGAGGCCAAGTTTGAGAGAGAGCAGAAATAAATTGCTTGTGTGAGCACCTGACACATGGCTTCGTTTGTTGAAAGTGGTTACAAAGCCCAGAAAATTCTCCTCATATTTAGCCTTCGGTTTTGGCAGAGTGGTCCACAAGATCAGTCCTATTCAGTGCTGGTGGAAAAAAGGCTATGCAATGCAGAAAACACCCAAATATCATTAGTGAAAAGAAAAGCCACAACAACTAAGTCTCTGCAGAGATCTTGTATAGCATGAGGACAATAGTGCCTGCATAAGTGTGAGAGTCACTATGATGTGTCCCAGAAGCACAGGTTGCTAATTAAAAGACCAACTAATGCCTGGAGCAGTTTAACCTTTCTTCCTCACCACCACAAGCTGTAGCTCTAATGCATCTTCTGTGCTGCATCCAGTACTTTGTCCAGATTTTGGCGTGCTCCTGAGACAGCTGCCACGTGTTGAAAACAGTGACACAGAACTCTTAGGCCAGCTTCATGGTATCCTCAGACAGCACGAGTTTAGGGGAAATATTCTACTGTCCCATTAGCCACACAGCCCCACTGATGGAAGTTCAGCCCTTCTTGCTTATTCTCAGGGGTAGCACTGCCTCTGCTGTGAATTTATTCCAAGTGTTGCCCCACTCATGCTTGTGAATGATTCCTTTTGCAGTTGACAATTTAGGGGAAAGATAGACTGTGAAGTGGGGACAGGAAGAAATTGTTGTCTGTGCACCAAACCGTGTTTAGCTAGGTCTGCTAAAGTCTTCTTTCACCTTGCTTGGCTCGTTAGAGACAGCACACTGAGCACAATGGACTTGATCTGGTGTGAGAAATCCCCCATTCACAGAGGATGCCTCCATTAGCCCAGGCACTTCCCTGACAGCTATTACCTCACTCCAATTTACTGACCACTGGCTCTGACAGAGCTCTAGAAAGCGCACAGCAAGTAGTTTATTCCAGGAAAGCAGGGTCCAGCCTGCTCCTTTATCCCCCTCACAACTGTGGTGAGAGACTAAGGCTGCAGCACAGCCAGAGCACAGAGAGCCTGAAGAGGAAAATTAAAGGACACAAACAGTTATGAACCTTGACAGGTGAAAATGTTTGCTGTCGGAGGGAGATGCTGAGATGCCAAGTCAATGCCATGCACACCAGACACCAGGGCAAAGAGACACAAATGCAGGACATGAACTGCAGGGATTTCGCTTCAGAAGAGATCTCTGGCTCCACAGCTTTTGATCTCTGTACCTTTGCAATGAGACATTTCATCTGGGAGTCAGCTTTATCCAGTGCTGGATTAACTTCTTGTTCCACAGCTTGACCTGTCACCCAGAGTATTACAGAGATGGGCACTCAGAAACCCATATATAGAAAACACATTAGATTGAGATAGATGTGTTCAACATAAGCACTGTGTGATACATCACACAGCTCACAGCTTAATTTCAGCTCGATTTCCACAAAACTAAACCGTAACAACTAAGAAAACCTTGTGTTTTCATCAAGGCTGAACAATATTCGTCTTTTCTTTTGATATTGGTGAACACTGCTATGGAAAGGCTCACTCATATTTGTATCTTTTTCTAGACACATCAGCAGGACAGTCCTTGGGACACATTTTCTTTGCCAGAAAACATTAGCTACAGTAAAATCTATTGCCTCCCACTTAAATATCTGTCATGCATATCATTTCCCGGGACCAGGACACTGCAGACTTCTGGAACAGGGATAGCTTGTAAGCTGTTTAAAAAGACACTGTTGTTCACTATTTAAAGCATTTAAGAAAAAAAATTTCACGAGGTAACCACTCAGAATTTTTCCTGTGTTGCACCTGAAGGATCCCCAAGTCTGACGTTGCTTTGGCAAAGGTACACAGAAATGTGGGTATTTTCACTCACACCTACTCACAATTCCTGAAGCAAAGTATAGAAAACATTCAAGGATACTGTGCATTTTTCTGGTAACCACATAGCAAAACAGAGCTAATTTTAAACTACAAACATTTCACTCTCCTTAAACCTACAAAGGTGGGTCTAGTCCAGGAAGAAGCAGAGTACAATTTCCACTGATGTAATGATATATCTGCAGTAAAGCTGAGAAGCTCTGGTGCTACCTCGCAGAACTAGATTAGACTTAATATTTACAGATTAATATTATATAGAGTGGCACCCCTCAGCTTCTGCCAGAGAAAGGTTTTGATGAAGAATAATTTTTATTTTTTTCAAAACCTGTGATTAGAGAGAGGCATATAGAAATAGCTGCCCTCCTGTCTGTATCGGTGTGCCCTCTGTATTCTGCATTCTTCCATTGGTTCCAATATTCCCACTAAAACCAAACCACGCAATTCTCTTGGCTAGGCTCAGAGAAACATGGGAGGAAAGTATTATTTTTCTGAATCAGAATCAATATGCTGCACAATCATTTTACATGAATTATTTATTCTTAAAAAGGATATGCTAGAGAACTCTTTGATCCCTGCATCTCTCTTCACCCAGCCTTTTTTCAACCAGCTCCTGCAATGTGACACCTCTGGGTGGGATTATCAATTCGGCTGCTTGCCTCCTCAGTAAATGGCAACAAATTACATCCAAGCTAGTAAAATTTCACAAACCTGAAATTATACCCAGTGAAGTGAAAATAAACAACTAACAATCAATTGCCTTTTAGCAATGGCATTCATTCCTGGATGCCATGGAGGTGCTCACTACTGCTGGGCAAACCTGAAGGGGTGGAAGATTTTGCTTTCAGCTACTGGGGACACATGGGAGTTTTACAAAGTAAGAGAACTTTTATCTTTTTGTTAACTTCTTTAAAAATATTTGTAATTAGAGATGTTCCTTCTGTGCTGATCAACTACCACACAGTATCGGATAAATAGAATGAATTCCCATTAATATAAAGTCAACTAAAGGAAAAAGTAACAGAAGGCTACAAAGATCAGAGAAAATGCTCACTGAGTTACTGTGACCAGATGGCTTTCTGTCAGTGTCTGAACAAAGTCAGGGTTTGATGTTTTTCTTCCCATACATTATTTTCATGCAAAGGCCCTTCTAGCTCCAGTTCAAAAGTGAGAGTTTGATTTATATCCCAGAACCATCCACCCATCCGGGCTCCAGCAGCTCTCTCTAATGACATACCAGTGATTATTCAGATGGCTGTCCCCAACGTAGATGGTGTTTAGCATCCACCTTAATTGCTCCATTCACATGTTCACTCGTACAAGTGAGCACAGCTAATCCCAAGGAATGTTACTACATTTTATCCCTCTTTTTAAACCGTCCCTCATAAACATTTAAAACTGTGAACAAGCTTGCAAGAATGGGTTTTGGCATGAGGAACAGGTGGTGCTAATGTTGGGTAAATGTTCCTGCAGGGGAGAGACTGGAAGGCTGCTATAAATTACAGGGGTATTTCTGCAACTGAAAAACTTGATGTTCATTGATGAATCTGAGAGAGCTCTTTGATGGCAAAGCCATCGGGGAGCTTTAAATCGTGTCACATCACTAAGTCTTCTTTCTCCATTTGTCTTGGAAAAATATTCTTGCAAACATATGTGATGCACATAGCACTAACAAGTGACGGTGGCCTAGAGAAATTATGTATTTTTGCTTCATCACAAATTCAAGCTGAATAATCTCATACTCAGACACTTTTTCAGGTCAAATTCTTCTTGTATTTGTAATGGGGCAAACTCACTTAAATACCCCCCACTGAACATAGGAAGCAAGTTAATTAATTTTGCAATTTGGAAAAACATATCCTAAATAAGCAGTGGGATGAAAAATCTCTTCCTGTCCATCAAAAAGACATAAACCTATGCTCTAAATGACTAAAGGACTGCATGCAGTGAGGAAAAGAAGAATATATAGGAATATACCTGCAGAATGAGGCCCAAAATTTCTAAATCAAGCTATCAATGTCCTTTGCAATATCTGCAATACTTGTTCCCTACAATGCAGCACTTAGATAATGCCTTTCTCATAAGAGATCCTCTCCATGGAGGATCTGACCTGGACAGAACTCCATGTGACACTTCATGGGCAGGAAAACGTTTCCTGCTGATTCATTTTTCTGGGGCAGTACCATCCCCATGTTCAGCAAGCATTTTTGATAGGAAAATGGAAAATCACTGGAAAATACAAAACAGGTACTTCTCTTCCACCTATTTTCTCCACATGGATGGCTGCAGGACACAGACCCACTGCTTCAGCAGTTTCTTCGGGAGTCAATCACACCTCAGTTCCCTTTACTCTCAATACACTGCAGCTTCCAAGATGCAAATCTCAGCCATAAGGAGAGTCCAGTTCTGCAGATTTAAACCCAAAACTCAACCTCACCAACTTGATTCCTGCAGCAGAGCCCTCTGGACATGACAGTCACTGACCTTTGTGCCCGGTCTGTGATCTCCTCCTCCAGATCCAGCAGGAGTGCTGCCTGAGCCATCAGCTCCTTGCTGCAGGGCAGGGATTTGAGGTGCAGAATCAGCAAACCAAGGCAGAACTTGCTTCCCATCTCCTCCAGCTCCTGCGTTCCCAGCTGCAGGCCCTGATTGAGAGAGGCACAAGGTTTCATGATTCCTACAGATGGAAGTTTCCCCTGCAGAATCATTTGTAGATTAACTAACAGCACATGGTCTACAGAAGGTGTCCTAAAATAACCTCTGTTTTACAACAGGGGAAACAAAACCAAATAGTTCAAATGCCTCAACTAAATTTTCAGAAGTCATAGTAAGAATTAGGCTCAGACCCCAGGAGAATCTGACTGTAAATGCACTTTTAGAAAACATCCAGTTTTTCTTTTTCTCTGTAAAGGAGTCACCTACCTAAGCAATGGGGGGAAAATAAATTCCTATGATTATAAACATTAGGCAGTGGCAAAGATGGAAAAGGAACTGGACAAGGGGAGAAAAGGGAGGAAGAGATCTTTAACAAGTTATGGAATTGTTTAAGAAAATCAATTGCAAAGTAATTGCAAAATAACAAACACCTCTAAGGAATTTCTCAGTCTGTTAAAAGCTGGTGGCACAGGCAGGGTTTGGATTATCAACTTCATCTTTCAAGAGAGGAATTCTCCAAGCTCTGGATCCTAGCTGACTGTGAATAATCTGTGTTAGGTTTTACACCAAGGATGTGCATCAGGGTAAGTCAGTGTAATTGATGGCAGTTCCATGCATCTGGTGGGAGGAGGGCAGGAGAAAAACAAAGCTCAGGTATACCAAAAAGAAACTAAAACTGCAAAGTCCCCCATCTTTGGTGACTGCATCACACATCAGGGGCTGCAGCAGCTGCTGCCTCTGCCAGTAAGAGCCCTGTGTGTTTTTGCAGCACAAAACATCTCTGCAGCCCAGCTTCTGTGAGACTTCCAGCTCCATTCCCAGGCTGTTTCCTTAGCAACTCTCAGGAGTCCAGAATTAGCCCTGGCCTTAAGCATGGCATGAGCTCCACATCAGCACAGCCTGCACATCACCATCCACTAGACATTGGATAGTGAGCATCTCATGGGTAATGAACACATTATAATTCATATTATAAAATATAATGTGTTCAGTAATCCACGACAGGGGACAGAGCTCTCATCTTATGTTGATTTTTTTTTTCCAAATAAAATTATATTTGTTAAATGTTTTGGGGTCCTGGGGTCTGAGCACCTCTGTAAAGCTCGAAGATTATTTCCAAACCAAAACCACCCAGATGGATGGAAGAAAGAAGAGATTTCACACATCAGCTTCTGCAGCTCTCCTGAGGAGTTTTTTTGTTCATTTTTGTTAGAGGACAGAAACTACTTACACAGCACCAACATCCCTTCACCTCTAGCACCTCTATGCAAATATCATCTGGCATGAAATACACCCTCTCTGATCACAAAGACATTTTCCTACGGACAAGATATTGTAATTCAGTTTCTTTTCTGAGGCCGTGTGAGCAAAGCATGGAACCACAGTTCTGATGAACATAATCCAGAACTCAAGCTATACTGAGATGTTGGACAAGGCAGGACCTGCTCAGAGGAGCACTCACCATCTGAGGGGAACAGCCTCAGGGCTAGGCAGGGTCTAGGGCCCCAGGAAAACTGACCTTTGCTCTCTGAACAGTCTCCTAAGTGTTTTTATCATAGTGGTCAAATGTCTGACATAATTTCTACTCTCCTCCTATTCACCTCTACTGCAAACTTTGCCAAGCAAGATATGGGTACAAAACAGTGTAGCAATAATTAATGAGAAAACAGAGGGAGAAGTTTATGGGGACTGAGGGTCGTTAGCACAAAACAGTGAGAATGTTCACCAGCTCTGAATAGATTCCTAAATGTTTTATTATTTTACATTAAAAGACTTAAGATATTTTAGTGTGGCAGAGTTACAACTAGCAGGCAGAAGTGTTGACATTTCAGAGAAAAAATATGTCATTTCCACAGCAAGAGGGTTATTTTCTCAGGGGCAAAAAATACAAAGAATATCTCGAGGCTTTCCCTGGGGTGCATCTCAGGGTCTTGCTTCCAAGATTAAGGCAACATACTAAACAGCTATCAAGGAGATGGGAACAGTGCCTGAGCTGAAACTCAGCCTGTGGCTTTATGAGTCCCTGGAGCTTTATTCAGGATATGAAGAGGCCTCAAGAAACTACGAGCAAAGAAATAATAATAATAATGATAATATTAAAACTATAACACACCCCAGAAGCCTAAGACAGTAACTGCTCATGCACTGAAGTCAGCTGCTGTACCATGGACCCACACTGCTTTAATACCAGACAGCTCAGGAGTAACAGCTAGAAACTCAGCCAGAGGATTGCCTGTTAGCACACTTTATTCACTTCAAACACGGATATTTATTTATTTTAACTCAGATAATTCTCTCTCTCCTTCCTCCCTCCTCAGTTCTCAGCAGAGGGAGGAGCTGGAGGTACAGAGCACAACAGCCATTAAACTGAAGCTGGGGACAGAGCTGACATGTTGAACTGATGTTATTGATCTGCCAGCAAAGCCAGAACCTAAGCACTGGTGTAGTGCTTAATCATCAGTCCCACTTGCATCACTGAAAGGGAAGCCTCACCTCCAGGCATTTCCCTTGTAGCTCTGTGGCACAGCCTGCTGCAAAACTTTTGATATTGTGCTTACAACGGAGAGTTATGAAAATATTCTATAAGAAACACAAGAAAGAAGAAGAGAAGGGTAGAAGTGGTGCACTCATGTTCAGATATGAAGCTGGTAGGAGGCACACCTCCATGGCAGGGAAGCTGTCTGGGTGCTACCTAGTGACAAGACACTGTCTGCTTGTCACAGCTGTACAGGAGGAAGCTGCTCTGCCTGCCAGCACCTCCCCTGCAGTGTCCTGCCAGCCTGGATTCTCAGTGACCCCATCTTCCTCCCTGGCACAAGGCTGTACAGCTCTGTCCCCTCCTTTGCTCATGTCTGTGTGACCAGTGGAGCATGGTGCAAACTCTCCCTTGCCAAAAGGATCCAGGCAAATTCTGAAGGAGAAAACAGCACCCCTGCACCAGAAATCCACAGAGAAGCCCATCAGTCCTAATTATTCCAGCCTCAGAAACATGTTAACTAAACCCCCCCTACTTTAATGATCAGCTCAAATCTCCACAAAGGTTTTGCTCTCCGTTACATCAAATACCAGTCTGGACCAGCATCAGCTGATGCACCACATTCTGCTGCACAACATAAATTGGTCTCCTGGGCCCTGTCATGCAATAATCTTCTGCAGATATCATGTTAAGGGATAACAGGTTAATTGTTTCCTGGCTATTATAGAAAGTAATGGAGCTGAAAAACTTTCCTTAAACCCTTTTCATACTGCAACAGACAGAATGGGAGGAAGTGATGCCTAATAGCAGCCTTAGTTTGGGATAGATTCATTTTCCACTGTAATACAAAACAGGGGAACAGGAATAAAGGGTTTATCGTTTGGCTAAAACACTGTCAAATACAAATTTTCCTAAACAAAATTGATCAAATTTTATTGGAAAACCAGGTCATTCACGCTCGGCACTGATGCATCAAATGCATATCCACAACTAAATGTTTCCAGTATCTCTCTGCTTGCCCTCAAAATACTTCCCAGGCTGAATGACAGTGTAATGGAAAAACTTTATTATTCATTACTCATGTGCTTTAAATACTCCAGGAGGCAAAGGCGGTGATAGGTTTGTAACACAGATATTGTTGAAGGAGGTGGAAAGACTCCAGGAGTTAAATTAGAGATTTCTCCACAAGGGTAATGAGAATTACAGTAAAATTAGAGCTGGAAGACACTAATAAATACAAGCAGAGAGAAAATTTCAGGGGGATTAATTTTTCCCGAAAAGGGATTTTCAACATTCAGCATGGCCACATCAGCGTCCTCTTCCACTTTGGGTCACCATTCAGTCCTTGGGGCAACAGCTTTTCCCCACAAATGCACTTCCAGTCAACACAAATACATACACACTTACAGAATATTCCCTGCATCTCAACAGCTTTACACATGCACAATGGCTATGCCCTCAGGCCGGGTATAAATAAATTGACAGTCTGGTTTCTCACTAATTCCATCAGTGAGCTCTCCCTTGGAATACTAATGAAAACCACTCAGAAGCTCTAGAGGACAAACTTAGGGAGCTGAATGAAACATTTGGTGCCTGGTGTCTGCAGCCTTAATTTTAGCTTGAGCCAGCCCTGAAGGTTACTGTACTTTCAACCCCTGTGAATGAAAATACACAGGCACCTGCTGGGGAATTGGCTATTTGGACAACTAGGACAGCAGGGAATAACCCAGGTTTTCTCGTGCCCCAGGGATCCCTCAGCAGCAGGTATGGCATGCGAAACAGACGAAGCGGAGGGGATGGGAATTTGGGCCAAAATATTTCAAGAGGATTAAGTGAGTGAAAAAAAGGCTGAAGATGCAAGAAAAAAAAAATAGGCTAGCAAGAATTTCTAGAAAGAAAAATGAAAGGGACTGGTGTTAGAGACAGGAGATAAAAGGATGGGAGACATAAAAGGATGAGAAAGGAGGAAGGGTTGTTGGGGTCAATGGATGCTGATACAGAGGAACTATAACAAGAAGAAAGCTAATGGCAACCTTGACCACCTTGGCACCCTTGGAGAGGTGTGCCTTGCTCTGAACATCTGTCCCCATTGCATCTGATGCTCTGTCCTCATTTCATCTGGTGCTCTGGCCACGTGGTGAGGAGAAAAGGCCTGGCTTGCTTTGAATCTGCTGACAAAACTTCTGCTGAGCTCAGCTGGTGTTTTGGCTGAGCAAACTTCAACAGCACAGAAGTAGTTATTGTTTTAATCGTTCAGATGGGCCCTCTTACTATTAAAGATATGCATGTCACAGGCAACACTGTTCAAGGAACAGGATGAAAGGGAAGATAAAATACTTTCTCCCTCCAATCTGCTGGAGAAAGAGTCCTGTCAAAGTGCTCATAGGAGAACTGGGGATTTAACAAACAAAAACTTCTTGCAAATTTCTCTAGAAAAAAATGGATATTTAGATTATGAATTCTCCAGTTCTGCTGTGGGGAAAGGTTTTTTCCTTCTTTCCACTGAGTTGCTATTTGTCTGACATTTCCATCTCTATACCTTTCCCTTGCAGTATTTCCACAGCTGTTTCCCTCCACCTTTTTCTCCCTTCCAAATCTCTCCTTCTCTGTTCCTTCTTCAGCATCCTTTCTCCCTTCCTTAATCACCTCCCATGAATGACTCAGTATTATGTCAAGCTCATCATGTGTTGGAAGAGCCAAATCACATTAGTGTTGCACCTGAGCTCGCTGCTTTGCTTGGCCACTCCACCTCAACACTGCTACTAATATTTTATGTTAACAATTTGCAAACTGGACAGGATGGGGAGAGGAATGGATTTAACTTCCCACCTCTTCAAAGACTACACACACACACTGAAGTAGTATTGTGACAGGGAATAGCACAATACCTTTTTTTTTATATGTGGCCCATAATTGTGATTTGTGGTAATGTCAGGAACAAAAAGAGAATGAGAAATGAGGGTATTTTCTGCCTATGCAGACAGACCATGTAGAAAGATGCTATTCTTTGCAGGGATCTTGCTTTCCAATAAAATTGAGTAGTACATTGGTTTTCTGTCTCATTCATTTCCTTGTGACATGCTGGGGACCTATTTTGGGCCCTGGATGAACCTGGACTAAGCATCATCAGCTTATCCTCTCTGCACACCCTGAACAATCTTTCAGCTTGTCCCACGATGTCTTTTCAGACAGAACTGAAGGATATCCTGAGTGAAGGATGTGCCAGGCCAGAACTGCTTACTTTAGAGGAGTCTGCACTGTTTCACAGTGCCTCAAGCTCCTATCTGAGGACTGCAGAGAGTTTTGGGGATGAGAAGCCTGCCTGTACCATCCAACAAAGACCTGACAGTCCAGAGAGCAATCTTCTGACAGTAGACCTAACCAATAGCATAGGCAATGCCATTATTTTAAATAAAAAAAACCAAAAAAACCAAAAAAAACCCCAAAAAACAAAAACACCAAAACCCCCAACATGCTAATTCCTAAAGGAAAAAAATGCTGCTCCAGGATACTTAAGCTTGGCAGGCTTACTTAAGCTTACTTACTTACTTAAGCTACTTGGCAGGCAGGAAACAGAACGAGAGAACTGTTCAAGTCACATAGGAATTCTAAGGCAGTGCAAGGAAATAAAGCAATTGCCTGATATTGGAGTGGCTTGTTCAAGAAAGAGCCTTTCTTACCCCAGCTCCCTGTGTTTGCAACAGGCTAACTGGTATCTGATGGTGCCCTGAAAATCCATCAGTAGTCTAGACACTGCCTCCTCTCACATATGTTCCTTTCTGTGCTATCTGAACTCTGTGGAACATGGAACAAATCACAGACAGGTTATAGCCTGAGGTACCTGGAGATTAAGTGTGAGGTGGGGCTCTAAGTATGTCTCAGAATCTGTGTCAAATGAATTAGCTTTAAAAAGCAGTTTGGGAAAGCAAGAAGCTGAAATTTTTCAAGTCTTAAATTGGCAGCATAATCCCTGGATGACTTTTCTTCCCCTCTTCTTCCACTTAAAATTTGCCTCTATAAGTAATTTTGGAGTACAGAAAAGTAAGCAGACTCTTGGCCCAACCAAGCCTTTTCTTCAGCTATGAATTTACACAGTTTGGCCATATTTTAGCATGGGTGTAAAATAATTTTCTAATCCTGGCTGTTGATCTTCATATGCCTTGCAAAAAATGATTTATGATACTTATCCTGGCTAATGTAGATGTAGATGCTACTCAAAGTGTCAAACCCGCTTTAAAAAATCTCAGTAAGGTATTTGTCTTCATAATGACATTCACAGTGGGGATCCCCAGGTTAATTATGTGTTACATAAAGAATCAATTGTTGCATCTTAATTTCATGGAATGGTGACACACATTTGTATTATATTACACTACACTGTGTTATTTTTCTGCGTGATTTTCAAGCATTTAAATTAACAAGTACATTCTACTCTTCCCATCAGAGAGGAGATGGAAAATATGTATATTGAGCAGAATGATACAGCAAGGTTAGTGTGCTTTAATTCCCCATCCAAAAGGAGACGCCAGGATCAAGGCACCTTTCACTTTTGCACCAGCACAGCGACAGGGGCACTGGAATGGATTTAGTGAAAGCCTAAACACTTTCATCTGTTCCCTCTAGCCCATGTATATCACTGCTTTGTCTCTCACAAAGAAATGACCCATAACACACATAATGCCTCTGTGGGAGGCATTACTGCTCACCTCTGCAGGGATATTAGACCATCTTCCAAGTCTCCCTGCTTCTTCTCACACACAGGCATCTTGTTCACTTTTTTTTCTTTATTGCTGCTGCTGTACATGGCACAGACATCTTTATCAAGCTGTCTTTATAATAGCCACTTAGGTTTCCCTGAATGGTTAGAGCAAATTCAGAGCCCAGCCACGTGTCTGAATGCTTTAAGCTATTCCTTCAAACATGCTGCACCCTGCCACTGCCTATGTTTCATCTTCCATTCTAGTACCCACAGTCTTTCAGCCCTCCTTCCCACTGTATAATTTGCATCAGCTTAGCAGCAGATCTTATTATCTTATTACCTCCTTGCTTTTCAGTCATTCACATTATAAATACTGACCAGCACCAACTCCCAGAGCAGTAACTGGACTCACATTACATTTCTTTCCATCCCAGTGTTGCCTTATCCTACCCACTTTTGCCAGCCTTTTAGCTAGATTTTGACTTCACAAACAGTCCCTTTTGTTTCTCACTCCATAACTCCCAAAATATCTTGATTTTTTTTTTCTTTTTATGGGATCTTCTCCTTTCATCAGCTCTGACTCATCTGGGATGCCCACTGATACCATTCTGAATGAAAATTAGCCTAGGTTCACCCATGAGTGAAACTTTGTATACTAATTTCTCCCTTGTCCTCTAACTCCTATACTTCTTTAAAAAAAATAATTAAAATCAAATTATCAAGGCACTATTAATTATATTAATACTCTTGTTCATTGAGTTTCCTTATCCTTGTGTTAGTCCAGTTCCTTTGGTTGTGTTATTGGTGGTTCTTTCATGACATCAAGAAAGTTTTCAAACATAATGCATCATAATTATGATTATTTACCTTGTTGAACTTGGTTTAGACAGTAAACTGCTGAGTCTGCTGGCTAGTTTTAATGATTTCTTTTTAGTCGTTCAATTTCTTAATTCCTTACAACTCCTTCAGGAAAAGAACCTGGGCTTCACCTAACTGTGTGAGTTACAACCTTAATCAAATACCAAATAACACAGCAGACAAGGTGTAAGCCCTGATTTGTGTAGAAAGCAGCCAGATTGGTCCCACAGCATCCTGCTCTGTTCCATCCTGGCTGCCTACAAGCTCTGCCAGGGTACCTGTGGCTCCAGAATGCATCCCCATCTCAGCTGACACAAACTCTTATTATTCCAGTGCCTAGAATCCCCTATTATTTTCTAGATCACACCTTGAAGCATAGAATCACACTCCTTTCTTCCAGGTCTATGTCTGCTCTCCACGAAATCCCTCAAATCCTTCTGCAGAGCTTCCACCTGGGCATGGCTTTCCTGGCTGCATCAGATGGCACATGGCAGCTTCCACGGTGGAATAATCACATGCACATGCTCAGAAGAGGCTCTCCCGAGGCCCTCTGTGCATTGGTTTCCTTAAAAACTTACTTTAAATATGTCCTCACACAGACCCTGGCAGGTGAGAGGTAAGGACACAGACCAACCCACAGCTCTGCACCTTCCTCTCCCACTTCAGTTTTCATTACTGTAACCTTTCATCCCTTCTGTATCCATCCCCTTATTCTGATACATGTCAAGAGCTACCTGAGACTTTTTTTCCTAAATTATAAATGGCTCCCCCAGGCTAATTTCTTTTTTCCATATCACGAATTCTCTTTGGTCATCTTGAGCAAACAACCATCAAAGCCAGCCCTCCCACCTATCCCTCCCTACAACCTCAGCATCAGTGACAGGAAGCAACTGTGATTCCACAATTTATTGTATTAGCACTTCTAAAACAACAAAGGAGGCATTGATTTTCCAAGCCAAAGGCACATGGGAAAAGCACAAAAAGCCATCTCTGCCCAGCTCAGATCAGAGGAAAGAGACACTGCAGAGGAAAGGGCTTCCCCCAGCCTGGTACCTGCTCCCTTTGAAGAGGGAGGATGCAAGTGCAAGCAAGGAGCTCGCTGGCTGTTCTCTTACAGGTGTCAGTGCCATCATTCTGACACGGGGCCCTTCTTGCTGCTTGTCACATTTAGCAGAGAAATGGACAATAACAGGGAAAATATGACCCTTTTTTCTCTTTCTTTCTTTTGAATACTCTATACTAGTCACCTGGAGAATGGCTGATAACACTGAGGGTAATTCAGGCAAAAATACTGCAGGACCTTCTTTGATGTCTGCTCTGATTTAATACAGGTTCACAAAATGAACATGTAATACAATAATACCATACAAAGTTACAGAATACATGAGAAAGCTGGGTCAGAGGGAGATTTCACCAGACTGTTCAAGGGCAAGTTACTAATCATTGCATTCAGAAGCTGGGTTAGGAAGGACATGCTGCAATGAGCCCCAGGGATGTGATATCCACAGTCAGAAATCAAAGATCAAGGAGGTCCTTTCAGGTGAACCAATTACCATTAACCACTAACAAGGGTTTGCAGGTCTGCAGAGCCCAATGCTCATTTCATCACAGCCCACATGTCCAGTGGCACAAAGAAATCTGAGAGCCATTAAGATATGGATGCTGGATATTTATACTATAAATTCTATTGGAAAAAAAAATTACTAAAAGGAAAGCAAAAATGAGGATCAAACCAAAACTTCTCCTTTATTACAGGAGATAGGAACTTGTGACCAGGAGCATGTGGGTGATTTTAGACATTTGGACACATTTACCAAGGAGAACATCAGTCAGACCTGGCAGCTGGATGTAAACTTTTGCAAACCACCTGTAAGTGTTTGCCCATCTGTAATCTTACCAGCACAGGGTCAGTTTAATACCTGCACCCTCTATTCTTTAGGAGAGACAGAGACAAAGAAATCAGGTCTTTGAAGATTGAGAGGAACAGACTGAAGAACATAATGCAAGTTCAAAGAGACATGAATGAGTCTCAGCTATGCTGAGGGGAGGCAGCTCTCTCAAGCAAGTGGGGTAACTGATGTGACCCACACAAAAGCACACTCTGCCCCTTGTTCTGCCATGAACATGTCCACATTTTCTTTTTCAGAGACCAGAAATAAGAAAACAGAGAGCAGCTGGCAAATGTTTCACCTCCTAGGGAGAGCATCGGATGAGAAGCATGCAGGACTTTTAAAAACAAACTACAAGTTTCTGAGTCTTTGAAAACCAACTGACTGTTGATAGCAAAGCAGGTGAACCTTTATCAGCAGAGGAGACAGATTACAGGCTCTCAGGGTTTCTCATCTTGCGCTTGTACTACCTGAGAAAATTTGCATAAGAACATGCTGCCTTTTTCTTAGGAGTCCTTTTATGATTTCTACTGAAAATGATAATCCTCTGTTTGTGACATTGCAATCATTTCTACTAAAATCAAGTGTTCTGTCAACATGGAGGATTACTGCTTCAGTTTGGAAAGTGTATGGACTTTCAGAGGAACTAAGGAGCCAGTTTCCAATAAAATGACCTTGATAACAGTGAACAAAGAAGACAAAGATCTAAAAACAACACTACATGTGATCAGAACTGCCTCTCCCAAGAGGCGTCTGAAGCCCTTTAAGTTCACAAAACCTGATGTTCCTACAAATGAGGAGATGGAGACAATGGAGAGAGGAAAAGCGGCAAGATATTCCTCTTTACTGTGCCACCCCAGCATTCACTCAGACTTTTCCTTTGACAAGCTATTAATGTTTTAAAACTAAACATCACAGAGACATGTATAGAAAAACCCACTGCAGTTTTCAACTCCATCCTTTCAGCAGTGCCCTGTGGGGAGGAGCATCGCTGCACGTGGTGCTGAATGTCAAACAACTCACTTAAACCTGCGCCTCTGGCAGCTGCTCAGAAATCCACAGAGCAAACAGTTAAAAAAAGGGGAAAAAAAAGAAAAAAAGCCTTTGTTTTTCTGCCTTTTTTTTTCCCAAGAACATAATTTAGCATGACTTTCCACAGAATAATTTGCATGGGATTACCCACAATGCACTGCATTATGGTAATACATTTCAACCTCTGGTGCATATTAGACTGACAGTCCTAAAAACCTGTTAAAGGAAAAAATAAATGATACAGGATAAATTGTGATGTAAGACAGGACAGTAAACATTCTGCACTTGTGTAATCTGTCAAAATTCAGTCTAAAACTGGCCTAAGAAAGAACACAAGGGTATTGTGCACTCAGAACAGCTTTAGGGAATGTTCCCAACTCAAGCAGAAAACAATACCTGACTGAGACATGGATGTAATCACAAAGGAATGGGAAAGTACAACAAACCAGAACTAAGAGCTGAACAGAAGACAAGGAGAGATTTTCTTCATTTCTTTGATTTCCCAGAGGGCAACACTGGAGGGAATATTCCTTCTTGCCCATCCAAGGATGGTTTGGTTCACCGCGCTTCGCCACACATATTCACTCACTCTGCCTTCCCCTCCTCTCCAAGCCCTGCTGCATCTTCTGGAGCTGGTAGTGATCTCTAATAGATCCTGGACAGACTCTCTGTTCAAAAACAGCCCTTCCAAAATGCTAAGCCTCGGGGCTATGTAGTCACAGAATCCAAACTACTGATACCTCCTTCCTGCAATCATGGGTGTCTACCTGCCCTTCAGCTGGGGAACAAACACTTCCTCCTAATGTTTTCCACAATTGGTCTTGCACTTTCCCGTAGGAAATATCCACAGGAAAAGAGAATCAAGTGTTGACTGTCCATTTCAATCAATTCCACACACTGTTTTCTCAGTAATTGAAGCAATCAGCTATCTTTCCTCAAAACCTGAATTGTGGGATAAGCCTCCTTTGATATGCAATGAAGAGACGTTTACATAGCCTGGGGACTTTCCTGCAAAGCCCTCAGACAAACAGGAGCAAAAGGTAACAAGGAAGGTACAGGTTGTAGGGCTGGTCGAGGGGAAGGGATATGGTGAAAAGCAGGATTTTTCCATCAAGGTCTTTTCATTAGCTCTCTCAAAGCTAAGTAGCAGAAAAATGAACAAAATAAGGGTTGAGGCCAAATTATATTTGCTGAAGAGGAGTTATAGAGATTAGTGTATTAATTAATTGAGACAACGATGTCAGCAAGGGCCTGACCTTTATTCCTACCCTAGTAACAACTTTGTCCCTGGTGACTTTCAGCCTGCATGCTAAAGCCATTTAGATACATCCCTCAATTAATCGCAGAATACCCTCTGGGAGGTAGGAGAGCAGCACTGCAAGCTTCAAGCAGGAATGCTGAGTCAGAGGAGGAGCAACCTAGTCAAAGGCACCTCGTCAAGGACACTGGCAGAGCTAGGGAGAGAGCCCACAATTCTCTTTACTTCTCATACTTCACCCCTCATGGCTAGGAACCAAAGTGTTTGAAGGTATTCATCTGGAATTCTGCCATACTTTATTAAAAAAAAATCAGAGACTAACAAGAAATAAAGATTAGGTTTCAAAATCGCCACCACAAAAACCACAGGAAAGAGCCTGGTTTAAAAAGAACTTGTATCCTTTATATTTTGTAATAAAAAACCAACAATAAATGAAACTTGGGCAAAATGACAGCTACTAGAGACCAGGACAGCAGGCAGGTCTTCAGTCACATCCCCTGAGCACCAGTGACTCTGACAAAGGATCTCCAGAGCCCACAAGTCCAGCTGGACAGCAGGAAATGAGCAGGATAAAGAGCTGGTGCTGTCCCACACAGCAGGGAGGGACTGGGGTGGAATCTGGACAGGCTCAAGAAGACAATAAACAATCACAAGCTTTCAGAGCCAATCAGGGCACCAAAAAGCCACATGAGCTGGGGAGAGAGTGGTGATGGTCAAGGATGGATGCAGCATTGGAAGGTGCCTGCTCCTGTCAGAATAGATGTTATTACAGCAACTGAGAGCCTGGATTTGTTTTGCCTCCCAAGCAAAAGCAGCAGAAACATCAGCCCATCCACCCCACCCCATCAGTCTGAACTCCCATCCACAGACTGACTTCCTGGCTTCACCTGGGACCCTCCTTGTCACTGCAGATGCAGCAGCCATTCCCAGGCTGACCCCAGTCACACCACTGGGCCTGGCTGGGATTCACTGATTGCATTCCCTGCTCGACCTGGTTCTGCTTCATCATCATGGACCTGCTCAGTGTCCTGGGCTGTGCATTGAATGTGCTCATCCTTCACAGCTCTGCTCACCTTGCTCAGCAGTGAGGGACACAGGCTTGGCTGGCAAGGAGACACATCTGGAATTAACTCGATTTCTCCCATTGCTAGCACTGCACTTATTCTTTTCTCAGTACAGGCTCCAAACTGTCTCAACTCCAGATGAAAGATACTGCAGAAGCTGTAGCTTGGACAAGAAAAATTGTTCCCTAGACATGTCTGTCTATCCCTAGCTGAGCTGAACCTGCCTGTCCCTTCCACTTCACCTCTACAGTCCTTCACATTCAGTTCTGATGATGGAGAAAGCTCAGACACGAAGATTTCTGTGTGGATGGAGCCTAGACTGGCACATACTCAGCTTTGTTCCATGCTCCTCCATTCAGAGGTTACAACACCTCAAACCACAGCCAAACTTCACTACATTACATTGCACTCACTAGTCTGGCACTTTCTGGTCCATAAATAGCCAACACCTGTCACTTCTCAACCCTCATATTTGAATTTGGTCAAAAAAATTTTCCAGTACAAATAAGCCTTTAGCTTTAGGTGCTAAATTAATTTTCATTAAAGCCTACAGGGTTACCTCATGTTAGAACCCAGCTAAAAAATAGATTTCCTTTCCTCTTCCCTAGCTATTGTTGGCAAACATTAGTAATAGAGAGAGAAGCTATTTTGGGACTTTTATTGGCAAGTCTTATGTTCAGACACTAAAGGAAATAATTGGCTGACAGTGGGGAAAAAATGCTAGACATGGCTTTCAAGAAAATACCACTTTCTGCCAAGCTCTTTATGCACAATTTCTCTGGAAAAAAAACCAAAAACCCAACACCAAACCCCAAAACAACAGAAAACCAAAAGGATTTATTAACTGCTACTAACAGAGGATACATCTGTGAGGATGAACGTGAGAAAAGGGCATATATGGAAAGTTCTCTGTCTCAGACTGACAACCACCAACATCCAAGGACACATTTCCAAGACACAGGCACCATAGCAAACACACTCGTTCATAACTACACGATTAAAGCAATGTGTTCACCCTGTGCAGACACACCAGTGCACAGCTATGTACCTGGAGGCGTGAGGGAATGTGTTTTGAACTGGTTAGCTCATATATGTGCCCACATTCAGTCACAGTCTTCAACCAGGACAAATTTGCACTCAAATATGCCCCGCACACAAACACTCCAGCAGTACAAGCACTCACCTCTTGAGAGTCAGGAAAGTGCAGGCAGGAGCTAAATAGAAGCACACAGATCCATATCTATTTCTCTCCTAAATTGTGCACGCAGTCTTCACTCATTTATTAACACTGTGCTAATAATTTCTAGTAATTAGTGTTAAAAAGGGAAAACACGATAATGCAGATCTTGGTCTTTTACAAGTGAATTAATTACACTCAGCAGTACCTGTCACCCCCAATACATGCAAAGGAGTAGCACACACTTGGTTTTTTTGTTTCCCAGGCACTTGCTCCAGTGTAACTAGGATTTATTCATCAATGAGCACAGAAACAATACAGTAAAATTCACTAAATGGAAACATAAAAATTAAGCCCTTTCCCACAAAACCACTCTGAGCACTACAATTACCCAGACTCTTTCAGACTCCTAATGAAAATCAAAAATGGTTGGCAAATGATTTAGGAAAAACATAACCTTTTCTTTTTCACTTCTCTTTTTGGTGTGTGGAGACAGAACATTTGTCAGCAAGCGATGGATGATGCAGGTTACAGGCATGCATAATAAACTTGTGCTGTGTCTCGGTGTCACTAACCTTGGTGTGCATCCGAAACCCAATGAGGATCACAGGCAATCAGTGAAGACAAAGACTTTATTCAGTCCCTGAGGGTTCTTGTAGCAGGTTTGCAAAAGCTGTGGGCACAGCCATTCACAAGGACTAATCACCCACTCACAGACAAATCGTCTGCTCATTACACGGGTTACACGCGGAATTACTCTCTTCATGTACCCTACTACAAATTTTCCCTCCAAGTGAAAGCAAATTCTCTACAATCCCTATACAGAGAGACTGAGTTCTGTACACATAACAAATAATTTTGTGTTGTTGTACAAAAAGATGTGCCATGGGCAACAGAGGAAAAAAAAATCTTAAGGCTTTTTCTTTTTTTCTCTTTTCGTTTTATATTCAAGAGCATATACATAAATGAGATGTACTTTGGGATTATGCCAAGCCTCAGTAGTATTAACACAGAAATATGGGTAAAATATTTCTGGTTGTCTTGGGAGCATTCTGGCTGTCTTAAAGGAGAAGGCCTTCAATTACTGATTCTACCTTTTTGGAAGCTCTTTAAGGTTTGGATTCTGGATGAGGAGTTATGAGAGCTTACATTTAATTCAGTTTATCATAGCTGTACACTCTCAAATGAAATCAGTGGACCTGACTGGAAAGAGAGGGATATTTAATGAAGCACCGTGGGGGTTGAGATATCTGTTATTCAGTCTTCATGAAATAAGCCTCTCTTCGGAATTTTACATTCCCTTATTTCAACCAGTCAGGATGTCCAGCAAAGCCAGCCTGACCTTAAATGCCATCTGGACTGTACTTGTGTATTCCAAACACACCTACAAGCTACATGCTTCCCATTCTAGAGCTGTATGAGCAGACAGGAAGCCAAATCTGTACCACAATAATTTGATCTCTCTTCAGGCTGTCCCCCTTTTAAGAACCTTTTCATGTGAATTCATAAATCTACCTGAGCTTTTTCCTTCCCAGAGAGTGTAACAAAAGATTTTCCAAAAAATATATGAGAAATCCTGATAAGATTTCTCCTTTCCAGCAATGGATTCACAAAATGTCCCATTCATGCTAAACCAGTCAACAACACTGAGTCAACAGCACATTCACTAAACTGTTATCTCAATACCCTGATAGCAAGGCCTGCCCTTGTAATCAGGATCAAGGGCATGAACCAGACACCACTTATACATCTATGGGATACTGAGCATCTCTGTGTTATAAATACATATATTATTATTGGCTTTTCCCAAATATTGAAATGGATGTCACATGTGTAATGTTAGAAAACTTAGTTGCATGGACATAGTTTCTTAGAAATAGTAGTGTGATTTCTTAGGATTATAGCATGAGATGTAGAATGCTTCTTTTTCCTTGTGTAACTAACTCAGAGAATAGCAAAGATAAGCAAGGAATTTCCCCACATTCCTGGATGAAGATGACAATGGCAGGCTTCAGACCCTGGAAGGAAGAATCTGTTGATCATGAAGTAGAACACAAGAAAACCAGAGGATTTGGTCAGCAGAACTGGACCACAAGGGATTGTCAAATTTTAGACAGACCTACAAAAGCAGGGTGGGGGAGGCTTGAACCTGGAAGAACACCAGAAAAGTAATATTTGAATGATGCACAGAATCATTCAAATCCATATGAATATGTATGAGACTCGGGCATTTAACAGAAGAGATCTGTTAGCCAAGGTGTGCCCCTGGCACCATGCCAAGCACCCAGCCATACTAACTCTTTGCTTTATTTCTGTCTCCTATTGTCCTTTTTATTAAATCCCTTATTAAACCCTTTAAAGTTATACCAGGAGTGAACCTCGTTTTTCACATCAGTATCAACAGGCTGAGGGCACTTCCATGGGGTCTGACTCCACATCTCCATCTGACCATGGAAATGGTCTGGCTTTATCCTGTACTTCTCTGCCACTAAATCCATCCACGTAATTTTAAACCCCAAAACATTTGTGCTGACAAAGACATGCCTGAAAGGCTGTAGAAGACCCTAAATACAGGTAAGGAGAGTTAAGAAGGTATGAAATTTCCTTTCCACCTTTTAATGAACACAGTATGAGCAGAAAGGAGGAAACATTACAAGAGATAAGCTGCTCTCCCTTGCCCTACAAGCAGCAGGAAACAGCTGAAAGCAGCAGCTGTGACAGGCACTGCCTGTGCTGGTTTGCTTTCCACCAGCCTGGCACCCCTCACGTCAATAAAGTCATTGAACAGGGCTGCACAGCGTGGGGAGGCTGCCCCACCCTTCTGCTCCAGCCCTGGGTGGAAGAAGGGACAGGACAGAACCTCACAAGGCACTCATCTCCTCTGCTGTCCTGTGGGCTCCCACAGGCAGGCAGGAAAGGCACAAATGGCAGCGTTGTGAGCGTGCTGTCCTTGGGAGGCTCTGCTGCAGCCCCGTGCACTGCACACCTCCACTCCCATCAGCTGCAAATGGCAGGGAGCTGAGAGACAGAATTCCCCCCAGCTTTGCATTTATTAAAAGGTCACCGAGGAAATGTGATTTTTTTTTTTTTCCTGTGAACAGAGATATCAGAAGCTAATGAAATCTGAACTCCGTCGTTGCTGTGTGCATTTTCTTTTCAGTCTTCCTTTAGAACTGAGCTTTCTTTCCCTTTCCCAAGCTACTACAGACTCCCATACATGCTATGGCAGAAAAGATTTAACAGGAAGGCTGAGGTTATGCACCTCTGCCTTCTTCCCACTGTACCTGTGCTAACAACTGTGGCAGTGTCACCTGGCAGCAGAGTGACACAGAGTTCATCATAATTTTACTTGCACCTTGCCTGGTATAGACCCACAGGGGGCATCCATGTGCATTCCATGTGTCCACACAGGGTACATGCACTCATGTAGTAGAATCATAAAATCATTTAGTCTGGAGAAGACCTCCAAGATCAAGTTCAATCTTTGTGTTAGACTCAGGCAATGCTGAGTCTACCAATTATCTGTGTTTTGTGTTCTGCCTACAGGCAAAGATAAATGTACACACACACAACCTTGTGCACAGCTCCTTCCCAGCACAATCTCTCATTTACACACAGCCAGAACATGTAAATCAGCATGAAAATCATAATCCTGTCCCTCACCCATGCTAAAAGCCCTACAAACCTGCATGCTCTGTCCTCAAGCACACACACCCTTCCTGACACCCACCTCTAGGAATGCAAGCGGTCTTGGAATCAATAACCATTTACAGCCCTTCAATCCACCACTGTCAAGTTTGTTCTCCCCTGTTTGCAGTGACAGACAAGCAGACTAAGGATGCAGGGCATCAGTATGCAGAGGAGGGAGGTGGGCACTGTGTCAGCATAAAAAGCAGGAAGACACTGCTGAATCCAGTCAAGGTTGGTCTTGACTCCTGCAACCAACGGAGAAGAGCTGCCTCTGTCCCAGAAACCTCCTGCTTTATTCCCAGGACATCAATGCAGAACAGAACAGGGAAATAACCACAGGCCATTTTCCAGAAATAACATAACTGTGCATAGGAAAACTCAGAAAGGATCCCATTCACCTCGTTCCAAAGCCTAAGGAGCAACCTTGCTCACATAAAAATGTGCTACATGATCAATTTCTTACCAAAATGGCTTGATGCCATATCCTACAGAGGAGACAGCATGAAACTAAGAACTGTGAGGATGCTTTGCTGACCTTTTAGAGAATGAACACACAAACACAGTGCCCCTAAAGCAGTCAATACCTGCCCCAGTGGATTTCAACCAACTTGAATCCAGAATAACCAAAAACCTGACAGTATCCCCAGAGTCTGACACAAGCTCTAACCACATACCTCTGTCACAGCCCACAGCCTCACCTGCAGAGGCAGCACCTGAACATCACAGAGCTACTCAAGCTCAGCCCACAACTTGGCCTCATTCTCAAAGCCCTGAGTTTATTCTTGTTCCTATATTCAGAGATCTCGATTCTGCATTGCAAATAAATCCTATTATGCCAGGCCTGAATCTCTCCTGGGCAGAGACTGGCATTAATATAAATATAATTATGGCTGTTTAATAAATGTACAATATCTGCTGATCTATCTCGTTAAGTTAACTACAAGAGTGAATTTTGCATTAATCCTGACAAAGCCTATTTTCAAGGCTGATATTTAATACCAGGCCCCAGTAAAAATCATACTTCAGGGTACAAAAACCAAAGGATTTGGTGAGAACTAAATGTGTGAAACCACAGAAGCAGTTTTGGTGGGTTGTTGCAGGTACCCAGCCTGTGCAACACCTTTACCTTGAGCTGATCAGTCAGATAAGAGACTCAAGTAATTTCTGTGTATGTGGAGGTTAGCAGGGTTCTTCTGACCCAGGAAAAGTTTCAATGCTTGACCCCTGGAAGCCTTTCCAATCACTGAACACAGTGGCTTGATCAGAAAAGTGACCTTTCTGTCGCTCTTTCCAAGCCAGCCTGAGCTCCACTTTCAGACCCCATTTATTTCATTCTCCCTCACTGGAAGAGACAGAAGGGCTGCTCTAAAAAGGTCATGACAGAATTGGTGTCCAGCTGCCTACTGCACATTCACAGCTTCCACCTTTGGTGGAATGGTTCTGTCTGGTAGCACAGGTGGCAGGTTTGGGTTCAGGTGCCAATTCACCTGGGTGCAGGAGAGCTGGAGGTTGTGAATTCACCTGGGTGCAGGAGAGCTGAGGGTTGTGAATTCACCTGGGTGCAGGAGAGCTGGAGGTTGTGAATTCACCTGGGTGCAGGAGAGCTGAGGGTTGTGAATTCACCTGGGTGCAGGAGAGCTGGAGGTTGTGAATTCACCTGGGTGCAGGAGAGCTGGAGGTTGTGAAAAAGTGCCCAAGTAACTCAGGCTTGTTTGTTTATGTTGTGTTTAGGGTTGTCTGCCTCCTTCCCCATCACTGCCAGCCAGCGAGGCATGCACGCTCTGGGCCATGGTGACATGGTCACGCAGCCCTTCTTCCTAACTCACACAACACATCCAAGCCTACTCCTCCTCAGGGCTAGAAAGAAAAATATGAGCAGGGCAGTGAAAATAGAATTGAAAGTATAATATAATGTAAAAAAAAAAAAAAAAAGCTAAAGTAAACACCTTCAGAAAGGCTAGATTCATACTCCTTTGTTTTCACGTAGAGATAGTAATTCAAACCAAATAATCTCACTCGACTTTCAATTATCTTGCAAGATAAAATCATTTTATCAGCTACCAGCTTCCCCTAACCAGAACAAGTCTCTGCACAATCTGCAGAGAAGTATCTTTTAAACAAATGACTACTTAAAAAAAAAAAGTAGCTATGAGCAAATGCAAACTGCCTTTATGGATTCTGCGGCAAAAGAAAATCCATATATCTGTTCTAAATTATATCTTATAAAATAAGTGATCTCCAGCACGACTAAGCTGCTACAAACTGGACAAAATTTCTATGGTTTTTTAGAAGTACATAGTTGTACTTCTTCCTCAAACTCATTATAAAACATCTTTTTCATTGCTGCTTTGTATGAATCTCTGTTTCAATTTCATTGTGGAATTCAATCATTACTTCCAGCACCCCCAAAGGAAACTTTCTGCTTTATTCATAAAGCTAAGAGGATGTGGGAAACAGGAAGAGAATTGGTGAGAAACATTTTGAGAAAGATATTTTGTCTAAGACAAAACTTTGTGAGAGTATGACAGGGTACAAGTGACCTTTCTCAGGGAGAGCTGCTCAGCTCTTGGGTGATGTGTTTGATCAGACCCCACAAGAAAGATATCCTTGCAAGTTGAGCTCCCTTCCTCCCTATGAGGGATGGGGAATGTTCTATTTTAGGTGACCATCTTTGCTACCAAGATGAGCAATTTAATCTCTTTCTGGCTCAAGGAACATCTCATTATTTACACAAAATATTACAACTCTTACATGAGAAGCAGGGACAAGTTCAACAAAAGACCTTCTAGCAATCTAAATCCTTGCTTTGAAGCAGACAGGCTGGAATCTGAGTTTTCTTCAGCCAAAAGAGGGTAATGACCTGCTCTGTGATCAGCTTTCTTCAATTTTTGCAAGTTATTCTAAAATAAGCCTGTGTTTTCACCCTAGTGCAAAATGGGAACATTGGCTTGAAATATTGGAAGATTTCAAAGTCAACACCTGCTTTCCACAGCTACACATCAATATTTTTATCTTCTGTGGCAAAAGGTGCTGAGGAAGTGTTGACTGTGGAGATGATGACAACAATAGAAAATGAGGTAAAGCATCTTCAGAGGTGTAAGTCCTAGCATCAGCCTTGTAAGACTTTGGTCTCTGTAAATCCAATCCCTATAGAAAGTGTTGGACTAGGACTCAGTGTACAGCCAACAGAGTAGAAAGTTTCCCATTTCTGGGTCAGAACAAACTGAATTACTCCTAGAGATGCCAAGCCATGGCAGGTAGAAAAGGTCCTGAAAAGGAACAATTTGTTCCCTTTTCTCTTAGTCCTAATAAATCCCAGAGGAAGAAATGATAAGGGCAAAGATAATCAGCATTTACTATCATCATTACTGGAAACACCCAGGAAAGAGCAGGCCATAATCTTTGAAAAAACTAACATAGATTTGGGTGGGAAAATAAATACCTCTAACAAATTAAAGGCACTACTTTCATAAATATGTCTGTTTAAAAACCTTATCCACATAAAAATTTCTATAGTAGCATTCCAGTAGTTATTTTCTGGTGATGGTCTCAAATACTTCCTTAATGTTCTAAGGACTGACTGACATGAACTTTTACTTTTTATCTTCTTCTATCCATTTCCAACTTTACAATGGTTGGTGCCTATTTTCCCTATTTTCTTTATTCAGTGACAATAAATCCATGCTATTATTCTTCACAAGATTTTTTTTCACGTGCCACATTTAGGGAAATGACCTCTACTGTTGTTTACTCATTACATTCAGAAATACAAGTAAACAATTTATGCTAACAAACAAGAAACTGAGACTGAAATAACAGAAATCTGTCTCACTATAATCAATCACGTAGTTTTTTCATCAGTATTATGAGTCACTGTCCTCTACACTAATTATTACTTTCTTTTTGCAACTAAACCAGCATCATTTTTAACTGAACATGTCCCCAATTCTTAATTAGAGAACTGTGCCTTTTTGGATATGTAGCAAAATCCTTTTTAGAAAAGGACTCAATTTCTATTCATAATGCTTGCATTTTTTTTTTTCCTCTTGTGGTCTGCTTTAACACTAATATTTCTTCAGTTCTGAAAAATCACCCTTATTAATGAAAAAATATACAAGAAAACATGTTAAAAGGAACGCTGTCTCCTGCCCACATTAAATGTAATTGGGTCATGATCACTGGTGTCTAGGTAACCACAAACTCCCACAACAAAGATTAATTCATCATTTCCTGCTACAACGTAATCCAAAATAGAACTGCAGTGGATACTGCATCTTTTGTGCTACAAATTAGTCACCTCTAATGTTTAGAATCTTTAATAGTATTTACTGCTGTCACATGAAATCTCAAGTAGATCTTACCCAAACTGAAATTCATGGCTACACATTTACTTTTCCTGTATGGAATGCAAGTGCTTCTGAGGCAGTTTATTCCATTTTCTAGCTCAATTCAGTGGGCCAGGCAGGATCATTTCCTAGCCTTTGCCATCCTAGCTGCAGCACGTAGACCTGAATTATCAGTAAATGAAGATGTAGCACACTGCCATTCCCCTCCTCCCAGCCAGACATGCTACTGCCCTTTCTGTCCTCCCCAAGCAGGGAACAGATGAGTAGCTGGAGGTGTTTAAACTTAAAAAGTAAAATTCCAAAATTTTCCTAGCGGATCCCAGTACAGCCAGTTAAATGACACCTTTTCAACAGAGGTGATCTTTCAATTAGTCTTGCTCATTACTCAGGTCTTTAGTATGGAGACATTTGAGAAATTGTTGCATCTGCAGTTTTTCCTGCACTGGTTCAGTTTATTTATGAAAACGTGTTTGAGTTTGAACTGCATTTGTTTTCACAAGTCTTGTGCCCCAACCGCTTCATGAAATATTAGTTCTCTTCCTCCAGAGTACAAGGGACCCTGTGATGTCCCTGAACACAAGGACATGGCTCACTTCTCGAAAAAAGTCTTCTACTTCATAGCAATTTCTGCCATCAATAGTTACCTTTCATTCCTCCTTTGATTTACACCTTTAAAAACATCTCTGGTAAAATCACCAAGATTTTTGCCTTTCCTTTTCATCAAAAGCCCTGAAAAATCCTGTCATATACCACTCCATGGATTTCTCTGCCATCTGTTCTCAAAATACATCCTCCAACCATGCCTTTTCATCTCATATCTCTGGTCTAGACAGACAATGCACTGTCACTTGTGCTGTACTTGTGTTTACTCCTCTGTCCACTCTTGCTAAGCGAGGCTTATTTATGACAAGCACTTGGTTGAAAATATCCCAGTGGTTGTTTGTTTTGCAGCAAAAGACATTCAGAGATATCCTTCCTTCTAATTCTCTGTAGAGAAGAGTGTCACACATCATCAGCATTGAATGTCTCTGGATTCTCTTTCTTCTCTTGGCTGTAAGTAACAGACATATTTTTGATTATTATTTATACTATCTCCAGCCTCCTCAGGTCTCAGCTTTCCCTGCTTATGACAAGTATGCAAATGATTTCTGAATTGTCCCAAATATCTGCATCTCTGCATGTTGCCTGCTGTGCCAAAATGTCTCTCTCTAGACCACATATCTTCACTTGTAGATCTCCCACCATCTGGGAGCACTTGTATTCCTCAGACAAAAATTAGAATATAACACATCCAAGGCAGATCACTGCAGTTCTTTTGGTTTTTATTTCATCATCCATATGCAGATTGCAATGCAGGGTCTTACTTAAAGATAAGCCATAAAACTTCAAATTCCATCCTAAACTAGGCTTATCAACTTCTGTCTCAGAGTTCAGCTGGCATAAACATACCCTCACTTTACAAGTTTATCACACACAGAAGCACATATTTCTGCTCTGGTATTCAAAACTAAAGTGTTTACAATTTAGTTTGGCTTAATTTACTTTAGAAATGAGTTAAGCCAAATTTAATTAAGGGCACCTTAATTCTGCTTCAGAGTGTTGACATGTAGCTTAATGTGGTTTAGCACAAGAATTTCCACTTGCACCTTTAGCTAATTCAGAGGCACTTTCCTGCATGTTCTGATATAGACAAACTATTAAAGAATTAAGCATGTTTAATTAATTATCAGAAAAGATTGAAAGGTCGCTTAGGTTGCATTGTGTAAGTACCTTCAAGAGAACAAACTCGTAAGTTACTAAAGGTCTCTCTAAACTAGCAGAGAAAAATAACACAAATGCAGCTAAAACATGAGGCAGATGAATTCAAATGAGAACAAGGCAATAATATTTAACAGTTACTGACACCTAGAAAATACCAAGGGACCAGATAGATTTCCTATCCTGTGATATACTCAAATCCAGCCTGGATAATTTTTCTGTTTACACAAACACAAGTTAACAGGCTTTGTACAAAGCTGCCTGGGTGAAGCCCAAAGGCTTATGATGTACAAGAGGTCAAACCAGAAGAACTAACAGTCTCACCCAAGCATCAAAGCTTCAGGAACTTCTTATTAAGATTCTGTTTTCAGTGCTTAATACCTTTCCCAGCTTTACCTACCCTGTCCTGTAGCAGGGAAGGCTGCACCTGGTGCCCCCTTTGCTCTCACTATGACTCTGCAATATTTGTCAAGTCTTCAGCCCAGACTTGAGGCAGAATTACAGAAAGGCAGGGATGCTGTGGAGCTGTGATGCACAGGACACCATTACCATACTCAAGGAGCTGCAGTAGGAGCAGAATTTCCAGATGTGCAAGACCCACCTTCTCTAGCTGGAAGACCCGACAGCATTGGAGGACAAGGCCACCACATGGCACAGTTTGCAGACACACAGGTATTATTTATAATGTTTAAAATACCAGGCAAGGGCACATGTTCTGATTTAAGCAAAAAAATGTCAGCATTCTGTCAGTAAGGAAGGAATTTAATACTTTCAACGCAGAGAAATAATAATCAGATCTGCTATATCGAGCAATAGAAAACCATTTTTTTGGGGTAGAAAGGAAAATAAAGAAAAGGTAACAGTCATTTAAAGAGTTTGGCACACCTGAAAAAAAAATAATTCTGGATTGGAAAAAAAACCAAACAAGTAAATGAACCAAACAGACAAGAGCTGCGTGGAAGCAGGATGTATCTGCAGATTTTGAGACTGAAGAGAATGAACAGACCATCTAGTGTGATTTTAGGGGAGATCAGAGCAGGGGACCTGGATAACAGAGTACATGAACCAGAGGCATGAGGGTGGCAGTGAGTATGGGTACGGAGCCACCAGACAGGCAAACTGGGAACTACTGCAGCTGTGGGAAGCACATTTTACAAGGATACAGGAACCAGGAAAATTACATTTCAAAATATAGTTTATGCTCAGTAACAGATGCATATACAAATTATGGACACCAACCAGTAGAATTCACTGCTGCAGGAAGCCCTGTCTGATAAAAGATTACAGAAGAGAATGAAAAAGCAACGTAATTATTCACAGAGAGTGTAGCTCATTATTCCAAGTTTTAAAAGTGATAATCAGGGCTCACATTGGAGTGTTTGAAGTGGAGGAGAGGCAGGTCAGGTTGGTAGGATTATTTCCTTTCTGTGTCTTAGTGTAATTGGATCAGTTACCTTACAGCAGGTTTTGTTTTCTTCAGAGCCGTGAGGAACTAGTGTCTGCACGAGGCAGGATACCTGATTATATGGACCAATGATCTGATCCAGCATGGCAAATATTATGATCCTAGGAGGAAAGAAATTCATCTTTACAGAAAATCCTGTAATCAAAAACTTTGAACTTTAGATGCTTCTAAAAAATCCATGCATAGTCAAAGGCAAACATGGCTCTTTTAGCCTGTGCTTTTCCACCTACCCATTCTTATTTTCCATGCCTGAGGAGTTCATGATTAGACTAGGAGCTTCATCAAAGGACAATTTTCAGCTGCCAAATAGATTTGTACAATAAATCCACACGGGGCCAGATTAACAAGCAAGAGAGACATCAGAAATCAAAAAAGCTAGCTGCTGTAATTCCCCAGAAAACTTGAAAGGATGATGTGCAATGATATTTGGGCTTTTAAAGGGGCACCATTGAAATGCTGCAGTTAGTTTTCATTAGGAATGTTGCTTTTCTATTCCTTATCCTTCCCAAGGGTTTTTTCTTTAGAAGACTCAGATCCCATGGACATTCAAGGTCATGCCAATCAGGATTTCTTAGTGGACTTCAAATGAAACAGTAACATTTCATCCAGAAAAGTTATGTGTGTGTGGCTGCAGTTTCTGTTGTCAGTATAATATTTAAAATAGAAAATGAAAAATAATCTTTAAACATCGAGTTTGCTTTACTTTCATACTTTTTCTGTTTGCCCTAGTAATTTGTACTGTGAATGTAGTTAAGGCTCTAACATCTGAAGTCAAACCAGGTCCTCAGCTATGCCCATAAACTGAATAAATACAATTCAGAGATTAGCCTGACCATAAATTGCTAGGCATTTTCAGCCTTCTGGCACTACAAAAGACTGTTTGACTTCTGAGCATGACAGCACTGATTTTAATACTAGGAGAGCTTGTTCCTCCTTACAGAACATGGACAAATCTACTCCCTCAATCACAAGGGGACAGCATCCATTGTTTTTAGGTCTCCACATGAGCACACTGGTTCTGTTCATTTTCAAATGGGGACACAATAGCAGTCACTTGTCAGCAGGGTGAAAATACAGAGGTGAGCCATTGATTCATGTCTTGTTCCCTCACAAAATGCAATTTCTTCTCCATGCAACCCCAAGTGCCATAGCAAATAGCTTTTTTGCTTCAAGCACCTGGGCTGCCTGGATTGATAAAGTCAAAGCCTGAGATTCTTCCATGTAGTCCTGTTCTCTCAGATTCTGGAAGATTGATAGGACAGGACACTTGCATTTCTGATTCTATGCAGTCTTGTTGCTCATCCACTTTGTAGAGAAACAGTTTGATAGCCCCTGTCAGTGCCCATCACCTCCTTTCTGGAGTACAGCTTTGGAACATGGGAAGACTGGCCTGTAACCAAGTATCTGGGCAAGTGCAAAAGCAGATGGGGGGGTGGGAAATCCCATAAACAAACTAGAAACATCCATTTTTTACAACACACTGGGGAAAAATAAAAATTTGAAAGAAGATCAGCATTCTAGAAAAGCATTATTCAAGATGATGCCTGTTTTCCACTCCCCAGACCCCAAGGGGCTTGCTATGTCCCTAGGTTTATCGAAAAGCCAACTACCAGATAGGACACATCATTAACATCACAAGCAAGTGAAAAGGATGTAGGAGATTTTCAGGATTCCTTGGAACAAGCTCTCCAAGGGTGAGTCCCAAGCTGAAGGGGTAAACAGCAGAGCTAATACAGCTCTATGACAGGGGAGAAGGGTGGGCCAAGAGATGTTCTACATGCCAGCCATGTCCTCTGGATCTCAACAGAACTGGATACCTCCCAGCTTTGCAGAGTCAAATCTATTATGATCTCACCTCTGTTGTCATGTTTTATTGTGCTGTAATTTAACCATATGGCATGGGACATCTTCTCAAGGTCATAGCAAGTCAGGGATAGAGCTGGCTCAACATCTCAGGAGAAAGAATTGAAAAAAGGTGTGAAAAATTAATTCAGTATCTTCATTTGTGATCCAGTTAGCACCAGTGACCATCTTGTGTCATACACACAAAAGGAAATTAGTTCCAATATGTCATTCCTTGGGAACTCATCAATAACGAGAAGGAATAAAATACTGTTCCTCAGTGCCCTTGATAATTCTTGCACTGGGTTTTAGTGCTTCCTGGGTACTTTGGCGACAGAGAGGCTAAAGAAAACTCTGTGCTGCTCTTCGCAGTGTGTTTCTCCCCTGTTTGGAGTAATGGTGTGAGTTCAAACACAAGGGAACTTTCCTCCATCCCCCAACACTCAGATTTTGCAGCCCAGGAACAGCAAAGCAGATGGCCTGAGCAACAGCTGAAACCCACTGCAGCAGGTGCTGGGAAGGACTTTTTCCAAAATGCCTTTCAAGGCAGCATCCATGGGACACCTCAGCAGATGGACCAGTGCAGGCAGCCACCCCTGTAGTCACTTCTTGAAAGAGTTAATGAATCATTCAGTCATGGCTGGAACACAAACACATTTGTTTGTGTGTGTACAGCAGCAAACTCTGCCTATTGGCCTAAGGGCCCATGGCTTTTCCAGAGTCATTCACAAAACAGCAACATTAGGCAAAAGTGGAAAGAAGGACTGAGTGATCTCAGCAAAAACTTTAATGCAGTCACACTAATGCCAGAAAATGGGGTTTAACTCTATATAAGGTTAGAAATCCCCAAACCAATTCCCCTGTCAAAAAAAGAGAAGGAAAGGAAAGGAAAGGAAAGGAAAGGAAAGGAAAGGAAAGGAAAGGAAAGGAAAGGAAAGGAAAGGAAAGGAAAGGAAAGG